>JXCR01111029.1:71296-87457 GCA_002079205.1 Phalaenopsis hybrid cultivar | reverse complement strand
AGGGCACTATCGGCGAGCCTTTGTATTTATTTTGCCGGACTCTCAGGAAAAACCCCCACCCAAAAACTGTCATTCAAACCCAAGAAACCTCCATTTCGCCAGTCTCACCATCAACGAGCCTCTGTATTTATTTTTCCTAGACTCTCGAGAAAAAACCCACCGTCGGCGGCGTCGAGGCCGCCGTTAGAGCCCAAATAAAAAATTGCACAGTTTTGCTCTAGTCCGAATGCGCTCTATTTTTCTTTATGGATCCAATTCTTATGATGATTCATGGGAAATAAGAGTAGTAGAGCTTAAATATACCACAAAATAATGATAATTTCAAATAAAAACTACTATAATTGCAATAAAAATAAAGATAATTATGGGCTTCCTCCCATAAAACGCTTGGTTTAACGTCGTCAGCCCTACCTATTCAGGTGTTATTCAGGTTGACTGATCATTAAAACATCTTTAAAATTTGGTCTTTTACCCTCAAAATACAGTTTTAATATGTGTCCATCTACTTTAAATCTATTTCGAGTTTTTTGATCTTCAATTTCAATAGCTCCGTAAGTATAAACTTGAGTCACAGTAAAGGGTCTTAACCAACGAGACTTCAATTTTCCAGGAAATAACTTTAGTGTAGTAATTTAAAGCAAAACTTTTTGTCCTGGTTCAAAGTTTCTCTGGTTAATCTTCCAATCATGCCATAACTTTAGTTTTTCTTCTTGTCCTGGTTTAAATTTCTTCTGGTTAATCTTCCGATCATGCCATAACTTTAATTTTTCCTTATAAATTCTACATTATCATAAGATTCATTTCTTAATTCTTCCAATTCATTTAATTGTAACAATCTCTTCTTAACAGCATCTTTCAAATAATAATTGAATTCTTTAATTGCACAATATGCTTTATGCTCCAATTCTACTGGTAAGTGACAAGTCCTTCCAAAAATTAGTCTGTTAGGAGTCATTCCAAAAGGATTTTTTATAAGCAGTCCTGTAAGCCCATAATGCGGTATCCCTCTAGTGGACCAATCTATTCTACTAGGGTTTACAGTCTTTTCAAGTATTTGTCTAATCTCTTTATTAGAAACTTCGACTAACCCACTAGTTTGAGAATGATAGGCAGTAGAGATTCTATGAATAACATTAAACTTTTCTGCCAATCTCTGAATATATTTTTTCCTTAAATGGGATCCTCCGTCAGTGATAATCATTCTGTGCATTCCGTATCTAGTAGGATCCTCCATCAGTAATAATCATCCTAGGCATTCCGTATCTAGTAAAATATTTTTCATTAACCTCCGTCAGTGATAATCATTCTAGGCATTCCGTATCTAGTGAAAATATTTTTTATTAAAAATCTCGAAACACTTTTAGCATCATAATGAGGTAAAGCTTGTGCTTCAATCCACTTAGAAACGTAGTCTATTGCAATTAATATATATAAGTTCCAAAATGAAGAAATAAATGGTCCCATGAAATCTAATCCCTAAACATCAAAGATCTCAACTTTTAACATGAAATTCAGAGGCATTTCATTTCTTCAAGATATGTTTCCCACCCGTTGACATCGATCACAAGTTTTTATGTATCTATAGACATCTCAAAAGACAGGAGGCCAATAAAATCCATCTTGTAAAATTTTTTATGCAGTTTTATCAATCCCAAAATGTCCTCTAAATTCAGAATCATGACATTTATGAATGATTAGGTCAGTTTTTTCAAAGGTACACATCTTCTTATAATCAGATCCTTACATTGTTTATATAAATAAGGCTTCTCCCAAAAATATACTTTCACATCATGAATGAATTTCCTTTGTAGTTGCAATGTCAGCATAGGTGACAAAATATCACTTACAATATAGTTAACCATATCAACATACCATGGTATTTTCCACTCATTAATATTATAAAGTTGTTTATCAGGGAAACTGTTTGTAATTTTATTGTCGATGTCAGATAATTGATGATTTTCTAATCTTGATAAATGATCAGCAATTTGATTATCAGTTCCCATTCTATCAATAACCACAATATTCAAATTCTTGCATCAAAAGTATCCATCTAATCAACCTTGGTTTGACATCCTTCTTTTGCATAAGAACAAATGATCAATAATTTGATTATCAGTTCCCTTTCTATCAATAACCACAAAATCAAATTCTTTCAAAAGTATCCATCTAATCAACCTTGGTTTGGCATCCTTCTTTTGCATCAGATATTTAATAGTAACGTGATCATGTGCACAACACATTTAGTCCCAATTAAATAAGATCTAAATTTGTCAAAAACATACACAATATGTGCACAACACATTTAGCTCCAATTAAATAAGATCTAAATTTTTCTAAAGCATACACAATGGTCAGCACAACACATTTAGCTCCAATTAAATAAGATCTAAATTTATCTAAAGCATACACAATGACCACTAACTCTTTTTAGTAACATTATAGTTAATTTGTGCATCATTAAGAGTTTTACTAGCATAGTATATAACTTTAAAAATCTTTTCGTACATTTGTCCAAGAATAACTCCAATAGCATAATCACTAGCATCACACATCAATTCAAATGGTTTCTCCCAGTTAGGTGAAACTATAATAGAAGTGGTGATTAATTTTTCCTTTAATAACTCAAAGGCATTTAAATATCTTTCAATAAATTCAATTTTCTTATCTTTTTCTAAAAGTTTGCATAAAAGTTTGATAATTTTTGAAAAATCTTTAATAAAATGCCTGTCAAAACCAACATGTCCAAGAAAAGCCCTAACCTCTCTTACATTAGTAGGAGGTGTTAGTTTAGATATAACTTGAATTTTTGCAGTGTCCGTTTCCATACTATCTTCCAAAAATTTATGCCCTAACACAATTCCTCCTGCAATTATAAATTGACATTTCTCGCAATTCAGAACCAGATTTGTTCTTTCGCATAAATCTAAAACTTTTTCAAGATAATTCAAGCATGCGTCAAATGATGTTCCAAATACAGAGAAATTATCCATAAATACTTCCAATCTTTGAAATGTTGTAGGTGCATTACATAATCCAAAAGACATTCTTTGAAAAGCATAAGTTCCAGAACGACTAGTAAATGTTATCTTTTCTTGATCCTCAGGAGCAATAAGAATTTGATGGTAACCGGTATATTCATCTAAGAAACAAAAATATTTGTGCCCAGCAAGTCTATCTACTATGTGATCTAAAAATGGTAAAGGGAAGTGATTTTTCCTGGTGGTAGTGTTTAATTTTCTATAATCAATGCAAAATATGTCACCCAGTAACTTGTCTAGTACGTATTAATTCATTACTTTCTTTTGTCTCAATAGTCACTCCTCCTTTCTTAGGAACACAATGAATTGGACTTACCCATGCATTATCTGAAATAGGATATATAATTCCAGTGTCTAACCATTTCAAAATTTCCTTCTTAATGACTTCTTTCATCATTGAATTTAATCTCCTTTATGGATTAACTCTTGGTTTATATTGTTCATCTAATATAATTATGTGCATACAGATCAAGGGACTGATTCCCTTAATATCAGCTAAGGTCCAACCAAAAGCTTTCATATATATTTTCAATGTATCTAATAGTCTTTGCTCTTGCAAATCATTTATATCTGAAGATATAATAACATGTAATGTAGACTAGTCTCCCAAAAACACATACTTCAAGTGGCTAGGCAATATTTTCAACTCAAGTTCAGGTGGTTTTATAAATAACAAAAATAAATTAGCATTTTCTGTAATATCTAGCATCTCAAATCTTTCCTGAACATAATCTAATTCTTCATTTTATAATTTGTTCAACATAACTTCATCACTCTCTTCAAATTGTTCTCTCTTAAAAATATTCTTTAAAATGTTTTTGATGTTCACTAATTTCCATCCAAAAAAACTCATTATCTCTTTCAACAACAGAGTATTTCATAGATTTTGTAATGTTAAAAGTCACTTCTTGATCATTAACTCTAATTGTTAATTCTCCTTTTTGAACATCTATCATAGCTTTTTCAGTAGCTAAAAAGTGGTTCTCCCTAAAATGATAGGTATTTCTTTATCTTCTTCCATATCTAAAATAATGAAATCCATAGGAAAGATAAATTTATCCACTTTTACTAACACATCTTCTATAACTCGCTTAGGATATGTAACTGAACGATCTGCTAATTGAAGAGCCACAGAAGTAGGTGAGACTTCTCTTAATCTTAATCTTTTAAAAATTGATAGAGGTATAAGATTAATGCTGAATTCCAAATCATAGCAAGCTCATCCATAAAATTTTTCATCAATAGCACACGGTATAGTGAAATTGCCAGAATCTTTTAATTTTTCAGGAAGCTTTTTTTGAATAATTATTCTACACTCTTTCCTAAGTGCAAAAGTTTCGTTATCTTTGAACTTCCTTTTCTTGTTCAAATTGCACTGCACTCTTCGCTAAGTGCAACAGTTTTGTTATCCGTGAACTTCCTTTTCTTGTTCAGTATATCTTTCATAAATTTCACATAATTGGGCATCTACTCTAAAGCTTCTACGAAGGGAATATTTACTGTTAACTTCTTAAAAATTTCTAAAAACTTGGAAAATTGTTTATTCTGTTTGTGTTGCTTCAATATTTGAAGAAACGGTGGTGGAGGTTTCTCATTATGAATTTCTAAAAATTTGGAAAATTGTTTATTCTGTTTGTGTTGCTTCAATCTTTAAGGAAACGATGGTGGAAGTTTCTCCACAATAATTTTTATTAGTGTAAGTGGATATTCTAATTATGAGTATTCATGATTCTTTTCTTTTTCAGTATCCACTTTCTCTTTTTCAGTTTTTGTTTCTTTTTGTGCCCTTATTTTCCACTTCGTAATTGTATTGCTTTTATCTGTTCTTTTCCTTGATCTTTAGGATTTGGTTTCACAACACTAGGAAAAGTTCCTAATGTTCGGTTACTAAGCGCAGTAGCGATATGCCCTAATTGATTTTCAATATTCTTAATAGCAGTTGCTTGATTTTATAATTGATTACCTTGAATTTTTAATTGATTTCCTTGATTCTGTAATTGTTGACCCATGTTTAATATCAACTTTTCCATAGACAANATATAATTATTTTTATGCAAAAATATGCATCTTCAAAGAAAATTTCAAAAGATGATCAAGACAATTCCTAATGACCTCATTTTTGGTTGAGGTTTAGTTTTTCCTCTTTAGTAGCCTAGGGTCCAGCCATAGGACTCTTCCTGTTGACTGCTCCTACAAAACTAGACATGGAACCCTCACCATTAGAAATACCAAACCCTTCTCCACTCAACTTGAAGTTCCACATGTTGGTCTCAACCTCTAAGCACTCAGTAGGTGGGGTCACTGTGGGAGAAACTCAGGATGAGTCAGCCTTAGGATTACTGGACCTTAGGGTTAACCCTGGGTGTTGGTCTGGAGCTAAGGCACTCACTACACTCATCTACACCCACATTCACTCACAACCCTGAGCTCCTAGACACCTCCCCCTGGCCGGCC
This sequence comes from Phalaenopsis hybrid cultivar, assembly GCA_002079205.1. Classification (NCBI taxonomy): domain Eukaryota; kingdom Viridiplantae; phylum Streptophyta; class Magnoliopsida; order Asparagales; family Orchidaceae; genus Phalaenopsis; species Phalaenopsis hybrid cultivar. The sequence continues at coordinate 81,962 of JXCR01111029.1, read as the reverse complement.
GGCCAGCCTAGCGACCGGAAAAACCCAAAACCGAGAGCCACCCCCATGGAACCTCACGCAAATCAAACCTAGAGGCCAGCTCATCCAAATCAAACAATGGAGCTCCTCTGCCCTCCACCTAAGCACCACAATGCACCCAAACTTATGCACTGAGAGCCACTCTTAGGCCATTTTTATAAAAACTCACCTCCCACAGCCATGGGAGGTGTGCTGAAATTTTTTTAGAGAGGCCTCTCCAAACTTCACACAGAGCTTCCCTAAGATCCTCTTAGTGCATTCCAACCATTTTCCCTCACCCATTCCCATTGCCGGAGCTCAATTTGAAGCCTGAAACCCTGTCGGAAACCACGACAGAACCCAATTCACCTCCACACTCCACCAAACTTCAATTGCTTGTGCCCACACCTTCACAAGAGTGAAAGAAGCCAAAGCCCCATCAAATCCCCCTTCCATAGAGCCTCTACCATAGCTCTAGACCAACACCTGAAATCGAGCTTGGTTGAATTCATACCTAGGCCTTATACCAAGACCAGGGACTCAATCCCTAGCCTCCTTGAACCGCAACGAACGTGCCGAGCACCTCTGATCGAAGCCTCCCTTGTTAGAGCAAAGGTATAAAACTTCTCCTCCTCCCGAGCTTATTTTGATTCTCCATTTACTTAAACTTGATTTCATGGTACCATAGCCGTATGGATGTGTTCGTCTCACTTAGACGAGTCCATAGGATCAAACCTGAAGTGATTTGGTTGAGTCTAGGCCGAGATCTTCAGATTTTAGTTTTGACGGGCACGAGATCATTCTATCGGGAACGATGATGGGGAGCCGTTTGATCAAGCGTGTATCAAATGGACGGGAGAGATCAAGCCAGACGGCGCTTGGGGACATAAACAGCGGGCCGTGTCAACAGCTACGTGGACGGTGGCGTCCAATTAGAGCGTGTCACGCATGCCTTCGGAGCCGTCGTAGGTTGAGGAGGCACGCACTGGTTTAAATAGATAAATAGGACATTTTAATATTTATTTAAATACCCCAAACTTAGAAAATCCATAACTTTATGTAGAAAAATCATAAAAATAAAATAAAAATACCCTCTTGCTCAGTGAATAGAGGAGAATAATGTGGAATAATTTTCAAGTCCATTTGATGCACAAAATATTTTTAATTAATTAAATACTATTTAGAATCATTTGATTCTCCATGCATATTGACACATCACCTTGGCTTGAAATTTGGCATATTGTAGCATCTGTAAGGGGGAACATTCTCTGATTTTTTTTAAGTCAGATAAGGTTTCTATACAGAGATCTATATTTTCAAGTTTTTTCACATTATTTTTTAAAAAAAATCATGGAAATTAGCATATTGATTATAAAATCCTAGGATTGAAAGGTCCACCATGACTAGAGAAACCTTTGGAAATAATTTCATGGGTCAAGTCATTTAAAGGAAGGTCCACCATGATTAGAGAAACCTTTGGAAATAATTTCATGGGTCAAGTCATTTAAAATGAGGTCCACCATGACTAGAGAAGCCTTTGGAAATAATTTCATGGGTCAATTCATTTAAAATACTGACTAGAGAAACCTTTGGAAATAATTTCATGGGTCAAGTCATTTAAAATGTCCTTAAATTTTATAAACACTAAATCACTAAAATAATTAATTTTGGAAAATTTAAACATTTAAATGACTTGATTTTTAATCTCCACTGTGATTTAAAATTTTGGAAAATATAAACATTTAAATGACTTGATTTTTGATCTCCACTATAATTTATGATCCAGAGGAGACATCATAAAAATTTCAAAATATTTTGAGTTAATTTGACAACTTAAATTGATTTTTAAAGATACATACCACTATTAACACTTAAATGATTTTTTAAAAATCAAGACATAACTCAAAAAATTATGAAGCTTTGTTTTTTGAGTTCTCTGTGATCAGGGATATTTTCTAAAAATAAAAAGATATTTAAGATAAAATTTTGATTTTTAGCCTATTTTAAATTTTTAAAATAATTAAAAATTCATAAAAATCATAAAAATAATAAAACTCATGGAAATTTTTTAAATTGCTTCCTAATTACTCAGGAACCACTAAATAAAGATATTGAATTAAATTTTTAAAGGCTAAAAAATGAGTTTACACTAAAATAATTCCAATAAATCAAAGAAAAATCTAAGAAAATATAAAACATGCTCCTCTGAGTTCTCTGACCTTAGGGAGATTTTTTCAAAAATACAAAACTTAATTTTCATCACCTAAACTATTTTATTTTTTTTAAATAGCCTAGATATTAAAATAATTCTAATAAATCACAGAGAATTCAGAAAATTGTGAAAATTGATCAAAAGACTTCCCTAGTATTGGTCTACCTCCAGTAAAAATTTCAAGGGACTATAATTTACCTTCGTCAAGTTATGAATTTTCTTTGGAAAATTCTATTTTTGCATAAAAATAATTATATCAATTAAATTAAATTTTGAAAAATCATATTTTCTCCTCTCAAGTCTCAATGGACCAATTAATGAGGTTTAATAAAAATTTCAAAGTCATTTGAATTTAATTAATCTTAATTGACCCATGAATGAGGTAGGATAAAAATTTCAAAGTCATTTGAATTTAATTTTACTAAATTTATGAAGTGTTAAAGAGCCTTAGGGGCAAATGTGTAATTTTGGAAATTTTGCCTTAATTAACATTTAGGATTAATTCAAGGCTTAGGGGCAAATGTGTAATTTTGGAAATCTTGCCTTAATTAACATTTAGGCTTAAGTCAAAGAGTAGGGGCAAATGTGTAATTTTGGAAATTTTGCCTTAATTAACATTTAGGCTTAATTCAAGGAGGGGAATGGGTAACCTTTANACCACAATACTAAACAAAACAATTACAATTAAAATGCAAAATAAAAATAACATGACATTACAAAATACTACTAACATCTATTATACTACACATACAAATTTAACTACCACACTAACTTTATAACAAAAATTAAAAATTGTTCAAGTGCAATATAACTATAAAAATAAAAGTACAAATACACATAAGCATCTATTTCTATTACAAAAGATCACAGAAATAAAAGTATAAGTACAAGTACATCAATTATTATTAGATATCAAATCTCCAAACTATGTCTTCATCTACTTGATCGGCAGGTGGATTGGGTTGATATTGAGTATATCGGGGGCACTCAGGGAAAGTAACATCAGGCTCACCTCTGTAGTGTCGGGCCTGAGCTTCGTAATAAGCTACCTCAAAATTTGAANAAAAAAAAATATCCTATGCTTAGTCTCAACTATACAGAGATCTAAAAGCATAATTCTAAAGCAATGCAAATGCAAAGTTCAAATCAAATTACATATATAGACAGACAGGTAGCAATATAAATCTACAATTCATCAGATTTAGTACTAGATTCTCCTTTGAGATCACCCATTGATTGTACATGAACGAAGAGTTTGTAGAAGGGCCGGTATGGAAATTCTTCAGTAGAATCCTCTTCTATTAATTTCATCCTCCTCATCAGCTGTAACAAACTATCTTCTAAATGTCCAAAGTGCTCAAAATGTTCTTTCATCCTCCAGTCTAGATGATCAAAGAAATTAGAGATATTATTAATTGTATTCATGACATTTTGTACCTCCTCCAATTTCTTGATTTTGCGTAGGATCACCAGAGTCTTGTCAGGAACTAAGGGTTGAATTGGCAGTGAATTCTGAGATGCTTGATCTACTATAATAGTCATGTCATTTTCATCTTCAAAAGTTGGGAATCTTTCAGTTAGGTCCAAAGGCTTCCAAGGTAGAAGTACCTTTTCCTAATTTTCTTAGGATACTTGGAACTAACTGCAAAGTGAGAAAATTGTGGAAGGGTGTCCAGGCCCATAAGTTGATCCATGAACGATCAGGCCCAAAACCGACTTCACAATTATTGATCTAATATCAATCGGCAATCCCCTTTGGATGCAGTAATTCAGAATAACACTTTCTTTAGAATCTTTACCGATCTTCATTGTCGGTAACAGTTTCGCAGAAATGAAGAAGTGTCAGTGTTTTGAAACGGGATTTAGGAGTGTCACAAGAAAACTAACATACTTGTTTTCTCTCATTTCCCAGTCTTCAGTTTCATCCATTAAGTATTGGTAAATCTCTTTCATCTGGTTTCTTGTTGGGACAAAGTTGGAATAGTGGCAGACAGGAACGTTCTCGATCATGTATAATTCGTTGATCCGTGCAGGAGTGAAAGTTATCAATCTACCTCGCACATAAACGACTCCCGGGTTGATTCCATGCAAATTTGCATAAAATTCCTTCACTACAGTAACAACCACGACGGCGGTAGTATAACACAGCACTTCCCATCTTCACCGCACTATCAACTCTTCAATTTTTGTAGAGCGATTATTCAATCTGCAATTTACAAATCCTCGTTTCTTGATCAATCTTTTCTTCATCAGTACCTTGTTGAAGATTTGTTGCGCTTCCGCACTAATAAACTTTTGCCGATTGAACCTCACATTCTGGGATTATCAGAAGAATTAGATGCCATAGGAATGAAATTTGTGGAGTTTCACTTCATTTTTGGGAGAAATATGAACTTAGGAATCAAATTTAGGAGTTTAAAAGGGTAACTCCCACCCAAAAATTGCCAAAAACTGCCATTCAAACTCTAGAAACTGCCATCTTGCCTGTCTCGCCATCGACAGGGTCGAGGGCACCGTCGGCGAGCCTTCTGTATTTATTTTACCTAGACTCTCGAGAAAAACCTACCGTCGGAGGCATAAAGGGCGTCGTCGGTGTCCAAGGCAAAAATTACAGTTTCGCTCTAGTCCGAATGTGTTTCAATTTTTCTCTATGAATTCAATTTTTATGATGATTTAAGGGTAAATAAGAGTAGTAGAGCTCAATACTACCACAAACTAACGATAATTTCAGATAAAAACTACTATAATCACAATAAATGTAAAGATAACTATGGGTTACCTCCCATAAAGCGCTTAATTTAACGTCGTCAGCCCGACCTATTCAGGTCTTATTCAGGTTGACTGATCATTAAAACCTCTTTAAGATTTGGNGTAGTGTAGCACAACACTTCCCATCTTTGCCGCACTATCGTTTCTTCAATATCTGTTGTGAGATTATTCAATATGCAGTTCTTGAATCCTCATTCTTTGATTAATCTTTTCTTCCTCAACAACTTGTTGAAGATTCGCTGCGCTTCCGCACTAATAAACTTTCACCGATTGAAAACCCACATTCTGGGATTATCACGGAATCAGACGCCATAGGAATGAAATTGGTGGAGTTTCACTTTGTTCTTGGAGGGAAAATATGGACTAAAAATCAAATTTTTGAGTTTAAAAAGACAATTCCCGCCCAAAAACCGCCATTTGAACCCACGTAACCGCCAGTTCGCAGGTCTCACCGTCGGCGGGGTCGATGGCGCTGTTGGCGAGCCTCTTTATTAATTTTGTCTGGACTCTCAGGAAAAACCAGCCGTCGGCGGCATCGAGGGCGCCTTCGGCGCCCAAGGCAAAATTTTCACAATTTAGCTATAGTCCGAATGCGTTCCAATTTTTCTTCATGGATCCAATTTTTAATNAAGATGTGCTAGAGGACAACTTATATGTTTATCATGTCCACTAATTCTTGTCCACAAAACTTAAAAAAAAAAATAGTAGATGTATACTTGTAGCCATTGATGATTGAATTCAAAAAATATTATAAGAAAAATTTATGGCCACACACAATAGGTTTTTGAGGAAAAAAAAACATTTAAAAGAAATTTTTATTCATATGGAAAATTAGTGATTTATTTTGCGTATGCTAGGTTGTTAGATTCAAGCATTATTGGAAAATTAGTTTACCTATATTGAATAATGTTATACAAAATATTCAGAATAAAAAGTTTGAAAATTTGAAATATTTAATTTGAATTGACGTTATCAAGCATTTAATAAGATATTTTTAAGGCAAGTACATATTTCTTCGATCGATATTCCTAGAAATTAAACATTGGGATATAAAGCTATGCAATATGCAATGAGAGAGAGAGTGAGTGAGTGATTATACTACATAAATACGATACAGTGATAGATTTAATAATAGTAAAGATACATCATATGTCATAAGAGTAATTATATAACATCAAAAGGTATGTGGAATACGTCATTAAGGTGATTAGAACCACTGCATAGCCAAATTTGTATAGGTATTAAAAGAAGTGTGAATCATTTTATAGATGAAACTCTAGTGTGTCCTAGAAGTGTTAGCAGTGATGTAGGTGAAGTAACATTATGAAACTTAAGGGATATGACTGAAGCATAAAAAAAATTATGATGTAAATCATGCAGAACATTATCGTAGCTTAAGTGAATCTTGATATGGGTCTTGAGAGATCTGGATGTGAAGGAAGTGAGGCTTTGTTTAAGTTCGGATGAGATAAAAATTACTTTCCATTTGACATTATGCTATATGTGTTGAAGATGAAGGTTGTGATGAAAATTTAGCACATAACTACGACAACAAAGATATTGGTATAGATCTTAAAGAAGTTATTTTTGACATTCGTGAGGTTACAGTACTAGCCATTAAAGAGATGACTATGGAAAAAGCTATGATATATTGAATACCTAGAAGTGCTACCATCATAACATAAGTGAGGCATAAGTCATGGAAGAGTTAGCTACAACAAAAGAATTATTGTGGCAAATGTTTTCAAGAAGACAAATTTAGCAAATATGAACTTTTCGAGGAACTAAACATATTTTAAGTCCCCAAACTTTATAAAAATTCTAACAATGAGATTGAGAAGAGTACTCTGAGAAAATTTGTCGTTCATTTTATAGGCAATTAGAAAGCAATGATGATATCTTACCCTATTTTACTGAAAATTTTAAATCATTAATAATATCCATTTGACGTAAAGTCGATGTTTGTGTAGTTCAAAAAGTCCATGGGTGCCGAAAACTTCCCCAATGACTTAGATAATAACGAATATATAGATGTGATCAATTGCATGCGATGAGAAAAATACTATTCTTGGGCATGTGCACCCATTTCAATTCTCACTTGTTTGCTTGGGCTCTTACACGATTCGACATTGATAAAATTATCATGATGAGATGGGTAGTTTGACAATAATTTCACCCTACTTCAATTTCTTTCATTCTAGTAAATAGCAATGTTTCAGATGCTATGTAAGTAATTATTCCCAATTAATTTTTAACAATAGTTGAGCATTTATTTAACTCTTTGAATCATTTGAAATACATATCTTGCTATAAAAATTATGCTTGGACGCAAGAAACTTTTATGGCCCAATAATAAAAATAAATACAATTCTCACTAAATTTTTGAGCTAGGGTAAAATTTATTCATGTAATTTTTTTTCCTATTAAATTATGTTTTGGGGAGATCATAACAAATCTTGGTCATCTTTTCACCTTAATCCTGTTCCATCAAATGTTAACTTCTTAATGGGGTTAAAATCTAGAATTTTAATGCATGCCTATAGTTGTTTCATGTGTTTGAACACTAATCCCAAGATATGCCAAATAATCCCAAGTAATGTCCAAATAATAATTATATAATATCCCCTAATTTAAAATAATAAAGATAGGGGTTTGGTTAATTTCATGTCATTAGTGTATTACCAACCACTTATTATCATTCATGCTTGTTCAACAAACATGCAAACCTCATCTGTCCAAAATCAAATATGAAATATGATTTGTGACCCACACATCAGTATTGATAATTATAAATATAGCATTTTTAGTAAAGGGACTTTTACTATGCTATTTTTTTAGGATTCCATGTAGGTGTGTAAACGAATCGAGCTAATCTCGAGTCATGAGTCGAGTTCAACTGCTTCTGTTAAAAATATAAGATCGAGTTCAAGCTCAAATGGCAAGCTCGAACACGACTCGCTACTCTAACAGTGACTCATGTGTTCAAATGATTAATATTAAAATATACTTTATTTAAAGAGATTAAAATAATGGTAAAATGATAACATATAAGTCTACTTTCAAAATATTAATTAAATCATAAAATAAAATAGAGCTTATTTTGGTTTAAGCTTAGTCATAAATTTTCTTATAAATATGAATATGAAGCATCATTCANAGTCAATAATTAATCAATTTGATACCCCTATCTTGATTTTCAAATAAAATCCAGATTATGAATCATGACCACTTAAAGTTTAACCCTTTTCAAAACTAATTAAGACACTCACCTAAGTCTTAAGGGGTTAGTGTGACTTAAGCCAAATCAAAATTGACTAAATGAGGATTAGAGAAATAAACATAATTATATCAAACATCCTTAAAACACCACTAATCAAAATTGACTAAATGAGGATTAGAGAAATAAACATAACTAAATCAAACATCCTTGAAACATCGATTGACTAAAAGAGGATTAGAGAAATAAACATAATTATATCAAACATCCTTGAAACACCACCTTGACTAAATGAGGATTAGAGAAATAAACATAACTAAATCAAACATCCTTGAAACACCACTACGTGACTTTACTAATTAAGACACTCACCTAGGTCTTAAGGGCTTAGTGGTGACTTTGGCTAAATCAAAATTAACTAAATAAGACACTCGCCTAGGTCTTAAGGGCTTAGTGGTGACTTGGGCTAAATCAAAATTGACTAAATGAGGATTAGAGAAAGAAACATAATTAAATCAAACATCCTTGAAACACCACTAAGCCCAATTAGGTTAAACAAAATCAAACATCCTTGAAACACCACTAAGCCCAATTAGGATTAAAATTTGGCTAAGCGTTCCAAAATCAAACATCCTTGAAACACCACTAAGCCCAATTAGGATTAAAATTTGGCTAAATGTTCCTGAAACACCACTAAGCCCAATTAGGATTAAAATTTGGCTAAGTGTTCAAATTACACTAATTTTTAAACACCACTAAGCCCAATTAGGGTTAAAATTTGGCTAAGAGTTCCAACAACACTAACTTGCCTTACATCCTTGAAACACCACTAAGCCCAATTAGGATTAAAATTTGGCTAAGTGTTCAACTTACATTAACTTGCTTCTTCAAGGGTCTTCACCCACATAATTCTTAAATTGAATGACAAATGATAATTACCCCTTTCTTAGGGATAATTGAGACATCAATGTTCGCTAAATTTCATAAGTGATAATTACCCTATTCTTAGGGATAATTGAGACATCAGTGCTCACTGAGTAATACAGGACAAATGATAATTACCTCTTTCTTAGGGATAATTGAGACATCAATGTTCACTGAGTAATAAGGATAAATGATAATTACCCCTTTCTTAGGGATAATTGAGACATCAATGTTCACTGAGTAATAAGGGTTTTCACAGGATGAACCATTGAGCAACATAATGAGTTTAAATGGACTCGAGGCTTTTCACTAGTTGGTGAGAGAGAGGCAGGGACCTGCTTCCCCCTCTTAGCTTGTTGGATACCTCAGAGGCCTATTAAACTTAATACTCTTCGCTCAATGAAATCATCCTTAATTAACCTTTTTAGGACTCACCAAAATACAACATAGAGTTAGGAAAATCCCTCAGAACTCTACTTTTCCTGCTCTTCATAAATGCCCTGNTCCCTTGTCATTTGATCAGGAGATAGTCCGGATGAAGTTAAGGCAAGACTGAAGTATTGGGCACAAGCAGTGGCCTGTACTGTCAGATTATGCAACTAAAGCCCAGTTTTGAAAATCTCCATGGCTTCTCTTACAAAGCCAGATCCAGTTTCTGCTTAATATATTTCTTGACAGATTCTCAGTCGTTGGCCAGCCAGCATATGGTGCTTTGTTTGTATCGCTGCAGATGATCTACCCGGAATATGATTTATAATTGCATATTATTAAAACTGAGGTATTAACGAAGAGAAACGGAGGGGAGATTTGTAATATTATGTTTATATATAAGTATCTACTTTTCTATTTTTGGAGAGAATTTTTTGTTTATCCATCATGTACTATTTTAGAACTTTTACAAGCATACCCTGCATTTCTTATGTATTTATATGTCTACCACCAAAAACTTTCATATCCATATACATAACACTCAAAAATTTAATGTTAAATAAAAAAATTACTATTTTTTTTATTATTTTAAAGTGAAATATGTATTTTTACGCATAGATTTGTTACAAAGGAGCAGTTTAAATGTAAATATTCAATTTTAGATGTTGATATGTAAATACATAGGAATTGTATGGTATGTAAGTAAATTTCTCTATTTTATAACCTTCTATGATTAAAAAATAGAGCTAATATATAGAAACAAGAACATGAGCTATCATTATAAAAATAGAACGTATGAGCAAAATGTTATATAATCTTAAAAAGACTAGAAAATATTTGCTTGCATATCATTGATACTCTTATTGCTTGTTAAGTGCAATTTAGAATAAAGTTGATGAGAATCAGTCTTGCTCTTATTATTGTGTCTCTTGACCAAAAAAAGAACAAGAACTAGATTTTGTCCTAATTAGTAACTAGAGTTACTCTAATCTAAGCTGGGTAAGTGGGATGCAAGTATGAAAAAAAAATTGCTCATGATATTTTTGATATTTTGATTAAAGCTCTACTTGAGGTTAGTTTTTAAATTTTTTATTTTAACTTGAGATGAGTGATACATA
>JXCR01111029.1:45967-63178 GCA_002079205.1 Phalaenopsis hybrid cultivar | reverse complement strand
AATATTTCAAGAAGAGATGAAAGGCCTTTAAATTTTAATTTGAAAATTGAAATTTTTGATGCATGGGGATTTGATTTTTGGGACCATTTATACCTTCATTCAAAAAATATATATATATATATTGATTGCAGTGGATTACGTTTCAAAATGGATTGAAGCAATCACTTTACCTCAATGTGATTCTTGGAGTGTTTCAAAATTTTTATTTAAAAACATATTTACAAGATATGAAATGCCTAGGTAATAATTACTGATGAAGGATCTCATTTAAGAAATGCAACAATCGCAAGATTGGTAGAAAATATAATAAAATGCATAAAATTGCAACTGTTTATCATCCCCAGACAAGTGGTTTAGCAGAAGTGTCTAATCGTGAAATTAAGAGAATATTGGAAAAAAGTGTAAATCCTTGTAAAATGGATTTGTCTGTTAGATTAGATACGGCATTATGAGCATACAAGATAGCTTATAAGACACATATAAGTATGTACCCTTATAGATTAAATTTTGGGAAGACTTCTCACTTATCAGTAGAATTGGAGTATAAAGCTTATTGGGCTATAAAGGAATTCAATTTCAATTTGAAAGATGCTTATGAGAAAAGATTATTGCGTTTGAATGAGCTTGAATAAATTAGGAATGATTCTTACGATAATGCTAGGATTTCTAAGGAAAGAATGAAAGAATGGCATGATCAAAAGATATTAAAAAAAATTTGAACATGGACAAAAAGTTTTATTTTACGATACAAGATTGAAATCGTTTCCTGGAAAACTGAATTCTAGGTGGAAAGGGCCATTCAAAGTTGTAAAAGTTTATCCCTATGGAGTTGTTAATATTGAAGATCCTAAGACTGGAAGGATATTTAAAGTAAATGGGCATAGATTGAAACCATATTTTGATGGTAAAAGATGAGTTTTTAAAGAAACTATAATGTTGGGTCACCTAGAATAAAGACTGGGAATGTGGAGCTGATAACATTAAACCATGCGCTTTGTGGGAGGCAAACTTTACTTATCGTTGTTTATTTTGATTTTTGAGTTTTTGTTCAGAATATTTTACATATATTTATATTTTTGTTTTTATAGAGTTCATGCATTTGAGAAAATAATTTAAGAAACATCTTTATTTACCTAATTTTATGGAAGAATTAAGAATTTTTTATCGAAATAAAAAATGCAAATTTTTTTTGGAACAAGTGCATGATGCTCTGAATTCTAGACAACTGGCTCATGGTGTGCCAGAATCAGCGTAACATGCGTCGCAGTGTCGAAAATGACTTAAAATTTTTCAAAAGGCGGTTTTTCATGCAGTGACTTCTCTTTAAAACTCCCAAAAACTGATTTCAAAGTCCATTTTAGTAGGGAAAACGAGGGAGGAGTCACTAGATTTCAATTCAAATGGCGTCCCACTCTAAAAATTCCACTAGATTTAAGAATTTCAACGGGAGAAAGTTTATCAGTTTCGATGCGCAGGAGTCTTATGGTCATTTTCTAATAAAGAAAAGGCTAATCAAAGAAAGGGGATTTATGAATCAAGGATTTAATACATTAAGTACTTGAGTTGAAGAGATCAATACACAGAGACGTTGGGAAGTTCTTTGTTACACTACTGCTGCTGTAGTTGTCCCTGTGGTGAAAGAGTTTTATGTAAATCTACATGGAATCAACCAAGGAATTGTCTATGTGCAAGGCAAGTTTGTGCAATTCACTCCTTCAAGAATAAACAAGATGTTTATGATTGAAAATGTGCTTATCTGTCATTACGCGGATTTTATCCCTATGAGAGATAATATGAATGAACTCTATCGGTACCTTACGGTTGAAGATACGAATTGGGAGGCCATAGATGATGAGAATGTAAGTTTTTCATCATCATTGTTAATCATACTTCTAAGGCTTAACACTTCTTTACTGCATCAATATTACTGCCTACTATGAAAATCAGTAAGGTGATTAAGGAAAGTACTATTTTAAAATAATGTATTCAAATTGGAAAACCTATTGATATTTGAGCCATTATTGTGAAATCAAATATGGGTTTGATTATTAATGGGTCTGCAACGGGCATGGTCATCCATCCACTATTTTACTATTATGTCTCATTTAATGCTTTAAAGCCTGTATGTATTTTTAAAGTTAGCACCTGCAGTATACTAGAGCCCAATTTCATTGTCAAAAATCCTCTACATGTTAGTTTTTATTTTCATGCATTTACCATTTTCTTTCACCAACTAAATTTTGTACTAAAATATTTTTAAAATGCTTAAGGACTTAAGTTTAGGGGGAAGAAAAATTTCTTTTAAAAAGAAGTAAACTAAATTTTATTTGTCCTTAAGTAACAATATTTTTAAAATTAACTTAACATGACATGGGATATTAAGATTTAACTTTAAATGATTTTACTTAAGTTTATGAATATTATGGTAAATTTAGGTAAAATTTTGTTAATAATGAAGGTCAATTCTAAAGTTAAAGATATTTAGCATGATAAGATAAGACTAAGTTTTTCTATTTAAAGTAAAGAAAATTATATTTTTTAAGTCTTAAGAATTTTAGAGTTTCATGTAAGAAGAAAAGAGTGATACTTTATGAAAATCATAATCCAATATGAATTTTTAAAGAGAATAAAGGTAAGAAGTTTTGACTTTGAGAAGAGAATAGTGAAGTTAAAAACTATTAGAGGCTATTGATACACCTAAAATATATAGTGTTTTTATACATATTTTTATACCTATTTTTGAGATATTACAGTTTAATGAAAGGTATTTTTGTGTTTTTCTTGCAGGTACAATCAAATGGATGAAAAAAGCCGAAAGGAGTGAAAAAAGGTCAAATTTGGATCAAAAATGAAGGAAGGTGCAAAAATGAACTAGGGCTAAGTGCTAGGTACCCCCTGCTTCAGCACTAGAAGTAGTTACTTGATGATTTATTTAATTGGAGTGGATTTTTTAAGAGGTGTTTGAAGCAACCCTTGATAAAAACATGAGAAATAGCCCATGGACACAAAAAATCATTTAATGGGCTTATGAGGAGGCAACTTATAGAAGATTCTTTGAATCGAGATAGCTTTTTGAAGAAAAAACTTAAATTTTCAAAGAAAGGAGGCCAACCAACCATTAAACTTTCATTGATAGCGTCATTTTTACATAAAGTTCTTGTTTGTACATTTTTATTTTTTCCTTTATTTTATTTTATGTGTTTTATAGTAATTTATGTGTGGTTCAGGTTTCGCAAAACTTGTGGCTTACGATTCTGAATTAGAAAGAACTATTAGAAAAATTAAAAATTACTGAAAAATTTCATGAAATGACATATCAGAATAATCAAAATGTTGAAGAGTTTAGACCCTTAAGAGATTATGCAAACCCTACAGTGGATGAACTTCATTGTAGTATTCAAAAACTCACTGTAGTGGCTAGTTCATTTGAGCTTAAACCTAATATAATCCAAATGGTATCAAATAATCAGTTTTGGGGAGCACCAACTGAAGATCCAAATTTACATCTTACCAATTTTTTAGAATTATGTGCTACATTTAAATATGATGGTGTATCAAATGATGTTATAAGACTTAGATTATTTCCTTTCTCACTGAGGGATAAGGCTAATATATGGTTAGATTTGTTATCACCTTGATCTATCAGAACTTGGAGTGATTTATCGCAAAAATTCCTTGCTAAATATTTTCTACCATCCAAAATTGCGAAGCTTAAAAATGATATTACATCTTTTAGTCAGTTTGAAGGGGAATCTATTTATGAAGCATGGGAACAATTTAAAGAACTTTTAAGAAAGTTTCTACATTATGCTATACCAGATTGATTAATAATTTAAACTTTTTATAATGGATTTACTAGATCTCTGAGATCTATTATCGATGTCGTTGTTAGTGGTTCTTTGATGTCAAAACCATTTCATGACGCTTATGCTTTAATAGAAGAGATGGCTACTAATAATTTTCAATAGCCTTTTGAAAGGTTAAATCTTAAGAAAGTAGCCAACATTCATGAAACTGATGCTTTTGCCATGCTAGCAACTCAAGTTGCTGCAATTTCAAGGAAGTTGCAATTTGGAATGAATTTTCTCAACCAATTCTATGATTGAAGAAAATTCATTATGAGAAATGGTAGATTCTGAAGCATCATTAGAGACTTTGAATGCCATAAATAATAAGCAGAATAACCCATATTAAAATTATTATAACCTGGGTTGGAAGAACTATCCCAACTTCAATTGGAACAATGTTATGGATAGTATTAATCAAAAATGAGTGAACAATCATTGGGAAAGTGTAACAATATAGGGAATAGTAATTATAGACCTACTTATCCTCCAAGTTTTAACAATAATCCACAATTTAAGGAGAAAAAGTTGTCTATAGAAAAAGTGATGTTACAAATGGGAAATCAGTTACAAGGTCAAGAACCTACAATAAGAAATATTGAGAATCAATTGAGACAAATAGAAAATTCATTAAGTAATAGATCCCTAGGAACACTTTCTAGTAATAGAGAAATAAATCCACAAGACCAGAATAAAGGGCAAGTAAAAGCCGTTCAACTTAGAAGTGGAAGAGAATTGGAAGGTAGAGTTCAAAAAGAGACTGAAGTAGAGAGAGAAGAGATTGAAGAATCAAATGAGGATGCTCTGAAAGGTTTAGAGAGACCTATTTCTCCACTTAAAGTTTCATTGGAAAAACCACCACCTCCATTTTCTCGGAGGTTTTGACAACAAAGGTTGGATAAGCAATTTTCAAAACTTCTATAAATTTTTAAGAAGCTTATAATTAATATTCCATTTGCTGAAGCTCTAGAACAAATGCCAAGCTACGTGAAGTTTATGACGGATATTCTTAATAGTAAAAGGAAGTTTGAAGATAATAAAATAGTTGCACTTAGTGGGAGTGCAGTGCTATAATTTAGAAAAATCTTTTTGAAAAGCTTAAAGTTCCTTGTAGCTTTACAATTCCAAGTGCAATAGGAGACATATTTTATGGGAAAGCTTAATGTGATTTAGGAGCAAGCATCAACCTTATGCCATTATCAAAATTTAAAAGATTAGGATTAGGAGAAATAACCCCTACTACTGTAACTCTATAATTTTAGCATATCTTCGATAACATACCCTAAAGGAGGTTTATAGAAGATGTCCTAGTGAAAGTGGATCAATTTATTTTTCCTGTTGATTTCATTGTGCTACGATGTCCTAGTGAAAGTGGATCAATTTATCTTTCTTGTTGATTTCGTTGTGCTAGATATGGACATGTCCTAGTGAAAGTGGATCAATTTATCTTTCCTGTTGATTTCATTATGCTAGATATGGAGTAGGATAAGGAGATACTTATCATTTTGAGGAGACCTTTCCTATCCATAGGAAGAGCAATGACAGATGTGCAAAAAGAAGAATTAATTATGCACGTCAATGATCAGACAATCACTACCCTGCTAAAGGTAAAGAAGATGAATGTTATAGAATGGATGTTATAAGATATTTAAGTGAATGCCATTTCAAAACAACTTATGAAGAGAAATTTAAGTTGAAAGAGTTGGAATAAGAATAAGAAGAGGAATTAGATCAATATGAAGATTTATATAAGGAAGATTCAAACTATGTTCGAGAAAGTTTTGAAATTTTGGACATAACAGAAAAAGATGCATCTTTTTTTCCATCAATTGAAAAACCTCCTGAGCTTGAGTTGAAGTTTCTTTCTAAACATTTGAAGTATGCCTTTTTAGCTGATTTCTCTACATTACCTGTCATAATTTCCTCAAAATTAACCATAGAAGAAGAAGAGAGTTTGATGAAACCCTTAAAGAGTTATAAGAAAGCCTTTGGATGAACAATTGCTGATATAAAAGGAATCAGTCCTTCAATTTATATGCATAGAATTCATATGGAAGAGAACTGCAAACCTAAAAATGATCCTCAAAGGAAATTGAATCCTATTATGAAAGAAGTTGTTAAGAAAGAAATTTTAAAGTGGTTAGATGCTGAAATTATCTACCTTATTTTAGATAGTACATGAGTTAGTCCTATCCACTGTGCTCCTAATAAAGGAGGAGTGATTGTGACTTTGAATGATCATAATGAGTTAATACCAATAAGATAAGTCACGGGATGACGAATATGCATTGATTATAGAAAACTAAATCTTGTCACTAGGAAAGATCATTTTTCACTACCCTTTGTAGATCAGATGCTGGATAGACTAGCTGCACATAAATACTTTTATTTTCTGGATGGATATACTGGTTATCACCAAATACAAATAAATTCGAAGGATCAAGAGAAAACAACTTTTATCAGTCCTTATGGTACATTTGCTTTTAGAAGAATGCTCTTTGGTTTATGTAATGCATCTGCTATATTTCAAAGATGCATGATGACTATTTTTTTATTTAATTGAAAAATAGATTGAAGTTTTTATGGATTATTTTTCAGTGTTTAGAACTTCATTTGATTCATGTTTAGAACATCTATCAAAAGTTCTTAGGCACTGCAAAGAAACAAATTTAGTCCTTAATTAGAAAAAAATGCAAATTTATGGTAGCATGAGGAATAGTTTTGGGACATCAAATTTCAGAAAATGATATGGAAGTAGACCCTACAAAAATTCAAGTGATCACTAATTTACCTTACCCAACAAGTGTGAAGGAAATCAAGAGTTTTTTAGGACATAATGGATTCTACTAACATTATATTAAAGACTTTTCAAAACTTGCTAAGCCTCTAAGCCATTTACTTGAAAAATGTCTAATTTTAATTTTGATGAAGAGTGTCTAAAAGCTTTTGAAATATTAAAAGAAAAATCTGTCACCCCACCAATTATTATTTCACCACATTGGGAAAAACCTTTTGAATTAATGTGTGATGCTAGTGATTATGCTATTGGAACTGTTTTAGAATAGAAGCATGAAAAGATTTTCAAGATTATCTACCATGCTATTATAACTCTTAATAAAGCTCTAATTAATTATACTACAACTGAGAAAGAGTTAATAGTAGTAGTATATGCTTTTGATAAATTTAGATCATGCTTAATTGGAACTGAATGTATAGTGCATACAGATCATTCTGCTATTAAGTATTTAAAGAAAAATAAGGATGTAAAACTAAGAATGATATGATGGGTTCTTATTTTGCAAGAATTTGACTTTGAAATAGTGGATAGGAAGGGAGCTGAGAATCAAATTACTGATCATCTATCCAGGCTTGAATTAGAAAAACCACTTATTTTTTAAAAAAGTAATTAATGAATTATTTATAGATGAATAATTGTTCAATGTTAATGAGTGGCGTGTTCCATGGTATGCCAACATTATGAACTTCATTGTTAATGATATTATATCATACGAAATGACATGTCAACAGAAGAGGAAATTTGTATATGAAACTAAGACTTATTTTTAGGATGATCCATTATTATATACATAATGAAAGGATCTTATTATTTGAAGATGTGTGCCTTTAGAAGAGACTTATGAAATTATCCAAAAATGTCATAATTCTAATTTTGGGAGACATTTTGGTGTTGATAAAACAACATACAAAATTTTACAATTTGGATCTTATTGACCTACAACCTTTAGAGATGTTAATGTTTATATCAAAACTTGTGATCAATGTCAATGAGTAGGCAATATTTCTAGAAGGAATGAGATGCCCCTCAATTATGTGTTAGAAATTGAGATATTTTATGTTGGGGGATTATATTTCATGGGACCATTTATACCATTTTTCAGAAATTTTTATATATTGTTAGTAGTAGATTATGTATCCAAATGGATAGAAGCTATTGCTTTAACTCGATGTGATGCTCAAAGTATTGCAAAGTTTTTAAGAACAAATTTATTTTGTAGATTTGAGATGCCAAGAGTAATCGTAACTGATGGGGGAAGTCATTTCAAAAATGCAATAATGGAGAAATTATTAAAGAAATATCTTATAAACCATAAAATTGCTACTGCTTATCATCCTCAGACAAGTGGTTTAGCTAAATTATTCAATCATGAAATTAAAAGAATATTGGAAAAATCTGTAAATCCAACTAAAATGGATTTGTCGGCTAAACTTGACTATGCTTTCTGGGCTTATAGGACTGCATACAAAACACCTATAGGAATGTCCCCATACAGGCTAATATTTGGGAAAGCGTGTCACTTACCAGTTGAACTTGAGCATAGAACATATTGGGAAATTAAGTAATTTAATTAAAATTTAAAAGAAGCTGGTGCGAAGAGGTTACTGAAATTAAATGAGCTTGAAGAGATAAGGAATGAATCTTATGAAAGTGCTAAGAATTACAAAGAAAAGATGAAGATGTGGCATGATCAGAGGATTCTAACTAAAAATTTTCAGCTAGGGCAACAAGTTTTGCTCTACAATGCAAGGTAGAGGTTATTTCTATGCAAACTTAAGTCCAGGTGGATGGGCCCATTTATTGTGATGAAAGTTTATCCCTATGGAGCTTTGGATATCAAAGATTCTAAAATTGATAAAATATTCAAAGTGAATGGTCACAGGCTGAAGTCCAACTTTTTAGGTGACCAACTTAAATTAACTGATTTTCTGATGTTGGGTTAACCATAATAAACACTTGTTACATCGGGCTGACGACGTTAATCCAAGCGCTCTGTGGGAGGAAACCATAGTTATCCGTGAGTTTGTTTTTAGTTTTCTATTGTTGTATGAGATTTAGAAAATTATGGTAGTATTTTGATCATATATTTAGTTAGTGATTATTCTAATACCTTAAAAGATGACTTAGACATGTTAAAATGAATGTTTGGACATTAAGTTGACTTGTGTAAAATTAAGCATTGACGCTTAAGCACCAAGATTTGACGCTTAAGCGCGATAGTAAAAAACATATGCGAATTTGGTTTTTAGAAGTTCTAACCACAAATTGGTTTGCTTGAACATGTGAGAGCAGTTCTAGGATGTGCCTAGGAGTTATGAGGGACATTTAAAGTGTATAAATATAAGGGAATAAAGAGAAAATTTCACCACACCTCCATTTAGCCCTTAAATTTTAAGTAGAAAGAGAAAGTTTTGAAAAATGTCTTCTTGGGAGAGTGATTTAAAGAAGAAAGAGGAGGCAATGAGAAAGAAGTTTTTTTATTCAGAGTATGCAAGATTTATATAATTGTTTCCTCGTTGTTAGTCTCGAAGGAATAGTGTAGAAAATCACTAAAATTGAGGCTAACATGGCTTGAATTAATGCGAAAGTGATGGAAGTTAATGCACATCTGGATCATTTGGGATGATAACTTAAGGTACAGTTTAGTCGTACCGGTTTTATATAATAAGCAGACAAGACAATGTATAAAAAGAACAAGTGGATTGAAGAAGATTCAACCAGAGCTATTAATCATCGTCCGTTCTTTCATATAAACATTCCAAATGCTGAAGGAGAGACTAATGATAGGCCAGAATTTGTTCCATTAAATAGGGAGTGGAATTAAGTTTGTGATTTTATGTTTATTTGTTTAGTATTTGTTAATGTTAATTGTGTTTTAATGTGTTTTTATATGTTAATATCGCTTAGTGTTTGTGCTATAAATTTTCTCATCCAAGACTATTTAGATTGATAATTTATGTATTTGAAAGTGTTTATAATTGTTCGTGAGTTAATATAAAAGTTTTGTTTGTGTGAAATTTTGTGTTATTTAGTGTTGAATACAATTAGTTTAAATTGGTGAATATTGAGTAAGAGGAGAGTTAAGAGGAAAGAAAACAGTATATAGAATGTTTTGAGACCATAGAGGGTTAGTTAACTTAGGCTAGGAGTTCATTTTACTTAAATCAAAAAAATCAAAATTTGTGCACTGGCGCCTAAGCGCCAAAACCCACGCTTAAGCGCTGCCTAAATAGAAAGTCTGGTGCCTAAGCACCGAACCATTCACGCTTAGGGGTCGGTTCACGAAAACTGGTTTGCCAATGGTTTTAAGTGAATTTTTGGGCCGAAAAACACCATTAACCCACATTTGCTCGCCTTCTTCCTTGGTTTTTCGCAAATTGGGAGCTAGGGCATCACCTTTTTTGAAGAATTCTTGGTGGATTTAAGCCAAATTTGTTAGATTTGATCTTCTTGAGGTAAGAGCTTCATTTCTATGAAAATTTTTTTTATTTTCACCATATATTTTGAGCTACCCAAAAAAAACTATTCATGATGAAAATTTGAGAAAAAATAATGGAAAATGCATTAATTTGTTAGTTTAAGCTTTTAGGAGTTTAGTTTAGTGATTTGGAGTTGATTGTGGAATTTATTTTGAATTTTATACATTTTTTTAGAAAATGACACCAAGAATGAAGAGAAGCAAGGGAAAAGCTCCCTTGAATTCAAGTAAATTTGTTAGTACGAGAGCTTAGGATCAGTATAGCAATGTATTGCATTCGAGGAAATTTATTCATGAGTGATGTTTTAAGAGTTTGGGAGTTGTTAAAGAGTTGATTATTAGCAACTAGTGGGAGCGGTTCTTTTTTTTGTTGCCGCTGTGATTTCTGTGGTACGAGAGTTCTATGCTAATCTCTCGGAGGCTGATGAGGAAGGAGTCATAGTAAGGGGGAAGATTATACCATTTTCTCCTGAGGTAATTAGTCACATTTATCATTTGCCTCCTAGTACTTTGTATTTTTTTTGCAAACATTAGTCCTAGTGAGAAGAAGCTATACGAGATTATATCATCTTTGACTACTGGGAGAGAATTATGGAAGATTACAAATGAAATAATGGTAAACTTCTCTACTTCAAAGTTGGATGCCAATGCAAAGGCATGACATTATTTTATTTTTGCTCGTCTACAGCCTACAAATCATTTAAGTGAAGTAACTTGAGTGAGAGCAACTTTAAACTATTGTATTCAAAAGTCCAAGCCAATTGATATTGGAGGATTGATTTATGAATTTATTTCCAGTTCTGCTGCCAATGCTACTACTGCAGGTTTGGGATTCACATCCTTGATCTTTTCTTTATGCGAGCAGGCTGGTGTTACATATGACAGCTGGGAGGAGATCTTACAGCCATTGAAGCCCATTATTAGTGTGAATATGAAGACTTATTCACATCATTCTATTATTGGTTGGAAGGGTAGATTCTCTAGTAGTTCTGCTGCCTCTACTTCACGAGCTTCTACTTCACATGCTTCTACATCACGAGGTTAGACTTCTGGTTTTGATACTCAGTCACAACTTATGGAAAAAATATTAAATAATATTATTTATTCCAATGAAAAAGTAGAAAACTTAGAGCATTTTGCAAAGCATATGGATAAATATATGAGAAGATGAAATGATTATGAGGAGGAATACAGCATAACTACGGAGCATCTCAATAGAGGTAACCAGGATGTAGTATTTCCTCAGTATCCTAGATATCCACCATATGAGCCTATAGTTGCTCAGCGTAGTGATGATAGTGATGAGGAGGATGATGATTAGCTGGATTTATAGTTCTATTTTCTATTTATGTATTATTATGAACTGTGGATGGTGCATGTATTTTGTACATTTTTGTGATGTATTCATTTGAGATTGCAGATATTGTTAGTTTTTGTTATGTTTTGTTGTGTATTGTTTTGTACACATTCTGTGAAGTATTTGTGTTTAATGAGTAGTTATTATGTGTGGTGATAATTGTTTTAATTATCTTGTTGTATTTAGTTAGTGTATGTTGAACTTAATTCTAGAATCTGAGAAAGGTTTAGAATTTAGCTAACTTGCTACTTAAATCTACATGTTTAAAATTTTCAATTTACTACCAGATATTTTTTTTATGTTATAGTCATGTATGTTTGTTAGAGTGTTTATTTGCTTTTATGTTATACTCCACTGCATAGAAGTTCAATGAATCTATGTATTTTAAATAAATTAAAATTTGATCAATTAAATTTTACTTTTATTTTTAATTTTTGTACTTGCATATTTAGGATATAAAAATTCCTGCAAGCATGTTATAGTTAGTTTCATTCCTGTTTATTTGTATATGATACTAAAATGTTTTATTTCTATTAAAAATTTAAGTTTGGGGGGGATGAAAATTTTTTCTAAAAAGAACTTAAAATTTTATTTGTTCTCAAATGTATTTAAAAAAAAATTGATTTTGATTTGAAAAATAATTATGTATATGAAGTAATATTAGAGAAGTAAAATTTTGACTTTAGAAATGAGTAAGAGAATTTAGTTAAAATTCATAGTAATCAAGAAAAACAAAATATTAAATTTTTTTAGTGTGGAAACTGCTAAGTATTGTTTAACTATCCTTAGTAGGAAAAATTGTATTTTTGAAAAATTTAGAAATTTAGACCTTTTATTTTTTAAAACTTAAATTTCTTTTATTGAAATTAATTTTCAAAACTATTATTATGTTTTGAAGTGAAATAAAATTATCAACTCTTTGCTTTAGGAAATGAAGAGTGGAATTCAAAACCAATAAAGGCCTATCCATATATAGTAATCCTTGCCATTAAAAAAGAAGAAAGAAAAAAAGAAAAAAAGAAAAAAAAAGAAAAAAAAATTGAAAAAGGGAGGAGAAGCTTGAGGATTAGTGCCTAATCAAAAATTGGTTCCACATCTGATCTTTTTAAAGTTTAAGACTTGAGAAACTCATATTTTCAAATTAAAATAGTGAGTAAAATTATGCTTAATAAAAATTTTTAAGTGAAGATGATAAATGCCTAAACTCTATATTTAGAAAATCTACAATATTTCTGAATTGGATAGGAACTCATATTTTCAAATTTCTTAAAATTAAAAGTTTCTAAACTTTAAGTTGGTCTCATTTACTAATATTTTATCTAAATTAGGCTACTATATTTCTACATCAAAATTTTAGTAACTCTATATTTCTACATCAAAATTTTAGTAACTCGTAAAGAAACTCATATACATTATCTACTTATGTTGGTTTTAAAGATTGAAAGGTCACCTGAAGACAAGTAACATCTTAAGTTTGGGGGATTTTGATACACATGAAATAAATAGTGTTTTTATAAACATTTTTATACCTATTTTTGAGATATTGTGCTTTAATGAAATATATTTTTGTATTTTTCTTGCAGGTAATCAAATGGACGAAAAATGTTGAAAGGAGTGAAAAAGGGTAAAATTTGGAGCAAAAATGAACTTGGGTGCCTAAGCGCCCAGTCTGACGCCTAAGCGCCAGGTACCCCGTGCTTACGCACCAGAAATAGTTACTTGATGATTTAATTAATTTGAGCATATTTTTGAAGAGGTGTTTAAATAAACCTTGATAAAAACGTGGGAAATAGCCCATGGACACTAAAATTCATTCAATTGGCTTATTAGGACGCAACTTCTAGAAGATTCATTGAATGGAAACACTTTTTTGAGAGACACTAAGACACCCCTTGGATTTTTATAAGAAAAGACTTAGATTTTTCCAGAAAGGAGGCCAACCATCCATCAAACCTTATAGTCCATCCCTGCCGCCGCTGCCGACCACCTTTATTTTTTTTATTTTATTTTGAGTGTTAGTTTGTATTATGAGAGAAGGAAGAAAATTTAAAGGAACTTTAAGACATTTTGTGGAGAGAATTTGAGATAAGTGTTTATCTTTGTGGCTACACTTGGTTTTAATTTAGATTTCTTGTTTGTGAGCTTGATTTCTACCTTTAAACTCAAGTGTGGTTGTGTTTTTTCCTGAATTCTTAGTAGTTTTTTGTATCTTTTTCCTTAAAATGATAAGTGATTAAACATTTAAAAGGAAGTAGTGAGAAGTATTAGACTTCAATGTTGGAAGAAGTTGTGATTATTTAAAACCTTGCACTTCATTTACTTCTTGATTTGGCCAATTAAGATGTTAATACCTGTGCAAGAACATGTAAGATCTGAGGTGGTATTGAATCACATATTAATTTCATGAATGCAAATTTAGTTCATGGGGTTGAGTGAAAATAAATAGGGAAATATATTTAAAGGGTGTAGAATTAGAGGTCTTTAGAGTGATAGGTTAAAGCCCCCAATTTGATTTATAATTTTAGGTTTTGATAGGAGATGTTAGCCCCCAGGTGGAGGGAGAAGAGGGAACTTTAGAGTGAGAGCTAGTATCTTCCCGGCCTAGCCGGTCTTCAAGACTATTCAAACTATAGATTAACAAATGTTCTTTATAGCATCTCTAGTAAGGGTAAAAAATATTATTTCTTCTATTTGGTACAACACATTTAGCATTCTTCCACAACAAAATTTCTATATTTATCACTGATTCATGATAAGGATAAAAAGATTTTATTTATATTGCCTTCATCTTGCAAGAATTTTAGTTAAGTTAATTAGTTGCTTACTTTATTTTCAAGTATCAAAAATTAGAAAAAAAATCAAACTTTCATTCCTATTTTAGCATCTTAAATTTATATAAGAATATATTGCTAAGTGAAATTTTGTTATCTAAAATTAGTCCTCTCTGTGGGATCGATATTCAGGACTTAATCAGAAAGTTCTATATTACTTGACGATACGTAGACTTGTGTAGTATCCCATTTTGAAATATTATAATTGCATTCAAATTTTCTTCACAGTGAAATATTTACCTAGCTTTTGCTTTCGATCAAGTTTTTGGCTTTGTTGCAAATTAAGAAAATCTATTAAGGAAATTAATCGCATACATTGCATTTTACATATGTCTATATAGAAAATTAAGATCAGCTATCCTGATATATTAATCCTCAGTTGAAAAAGAAAAAGAAAAGAAAGGATTAAAAAGATTCTAAGAAAAAAAAAGAGAAAAATAAAAGAAAAGAAAAAGAAAAAAAATATTTTAAATATCCTTGATATGACAAATTGCAATTCTTTTTGAAATAAATATAGACTCAAATGTCTTAAAATTAACTACTAAGTATTCTTAGACTTTGAATTTAACTCTAAGTTATTAATGGTTTTTCTCAAATTTTACAATTTTATTTATTGAACTAAAGTATGGAAGTTATAAGTTAGTCTCTATCCTATGTTATATTTTTTTATGTAGTAAAAGTCTCACTTGAGGACAAGTAACATTTAAGTTTGAGGGATTTTAATACACCAAAATAATATGTAGATATTTTATGCTTATTTTAAGTAGATATTTTATGCTTATTTTTGGTGATATTGCATTTTAAAAAAGAATAATTTCATGTTTTTGTTGCAGGTATAACAATTTTAGGCATTTGGAAAAAAATTAGGAAAAAGGAAAAAATTTGGAGCCAAATTAACGAAGTTTCAAATTCTGGCGCATGATGTGATAGATTAGTGTCAGATGCGTCGAAGTGGCGCTAGATGCGCCAAACCCAGAATAGAGCGGTCTTCAGTAAAGTGGCACATGATGCGCCAAATTGGCTCCAGATGCACCATTTGACAAAGAGTTGGTGCATGATGCGCCATATTTAGCTCCAGATGAGCCAGAGATGACTTCCTACTGATTAAGGTGCTTCAAGATAAATTTTGCTCAATTTTTTAAAGGGACACTTGTCCTAATCACCCTTCAGTAATTCAATACATCTAGACACTTTGAAAGGTTTTTTATGAAGGGATATGTCTCTTGAATCAATGGACATGTCTTTTGAATTCAAATGAGTTGACTTTTGGACATAAATTTGGAGGGAAAGGGAAGCAAACTTTAATAAAAGAGAGGGAAGTCTAGGGCTTGAAGAAAAGAGGAGGAGAGGAAATTTTGGGTGTGTGGTGTGTGGCATGAAGGAGATTTAGAGAGAGAGAAAGAACGCCAACGACTTGGAGATTTTCTTCAAGGATTGTGAGAGGAGAAGGAATGTGAGAGATTTCTTCTTCATTACACTTCTAAGAGAGAATTGGGAGTTCTTGTAAAGAGAGAAAGACTTGGAGAGAACTTCTAGGAATTTTCTTGGGAAGAATTGTGAGATAAGTATTCTTTTATTTCTTTTGTTTTATAAACTTATTTATATATATGAAATCTGTGTTTTGTTGTATTCTTCTCATGAATTCTAGGTAGTCTTCTTTATCCTTCTCTCTACTTTGAGATATGTTTTTGTGAAGAGTTGATTTTGTTTTATATGGTTTTAAATGTTAATAATTTGTGATGATTTGAACTCTGATCTTCATTTACTTTTTGATATGACCAATTGAAATGTTAAAATGATCTGAGAAACATATGTTCCGAAAGAGCTATGATTTCTACAATATGGGGAGAATCACATTTGATTTCATGGGAGAGTATTTCATCCATTGAATTTGGTGAAAATAAATAGGGAAATATACTTTGTTGAATGCAAAATTAGAGATTTTAAGGTGAAAGATTAAATTCTTGAATTTAGTCCAGTTGATTGGTTAGCTCTGAGGGGAGGGAGTAGTGGAAGCTATGAAGTGGCTGCTAGTATCCTTCCAGCCTAATCATGGAATTAGGGACCAAACTCTGGATTAGTCAATGTTCTTTATGCACTCAAANCCATATACTCATTGTAAAGGGGAATGATGCTTTCTTAAATTTGAACTTTCTGTCACAACATCTTAGTTTTAAATTTTTTTAAATTTACTTTTGAAAGTTTAGCATTTAGTTTAGTTAACTTTTTTCTTTCAACTGCAATTTAATTAGCATTCACTTGTTACTTAGTAGTCAAACTTCACACCTTAATTTTTGTATTTTTATAATTAAACTTTACATCATTATCTTAAGAACTTATTCATATGGGTTTCCAAATTCCCTATGAGATCAATATCTAGGACTCCATTAGAGCCTTTTATTACTTGAGCGATACGTATACTTGTTATTTTTAAAGGGGATTTGGCAATTCAAGGATTATTAAAAGATAAAAATATTTTAATTGAATTTATTTTCTTGGGATTAATTTCCATATTTGTTATTGCATCTGCAGTGTGTTTTTTGTAATATTAAAAAATATTAGCAAAACTAACACACTAAACCCCCGCATCATGTACCTTATGAAGAAACCCAATAAATTATTCAAAAATGCCATGATTTTGAATTTGAAAGAAATTTTGGGATTTACAGAACTACACACAAAATTTTACAGTCTTGATTTTATTGGCCTACACTATTTAAGGATGTTAATACTTAAATAAGAACATGTGATCGATGCCAGCGAGTAGGTAATATTTAAAAAAAGAATGAAGAGCCTTTAAATTTTAAATTGGAGGTTAAATTTTTTGATGTATGGAGATTGGATTTTATAGAACCATTTCTACCATCTTTTAGAAACATATATATATATATATATATATATAT
>JXCR01111029.1:19259-45733 GCA_002079205.1 Phalaenopsis hybrid cultivar | reverse complement strand
ATATATATATATATTAATTGCAAAAGACTATGTTTCAAAGTGGATTGAAGAAGATGCTTTACCACGCTATGATGCTTGGAGTGTTTCAAAAATTTTATTGAAAAATATTTTTACTAGATATGGAATGCCTGGGGTACTCATTACGGATGAAGGATCTCATTTTAGGAATAGAAGAATTGAGAAACTAGTTGGAAATATGATATTAAACATCAGATCTCCACTGCTTATCTTCCCTAGACCAGTGGTCAAGCAGAATTATCTAATCGTGAAATTAAAAGAAATTTGGAAAAAAACTATAAATCCTTACAAGCTGGATTAATCTGCTTAATTAGATACCACATTATGTGCTTACAGGATAACATAAAAAACTACTATTGGAATGTCCTCATATAGACTTATTTTCAAAAAGACTTGTTACTTACCAGTAGAAGTGGAGCATAGAGCTTATGAGCTATTATGAAGTTTAATTTTAATTTAAAAGATGCTGGTGATAAAAGACTGTTATAACTAAATGAACTTGATGATATCAGAAATGAATCTTATGAAATGCTAAGATTTATAAAGAAAAAAATGAATAGTTGTCATGATCAAAAGATAATAAGAAAGGAATTCAAACGTAGACAAGAAGTTCCATTGTACAATACAAGATTCAAATTATTTCCCGGAAAACTTAAGTCTAGATGGATGGGGCCATATATTATGATAAGAGTTTTCCCATATAAAGTAGTGGACATTGAAGATCTGATAACTTAAAAAATATTTAAAGTTAATAGACATAGGTTGAAACCTTACTTTGATAACTAGAGTTATACTTTTAAAGAGGTTCAATTTTGAGTCACCTAGAGCGAAGATTGGAAATGTTGGGTAGATAAAGTTAAACCAAGCGCTTATCTTTTTAGTTAATTTTAGTTTATTTTTGTGTTAAATAGGCTCTCTCAGTGAATTCTATGTGCTTTAGAGTTTTACTTGTTAATCAAATACATAAAACACTTTAACTACTGAATTTTAGAGAAGGAATGAGTATTATTTGGACTTTAGGCAAGGTGGTGCAAAATTGTGCACTGGCGCCTAGGTGCCAAAACTGAAACCTAAGTGTCAACTTACATAGTGTTCGACACTTAAGTGCCAGAATCTGGTTCCTAAGCACTGCAGTCATAAAAACCACCCAAATGCTTCAATTGATGATTTTTAGATGAAAATGTTTCTATATAACTCCTAAAAATCATCATTTAGAGTTAATTCAAGTTTATAGAGAGGGTGAGGATCCACTATTCTTGTTCTTATGGCTTCTAACTCCAAGGAGAAATACAAATACAAGATTTTGAACCAAAGGAAGTTCATCAGTTTTGATGTGCATCAATTATATGATAGAAATCTTGTAAAGAAGAAATTGATGAAGGAAAGAGGTTTTCTAAATCAAGGTTTCAATACTCCTAATAGTCGTGTGGAAGATATAATTGTGGAAAGGCGATGGGAAGTACTATGCTACACAACTGCTGCCATAGTCATTCCTATAGTGAAAGAATTTTATGCTAATCTTCATGGGATTAACCAAAGAGTTGTCTATGTTCGAGGTAGGTGGGCACCTATTACTTGATATAGAATGTTCCAATTTCTCACTATGTCAACTTCTCTCCTACAAGAGACAATTTAAGTGAAGTCTTTAAATTTTTTATTGATGAAGATGGAACTTCAGAAACAAAAAATGATTGTGATGTAAGCTTTCCTTATTCTTTATTAAATTTTGCCTCGAAGGTCTGACATTCCTTCACATTAGTAAAATTACTTCCTACAATGAAACTAAGTAAAGTGATGAAGAAGAGTGTTATCCTCAATTATTGTATTCAAACTGGAAGACCAATTGATGTGGGGGCTTTAATGGTTCGATCTATTTTTAGCTTGATACTAAATGGATCTTCTCATGGAGTGGGCATCCTTCTACTATACTCTTGCTTTGTAGTCAAGCACAAGTTCCTTAAAAAATTAAAAAAATGTACTTTTTCCTTGGAAAGATATGGACCCAACTTTAAACTTTGAAGGCATAGATAATGAAGAAGTGGATGATAGAAATGTTTCTATGAATCAATCATCTCAAAATTCAACATCATTTTTACAACCCCAACTTTGGGATAATTTAGGTGTTATGTGATGTGCCTCTAGTGTGTGTTGTTTTTTTGTCTGTTTTATGTCAATTTAAATCCACGGTAACATTGCCAAGAACTTGACCCGTCCCAAATTTACTCAATAATTTAGCTTTTCAAAAATATGGCCAACAAGTTGACCCATTTTATATTAAGTATTTAATGTGAAAAATAGAAATTTTATATAAAATATATAAAATAGTTCAGACACTAGGAGTTCTATGCAATTGCATGTATCACTTTAAGTAATATAGGGTTTTCTTTAAAAACCCCTGTATTGATCCACGAAGAAGTGAGGTAAGAAATCCCTTAGGCTAACTCTTGTTTACTACTATAAGAAACTAGTTTGGAAGGTTGGTTAAAGTAGTTTTAAGGTATGCTGACAAAACTAAGTTTACTAAATTAATTTCTAAACTTTAAAGTTAAATTTACTAAGACTAAACAATGTTTTGTGACGAAGAGTTCAAATTTAAGAAAGTATCCTTCCCACTACAATTAGTTTTTGGTAAAATGAGATGAGATAAATGGTTTAAACATGTATTGTGCCAAATAGGAGAAATTTTAATTCTTTACCCTGATTCAGTATTATAGTGAATCATTGGCTAATCCTAGGTTTAGTCCCTAAATTTGTGGCTATGCTAGAAGGATAATGGCTCCCACTACAGAGCTCCCACTTCCCCTCCTCTGAAGGCTAACACTTGCTTTAGTTCTTAAACACTAAGGCCAAATTAGGGATTTCAGTCTGTTACCCTAAAATCTTCAATTTTACGCCCAACAATGTATATTTCCCTATTTATTTGCACTTAATTCCATGAATGAAATACTCCTCCATGGAATTAAATGTGATTCTCACTCTATTGTAGAACTTATACTCCATTTCTCGGATCATATGTTTCAAAACAAATTTTAACATTTCAATTTGCCAGATTGAAATGTAAATTAAGAACAGAGTGGAAAAATCATCACAATTTATTTTATATTTTAAAATGACACATCCAAATTATTTCTTCATTTCATCATATCTCAGAGTAGAGAGAAAGATAAAGAAAACTACGCAGAACTCATGAGGAAGATATGAAAAAATAGAGATTTTATATATAATAACAATTTTAAAAAATAAAGGAATGAAAGAACACAACTTATCTTAGACTCCTCCTCAAGCAAATCCCTAAAAGTTCCCTTGTAGCACTTTCTCCTTTATAATCAACACTAAATTCTCTCTTAAAAGTGTAATGAAGAAGAAACCTTTCACCTTCCTTCTCCTCTTACAATTGTTCAAGAAAATCTTCTCCACACACAAGAATTTACTCTACAATACACTCACACACACTCACGCGCGCGCACACACACACACACATAAGCCCCCACACACGCAGACACATGAGAGACGCCAAGCCTTCTTGTTTAAAGAGACACAAATTCCCTTCTTTTTCCCTAGAGACAAAACTTTTCATTCAAAAGACATCTTTCTTCATCTAAGAGCCTTCTCCAAGTTTCTAGATGCATTGAATCACTTCATGGGGTGTTTGAATCACTTAGGAGCCTTCTAGAACA
This sequence comes from Phalaenopsis hybrid cultivar, assembly GCA_002079205.1. NCBI lineage: Eukaryota > Viridiplantae > Streptophyta > Magnoliopsida > Asparagales > Orchidaceae > Phalaenopsis > Phalaenopsis hybrid cultivar. The sequence continues at coordinate 42,038 of JXCR01111029.1, read as the reverse complement.
TCAAAATCCGCCAAAAATCGGTCCATAACCATCCCGGGCGCTGTCAGCGTTAGTCTGGGCTTTGTCAGTGCCACTTTTGGTTGCTTCATTAGACTTGGGAGCCGTTGCTTCCAGTCTGGGCGCCTTTGGCTCCGGTTTGCAGCAGCTCCACAATTTCACTTCGTTTGGCTCCGTTTTAGCTCTGTTTTGCCCCATTTCAGTTGTGTTTCGTTCCTAACAGATATACCGACAAAATAATCATGAAAAAACCTCTCTTTAAAGTGTAATTTCATTCAAAAATGTGTTAAAAGTGTAAATGAGATTAAGCATAGAAAGACCTATTGAAATGTGTCAGGACAAAATGTTCTTTTTTGCTCGTTTTTGCTCCAAATTGCACCGTTTTTGCTTCTTTTTCTCCAAAACTCCATTTCTTGTCCCTAAAAAAAAATGCAAAATAGATCCCTTGAAAGTGTAATATCATTTAAAATTGAGCATAAAATATATATGAAAAAGTATTCATTTTTAGGCGTATCATTATGTTAAAGATGATTAAGAAGATGGAGCAAGAGATGATTAAAATTATCAATGTGATTAATGATATTTCTGATCAATGTGACCATTTGGATTTACAAATCAAATAGGAATTTGATCATACTACACTTTTTGAAGAGGCAACAATACTGATATATAAGAAAAACATTTGGATCAGGGATGAATCAATAGATAAATTTCCTTACCGTTCTTTCTATAAGTTATATGTGCACCACTAATTTATGGGAGACCTTAGGAGGAAGAAAGTGATGAGAATGAAGGAGTGATGTGGCTTTAAAGTAATGAGTTTGGATTTAATAGAGCTTTTATGTTATGTGTGTGTTATGAAGTTTATTAATTACTGTTGTTGGAAATTCTTATGCTTGGTATTTGATTTTTAGTTTTCAATGCCAAGTTGTTGCTGTGATTTGTGACGCTAAGTTATATGTCAAGATTTCAAATTGTAAGTTTGTAATTGCTTGGATATATATATATATATATAACAAAATATTAAGATGTCATTAATATAAGGAAGAAGTTTTACATCTAATATAAGGAAGAGAAGAAAGGTCTCCCCTTATCAAAAAAGCAAGCTCTAAAGGAGGGAGTACATCAATCTTTGGAACCATGGATACTGCACCCTGAGAAGCTAGCCAATTACCACACTTGTTGCCTTCCCTAAGAATGTGAGTCCAAATAATTTGTATATTGTGAGTAGATATCATATTGGTAACCTTCTTGAGAAGAGAGACCAACAACTAGAGGGGTGAGAGATTCTCCTTAAAAGCTTGAACCAACCATGAAGATTCTAGATCTAAGTTTAAATGATTCTAACCCATGACAATAACAATTTTAATGGACCAGGCAACAACTAAAGTTTCAGCATGTAAAGCATTAAAGGCCACCATAGGAGACTGAAAATACAGAAGGCATCTCCCAATATGGTTCCTGAATATCTCCCCAATGCGAGCACTGTTCCTTTTAAAACTACCATCAGTGTTAATCTTAATCCAAGGCTGCATAGGTTTCCTCCAATGGACCAAAGTAAAGTTTAAAGGAGAAGAGAGTGAGCTCTGTGGTTCCTTAATGCATGACATAGTGTTTAAAAAGGTTAATTACCAATCATATTATCGTCTAAATCCTATCAATTGAATTTAGACATTGAGCCTAGGTCACTTCCAAGCCCTTAACAGTCCTAACGGGGGAAATTAGTGGTGATTGAAATTTTGGTTTAAATGACATTTATTCTTATTGAAAGATCACATTATCATAAATTTTAGTCTTAAAATAAGTAAATTATCATCTTCCTAGCTTAAGCCCATCACTTAAGAATCATTTGATCTTAATTGACTTCCAAGTCATGATGATTAGGGAAATTATGATTTTGTTCATATTATGAAAAAGTGACAAGATAATATCTACCCTTTAATCCCATCATGTTTCAATCATCCAAATATTTTTATTAGGAAAAGAATTACTCATTTTCCCTTGGTTAATCCTAAATTATGATTCAGGCACAAAAATCTAAAATTACTGCATTGCCCTTGGGGCTTTCCGTTTCATAACTCATTAAACACAACTTAGATGACTTTGAGGATTTAAAATGTCCTACCTATGGGGTAATTAAAACATCATAGGAAAATAATGTGGGTTTTCAAAATTTAATTTAAATAATTAATTAAATCCAGAAATAATAGTTTCTAAAATTGATTTATTTAACTATCCAAAATAAAGTTTTTATTCAAGATAAAATCCTTAGAGGTCCCCTTAAGTCAGAGAAACACTTAGACAAAATTCAATCATTTTTTAATTAAATTATTATTATTATTATTTATTTATTAACAAATTTCAATGATTTAATTAAATGGAAATCAATATTTTAATTACAAAAATTATTTTTATATTTTTATAAAACTTCTCTGAGTTCAAAAAACTCAGATAATCAAATTTTGTATTTATGTGTTTTTAATTTATTTATTATGATTATTTTAATGGAAAAAAGAAGGGAAATTCATTTTGAAGCTTTTAAATTTTATTTTTTTAACATGAAAAAAATAGGAAAAATATTTTAATGAACCCCAAGTGATCAAGAGACCATTAGGCACATTTTAAAATATTTTTTTGTATTTTTTGGGATTTTTTAATTATTTTTAATTATTTTAATTTCATAATGAAGCTCAAAAATCAAGTATTTTCTCAAAAAAATAATTTTATTTTTTCTAAGTGTCCCTGATCACAAGGAACTCGGAAAACTATTTTTCATTATTTTCTGAAGTGCATCTAATTTATTATAATTATTTTTGTACAAAAATACAATATTTCTTAGAAAATCAACTTTAATGATCAAACCTAGCCAAATAATTTTTAGATTTTTACAGTGGATAAACATGATTTATATACACAATGTGGAATTAATTTTGTCAATTTTTGATAAATATGTAACTTACATAATTTAAAATAAGATACATGCATTTAATTAATAATATAAATGTACAAAGTGATTCAAATCATCATGTAATTTTTCTTAAGATTCCCTGACTACAGGAAACCTACTAAATTTATCCTCATAATTTTTCAAGTAATACTTTAATTTATATAATTAAAATAAACCACAATAGCCACCCTAGCTAGAAAATTAGGGTTAGAAGCATAGAGGCATTCTCTGACCTTGGAAAAATTAGAGAACATCTCCTCCATCATAAGGAACAAACCCTAAAATTCTCAAGACATTGTGAGTATTGCTTGATCATAATGAATTAAAATACTCCATAAAGTATTTATTCATTAAAAATCATAGAGTAAACAAACAATTTTTATTTTTATTCCACATTATTCTCCTTGGTTTCTTGAGCAAGTGGGTATTTTTCTTTTATATTTATGATTTTTCTAGAGAAAGATATGGATTTTTGAAGTTCAAGCATTTAATTTAATTCAAATAATCCATATATTTTTTTGCTTAAACATGCGGCGTCAACTCATCCTACGGCGGCTCCGAACTCACACGCGGTGCTCCGCCATTTGACGCTGTCATCCAGCTCAGCTGCCACGCAACCCGCCTTTTCATACAAAGTGTTGGTCTGACTTAATTTCCTTCATCCATCAAATAAACACGCGATCGAATGGCTCCCCATTATCATCCCCAAATGACCTAACCCGAGAACCGTTCACACTAAAACCTTAAGATCTTCGTCTAAGCTCAACCAAATTGCATAGAGCTTGTTTCTAAACCTTTATTTACTCAAGAAGAACCTATCTATATGTTTGTTCAAGCATGAAATTAAGCCATTACACGTGGATAATCAAAACAAGCTTGGCTTAGGGTTGAGGTTCAATACCTTTTTCTGAGATGGGAGGCCTCAATCAGATGGTTGTGATAGCTTTGATTGGGTTCAACAAACCACCAGATCAAGTCCTACGCCCTGGTGAATTTTCTAGGTATGGTTTTGATCAAGCTCAATTTCAGGTGTTTGTCTAGAGCCAGGTTGGAGGCTATTTTGGATGGTGCTTTTGTGTGGAATCAACTTCTCTCACTCTGTGGATAGTGCGCGCAAGTTCAATTAAAGTTTGATGCACCGTGGTGGAGTGGAGAAATTTGTCCTAATTTTTGGGCAAATTTTAGTGATGAAATTGTCTTTAATTGGTGGCTGTGAATGGCTGAGAGCAGGGGGATTGCACTTAGGATGGTTTGGAGAGGCTCTAGTGAGATTTTGGCAGAGTTTCCCCAAGGATTTTAGCACACTCCCCTCTGGTCATGAAGGGGTCAATTTAAAGCCATTGCTACCTGGTGGAGCTCAGGGGGGTCTGATGAGTGCTACAGTTTGTTGAGGTGGAGGGCAGAAAGGCACAAGCGTCCAATTAGAGTGAGTCAAGTCAAGGAGTCTAAATTTTGGGTTTTGACCATTTGGGGCTCCTCTAAGGTGATTATTTCTAGTGGCTGGCCAGCGTATGGTCACTTCTTGGCTTAGGGAGGTCAAGGGAGGGTTAATTATGATTTACTCCCAATGGCAAGTTATGATGGCAAAGTATTTTCAAAAAAAGGCTAAATATTGTTAAGATCCCTTAAATCAAGGGACCATTTGTCCATAGCTCACCTAGGTGGTTTAGGTGGGTTTAGGCTGGTCCAAAAAGTTTAAATGGTGGTTGTGGTGACATTAATTTGGTCATTTGGTATGGTTAAGTCAATTTTGGTGAAGGGGTTCAATTTAGGTCAAATTATCTTGAAGTTGGTTTTGGCTTAGGTTAGCCATGACATTAAGCCTAATTAATTAATCAATTTTGTATGGGTGATTATCATGAGAGGTTTAGAAAGGATTTGTAATGATTTTGAAGTGATTTGGTGGGTGAATTTGAAGGAATTTGGACATTTAATCAAGTTGGGGAAGTTGGGTTAGACTTAGGCTTATGTTAGGCTAGAGTTGGATTAATTCTAAATTGATGGTTCAAAATGGTCTAGTTAAATGTGATGAAGAGTTTTCAACATTAATTGGGTGCCAATTTTAGGGTTATGACATTCAATTTGGTGGAATTTGAGCACATGGCTAAATTGAGGCAAATTTGGGAATTTTAGATTTGGGTTGAAATTGAGTGAAATTAAAGATTAAACAAGGCCAATAGAGGGTTAAATTTGGTGTGTGGAGTTTTTTGAAAGCGTTTATGATGCATAATTGGGGCAATTGGAAGGCTTTGGAGGTGCAATTTAGTGGGATTTTGGTTTTAGGCCAAATTGGGGCTTTTTGATTTAGGTTGAAATTAGACTCAAATGTGGGTCAATTGAACTTAGATTTAGTTTTAATTGAGTTTGATCATGATGAATTTGAATTTAGAATTGAAATTGGAGAATATTGGGATCAAATTGGCGGACATTTGAGGTGAATTTGGATAATTGGGCCTTTAAAGGCAATTTGGGCTTTTGATGAAGTTGGTAATTAGCCAAATTAGGTTCAATTGAAGAGCCCAATTTGGTTTTCGGGACATTTGAAGTGATTTTAGAGGTTTTGGAAAAGTTTTGGGTACCAAGGGTATTTTTGTAATTTTGGGAAATTTGGGGGTAATTAGGTAAAATTTGAAATTTGGGAAGTTTTGTGAAATTTGGGTGGTCTCAAATGGTTTAAATTAATTTTTTAACAAATTTTGGTATTTTGGGTGAAATTGGGAATTTTGGTCAAATTTAGGGGTTGGGGTATTTTGGTAAAATTGGATAAATTTGCGAGCAAAAGGCTAAGTTAGGTATTTTGGTGAAATTGAGGTGCCAACCACCCTATATGAGCCCTGGACCAATAGAAACCCCATTTGGGTCCTCTATGTACTGGTCTTAACTAAAACCTACCCTAGGGCTAGTGGGTCTAGGAGACCATCAACATGAGTCTCCCAAAAGATCAAGAGATCAAAGTCAACAAGATTTTGGTTTAGGGTTGTGAGTGAGTGAAAGTGTGTGAAAGTGTATAACAATATGTAAACTAGCTCAAGACCAACACCTAGAAGGGTTGACCCTAAGGCTAGACAATCCTATCGGGATTCACCTTGAGCTCCCCCATAATAACCCCACCTACTAAGTGCTAAAGGTTAAGACCAATATGTGGAACTTCAAGTTGCAAAGAATGGTTTAGAGTTTCTAAAGGTGAGGGTTCCTTTTCTAGTCCTTTAGGAATAGTCAACAGAAAAGTCCTATGGCTAAACTCTAGGCTACTAAAGAGGAAAGACTAGACCTCAGCCAAATATGAGTTCAACATCCGATTAAACTGAATTTGAGTTAGCCTGAGTTAGGTTGGGTTGAACATAAACTAGTTAAAGTTGGTTTATGTTAACCCAAGTTAGGTTTGGTTGACTTAGGTTTAGTTAAGATTTGGTTTGGGTTAAATCGAGTTAGGTCGGGTCGGCCTTAAAATGTTTAAAGTCGGTTTTGGTTAACTCGAGTTAAGTCATGTTGACTTAGGTTTAGTTAAGTTGGTTTGTTCGAGTCAAGTCTAGGTTGGATGGGAATTGACTTAGGGTCTAAATCAAGTTTAAGTTGGGTTAGAATTTAGGTAGATTATAATTCTAGGGTTTGAGTTACACTTGGATGATGTTTTTGAAGTTTAGGGTTTGGATTAGGTTGGATTAGGCCTAAATTGGAATAAACTTATGTCAAACTTAAGGTTTGGTTAAACTAAGCCTAAGTAAGGCTAGACCTAAATCAACTATTAATTTAATTAAGTTTAGTTTAGGTTATACATAAGATAGGTTTTAAATTTGAGTTAATTTAAGTAAGGTATAGGATGGGTTGGACCTAACTGAAGTCTTAATTTAATTAGGTCTAAGTTACGTTAGACCTAACTCAATTTAGATTTAAAGTTTGAACTGGCTACATCTAGGTCAGGTTAGACCTAAGTAAAGTTTAGAGATGAATTTTGTTTGAGTTAGGTTTAGATTGGGGCTTGAACTAAGTTGAGTTTGAAGTGACTTAAGTTAAGCTAGGTCTAAATGGGGTCAAACCTATATTGAATTTAAGTTTGAATTAAGTTAGGTTTAGTCTAGTATGGGTTAGACCTAGGAAGAATTTAAAATTTGTTCAATAAGGAGATTCCATAATGATGAGGTTAACCTCTTAATCTCTTCATTAAGAAGTGATCTGAAGGTCTTCTAAGTTAGTTTTTATGTTTAACATAGGTTTATGAGACAACTTGGGCTACAATGCAAAATTTCTAATTTTACACATTTACCCCAAATGTTTTAATTTCTTTTTAAAATTTTTAGAGGCGAAAGTGGTTATTTCAATGCTTAGGATTAACGCTATAATTTTTTTTTAATTTCCATTTTCATTTATATTTTCTAATTTTTCTTTTATTTTTTATATTTATTTCTCAAAATAATTATAATTTTAATGAAAAATTAGACATTTTGATGTTTGGGATGTCCCCTGACTTTGGAATCAGAAAATAATCTTAATGGTATAGGGAATAATCCTTAAAAGTTTCATATTATTTTTTGTTATATTTAATTTTTTTATAATTAAAATACCCCATAGGATATTTAATTAATTAAAAATTAATTATACTTTACTTTTTTACAATTCTATTTTTATAATTTTCTCCTATGTTCATTGATTTTATGGGTTATTTTATTTTATTTTTTAGATTTTTATTTCCAAGGTTATAGATTTTAAAGTTGACAAATATTTTTTTGATTTGAATATCTCAAAAAATCCTAAATTATTTACTTAACCCACACAACGCCGCATCAACCTTGTACACATCAAACTCCCACAAGGCACCCCATGATTTGTCGCGCTTTATAGTGAGCGCTTATGTGGTGTCAATCCACTGTGCTCCTCCTCTGTAGTTCAACAGTTTTAATTTATCTCTGTCGTCAGATACAAATACACGGAAATGGGCAACATATGTCTGTCATCCACACGGGACAGAAGACCGAGAACCCTCCAAAATCAAACCCTAAGATTTTGCTCTACACTTAACCAAATCGCATGGGGTTTGATCCTATAACTTCATCTAGTTGAGGCAAACCTAAGATTAAGTGGACATTCATTGTTCATTTTCTTCATAAAAAGATTAAATAAAGTATCATTTTATGGATTTTAAGTCATTACCTTATCAGAAAAGGTGAGGCCTTGATTAGGCTTAATAGAGGTGATCACCTTGATCTCACGAAGCTTCCACTTGCTTCAATTCACTCTAAAAATGCCCCTTGTTATGAGCTAGACCAAGTGGTGGCTTGGGTTGATATTTGAGTAGGTTAGGGAGTGCGGAAAGCTCAAATTTTAATTGGGGGTAAGGATTTTTGGCTTTATGAAGCTTATGGGAGAGTTGGATTGAGGTTTTAATTAAGTTGATATCAAAGCCAAAAAATGCCCTATATTTCAATTGTGAAATTAAGGTTGTGTTGTTGTGGGATGGCCAGAGGATGGTAGGGATGAGTATCTCTAGTTTATGGGAGTGCTTTTTGTGTTGGGAGCAAGCGGCATAAGAGACTGGCTAGAGAGTTGAGTGCGTGTGTGGAGCTCTCGGTTACCCTCCTTAAATAGTTATGGGAGGCCATGAGAAGAGCTCATGTGTGCATGGGAGAGTCCATGGTTCCTCAGAGGATGTGTGATACACCTAAAATATATAGTCTTTATGTACACATTTTTATACCTATTTTTGAGATATTACGCTTTAATGGAAGGTATTTGTGTAATTTTCTTTCAGGTGCAATCAAATGGATGAAAAGTGGTGAAAGGAGTGAAAAATGATCAAATTTAGAGCAAAAATGAAGAAGGTGTGCAATTGAACTGAGGCGCATAAGCACCAGAACTGGTGCTTACGCACTAGTGAAATGGAGAAGGCCACACTAAAGCACTTAGGACCTCGCGCTTAAGCGTGAGAAGTAGTTACTTGATGATTCAATGAATTTAGCGAATTTTTGAAGAGATGTTTGAAGAAACCCTTGGTGAAAACGTAGAAAAAAGTTAATGGACACACAATTACATTCAATTGGCTTTTGAAAAGAGGAAACTCTTGGAAAATTTATTTAATGTGGACACATTTTGAAGAAACACCAAGGCACCTATTATAAAATTATAAAAGAAGACTATTATTGAAGAGGAGGATCAATCATCATTGCTCACCCCTTTCTAATCGCCCACACATCGCCACCACCGCTCATAGCCCCTGATATGTTTATGTATTACTATTCTTACATATGTGCATGTATTACTATTTAGTTTGTTAAGTGTCTTATATATTAGTAGATAATAATCCTACACAATTACATTTATTACAAATTAAGCCTAATATTAGTATTAGAAGAAAAGTTGAGATTTAAATGAATGAAAAATAAAAAAAATTGCAAAAATTTGGGCACTGGCACCGACGGCGCCCAAGGAAATTGATCTCAGCACCAACAGTGCCCCTCAAGAGCGCCGGTGGTGCCGAGGATGGTTGGACGGTTCGTGCAACTTTTAGCTAACTTTGGCGGTATTTTGCTCCATAATAACTGCCGAGAGGTGTTTTTAAAGTCCTAAAAACTTTATAGGATGCCTAGAAACTTTCTATTTTCAAATTCCATGGCTTCCAATTCCAGAAATACTTCGAAGTACGAAGTTTTTAATAAAAGAAAGTTTATTAGTTTCGACATGCAAAGATTATATGATAAAATTATTACGAAGAAGAGATTGATCAAGGAAAGAGGATTTCTTAATCATGGGTTGATCAATCTAAGTGCTCTAGATGATAAGATCAGTCTGCAAAGGTGATGGGAAGTTCTGTGTTACACTGTCGTTGCAGTTGTTATACCTGTAGTGAAGGAGTTCTATGCAAATCTACATGAAATTACCTAAGGAGTTGTCTTCGTTCGAGGTAAGGTTGTACCATTTTCTCCTAGGAAGATTAATGAATTGTATATGATAGAAAATGTTCTAATCTGTCATTATGCGAATTTCATTCCTACGCGAGATTTGATGCAAGATATTCATAATTTTTTGACGGATGAAAATGATATACAAGAAGTACGAGATGAAGGATATATTAGTTTTCCTACTTCATCACTTAATCCGATTTCGAAACAATGACATTTTTTTTATTTGTGCAAAATTACTCCCTACTATGAAGATCAATAGAGTCACCAAGGAAAGTGTTATTTTAAACTACTGCATTCAAATGAAGAAACCTACTGATATAGATTCAATTATATTTAAATCTATGATGGGAATTATTTTGAATGGGTCAATTTATGGACTTGGGCATCCTTCAATAATTTTTCTTATTTGCAGTCAATCCCAAGTGTCATATGAAAGTTGGGAAAAAGTTTTACTACCATGGGAGCCTATGATTCCTATTGATAAACAGTATGTTGGTAATGCAAATGAAGCATTAAATGCTATTATAGATCATTCTTCACATGCTTCATCTCCATTAATGCCACCAGCAGTTGAAAGTTCGCTTGCTTTAGAGAAGAAATTGAATAAAATTGGAAGAGAACTTCAGAGTATTATGAATGCAGTAGGAGATCTCAAGTACCTTTTTGATCACCTAGATTGGCGAATGAATGAAAATTTTGATCACACTGGAACTTTTGAAGCATGATTAGTTTGTATGTTTAAATAAAAGGGGTGGATCAAAGAAAATTCCACAGATCAATTCTCGTACTGATCTTTCTACAACCTATATGTTCATTACCAATCTATGGGAGATATTAGAGGAGGTGAAAGCACTGAAGATGAGGCTGAATGATTAAAGATTGTGAACTCTTTACTTGCTTAAAAATGTTTATGTGTTTTAATGTAATTGTATGGATTTGGTTAGGTATGATTTGATTTATTTTTGCTTTAAAATTCTGAACTTTGATTATGTGTATAGTTTTGTGTCAACGTTTAGTGTTGTGGCTTGATTTCAACACTGATTTATTATTAGTTTGTTTAATAGGTAAGAATTTATGAAATGTGATTGTACAAAGTGTATTTTCATATATAAAATACAATTTGTTGTTGTTTTTGAAAATGATTCTTTGTGAAATGTGTTTTTATGAATTTAGATAAAAATTTGTGTTTAAAAATACTAAAACTTTGGAGAAATTGAAAGAAAATTGAAATTTTGAAAAATCAAAATTGTGAATTTCGGGCCTTCAGCACTGAAGGCGCTGGAATTGGCGTTGACGGCGCCCTTGACGCGAGAGCAGAGAATTAACCCTTTAATTCTTGATTTTCATTGCAAACCTCCATTTTTACCCCCTTAAGTCACCTTCAACCTTTGGTTTTGCACCTAAGGCTTGTTTTTAGGCGGATTTGAGGTGATTTTGAGGCAAAGAAACTTTGGATTTCATCTTCTCTAGGTAAGAGCAACACTTTAAAGTAAAAATTTTTTGTTTTCACCAAAGATTTTTCTCACATTGACTAGATTCGAAATTTTGAAAATTTTTTGAGAAATTTTGAAAAAATGCTTTAGTGAAGAACTCTTACTTAGTGAATTTAAGCTTAATGTAGTTTACATTTTGATTTTCTGAATTTTTGGGATTTATTCTAAATTTTTCAATTTTTTCTAGATTTCCTATGGCACCTAGATCGAGCAAAAGAAAAGTAGAATATGATGAGTAGAGATTTGTTAGCTTTAGAGTCAGTGCTCGATTTCATAGTTTGCAAGAAAATAAAAAAGTAATTCAGGGCAAAGGTTTTAAAAATTTGGGAGGAGAAGTTGAACGATTGATTATCGCTCGGCAATGGGAAAACTTATGCTATTTTTCTGCAGATGTGATAGCTGAGATTGTAATGGAATTTTATGCCAACCTTCCTAATGCTTTTGATGATTTTGTTTTTGTTTGAGGAAAAAGGGTGGAGTTTACTCCAATAAAAATTAATGAGTTTTATCAATTAAAAGAGGTGTATAGATGTCAGTAACATTCTTTTTCTGCTACAGATCAGGCTTTAGATGAAGTTATTTCTTTTCTGATAAGTGAAAAGGGGGCTTGGAAAATAAATAAAAAATGGAGTTAAAGTTAACTTTCCCCTTTCTATGTTAAATGTAGTATCTAAAGCCTGACACTATTTTATTTCAGGGAGGATGATTCCAATGAATCATCACAATAAAGTGACCAAGGATAGAGCCATCCCGAACTACTGTATTCAACAAGTGATGGATATAAATGTAGGCTATATCATTTATATGAACACTTGATCTATTGCTCTAGGAGAGACTACTAGTGGATTAGGGCACCCTGCTCTAATTTACACACTTTGTGAGCATGCAAGAGTTGATTTTAGACCTGATGAGGCTAGGATTGAGCCTCAGGACCGATTGGGCCTGCCAACATCAAGACTTATGAGTCACATGTTGATTGGAGATCTGGAAGACAGGTCAGGGATATTCCTTCTACTTCAGAACCTCTAGTGAGCCTATATCAAGTGACCCCAGCAACAAAGAGTTGTTGGACCAGATGATGATTCAACAGGGAGATATTTTGAGGATGGATCATAGGATGAAGAATATGGAGGCCATAAATGCTTACACTGATGATCTGATTTGCCAGAAATTTAAATATGATGATGCTTTAGTGAAATATCTGAGGGGTGACCATACAATTCAGTTCCCTATTTACCCTACTTATACTCCATATCAGCAACAAAAGTTAGATGTTGATAATGAGGAAGATAATGATCGATGATCTATTTTGTTTGTTTGTATATGTTTGTACTGTGTCATTGTATTGTTTGTATTGAGATGTTGTTGAGACTTTGTTTGTTATGTTATGTTAAACTGTAATGTGGAAAACAATTTTCATTTTTAGAATTTAGTTTAGTTCTATTGTTATTTTCAACACTTTCTTATGTATTGTGATTAGCTCTTTCTTAACAAATTTTATATGTATTATGTTCAATTTAATGTTTTTAGCCTTGCAGTTTTCATATCAACACGTGCAACATTTTAAAATTTATATTCAAAAATTAGAATCTCCAACAGGTATGACTTTTTTATGTATTTAGTGCTTTCTTTTACCCTTCATTTTTAAAGTTTTTCATGTAAAAATCTTTTAAAAAATTTAAGTTTGGGGGGAGAAGAAATATTATTAGTAGAAAAGAACTTAATTTTATTTGTCCTCACTTAACTATATTTTCAAAATTTTAAATTTAACATGACATTTGGTATTAGGAGTTAACTTTGGATAACTATATTTATGTTTCTAAATATATAGTAAATTTAAGTAAATTTTTTTAATAATAAAGGTTAATTCTAGGGGCTAAGATATTTGGTAAAAGAGAATAAGACTATGTTTTTCTATTTTTAGTAAAAGAAATTTGTAATTATTGAAGTATTAAAAATCTTAAAGAGATTCATGTAAAAAAAAAAGAATTAAACTTTATAAAATATTTAAGTTAATATAAATTTGTTAAGTGAAGAAATGTAAAAAGTTTTTAACTTTAAGAAGAGGATAGTGAAGTTCAAAATCATTAAAGGCTATCCAGATATAGTAATCCTCAGAAAAAGAAAAGAAAAGAAAAAGAAAAAAATAAAAAGAAAAGAAAAATAAAAAAAGAAAAAGAAAAAGAAAAAAAAGATGCGAGGAGAAGCTTGAGGAGATGCCTAATTAAAAATTAGCTTCATTTGAATTAACTTAAGGAAAAAGACTAGGACACATTTTCTAAACTTTTTATTTAAATGTTAACTTAATTATTAATAAAGTTTTATGAAGCTATTTTTCATATGAATTTCCTAAGTGACTTTAATATAACAAATTGCAATTTTTTTTTAAAGAAATAAAGGATCAGAAACCTTAGACTTAATTACTGAATATCCTTACACCTTTAGAATTAACTGGAGTTATTTTGAATTTTTCTTAAGTTAAAACTATTATATTTAGAAAACTAAAATATGGAAGTCTAAAATTTAAACTCTTTACCATAAGTCATATTTTTTATGTAGTAGAGAAGTTACTTGAGGACAAGTAACATGTAAGTTTGAGGGATTTTGATACACCAAAAGTATATGCATTTTTAGACCCATATTTTATACTCATTGTTGGTGATATTGCACTTTAATAGAAGGTATTTTGATATTTTCTTGCAGGTTGTTGATTTTTAAGGCTTAAAGTAAAAAGAAAGCAAAAAAAGGATGAAATTTAGAGTCAAAATTAAGTTTTTGAAGAAATGCTTAGCACCGGCAGCGCCGACGACGTAGAACAATTTAACACTGGAGATTTTTACTCAGTGCCAGACCAGCGTCGATGGCGCAAAAGGCGGTCCGTTTCTAGAAGGTTTGATGTATTTGGATGATTTTTTAAAGATTTTTTGGAGGCACCTCTTGGAGAACCGACCTTGGGCTTTATTTGGAGTGAATTTCATAAAAAAATTGGCTCCTCTGCGTTTTTCACTCCTCTACATTGATTTTTCGCTCCACATCATTCTATTCCACTACTATATTGGAGTAAATTAATGATTTTGCTTTCATAGTTTAGAGATTTTGTGGTGAGATTTAGAGTGAAACTTTCCGTAAGAGTGTTGGAGAAGAAGAAAGTGAGGGAATTCTTCTTCCTGCATTTCTAAGGAAATGCTACAAAGGATTTGTTTTGAGAAAGAGTTCTAGATAAGTTTGTTTGTTTATTTAGTGTTGTATAAACTTTATTTTATATATGAAATTTGTGTTTTGTGGTATCTTTCTCATGAAGCATGAGTAGTTCTCTATATCTTTCCCCCTACTCTGAGATATGGTGAAATGAAGAGATAAAATGAATGTGTCATAATTAAAACATAAAATAAATTGTGATGATTTTTCAACTCTGAACTTAATTCAATTGATTTGTTAAAATATGTTGTGAAACATATGATCCGCGAAATAGAGTATGAGTTCTACAACAGATTGAGGATCACTTTTGATTTCATGAAAGAGAAATTTGTTCATGAAATTAAGTGCAAATAAATAAAGAAATATTCTTTGTTAAGTGTAAAATTAGAGAATCTTTAGGGTGACAGTCTAAAATCTCAAATTTGATCTTAGTGTTTAAAAACTAAAACGAGAGTTAGCCTTCAGGTGAAGGGAAGTGGTAGCTCTGGAGTGCGAGCCGGTATCCTCCTAGCTTAGCCACAAATTTAGGGACTAAACTTAAGATAACTCAATGATTTTCTATGCACTGTATAAGGGTAGAGAATTAAAATTATTCCTATTTAACACAATATATATTAAAAACATTTATCTCATCTCATTTCACCAGAATTTCATTGTAGTGAGAATGATGCTTTTTCACATAAGAAATCTTCATTACCTAAATATAGTTCTTAGATTAGTACTTAATATTTAAAAGTTACATTTCCATTTTTATTAATAGTTAAGTAATTTTGTTTGGTTAAAATCTCAACATTCGAAATTAGTGACATTGATTTCTTTTGATTTTCTATAAATTTCCTATTAAATGTTATCATTGCTAACTTACATTTTTTCTATAGGATTGATATTTGGGGCTTAAATATAAAGTTCATTATTACTTGATGACGATACCTATACTTACGTAAAATCCCATTATTCATTGCTTATAATTTATATATATTTTTGACACAACTTACTTTTCATATAAGGATCAAGTTTTTGGTGCTCTAGTGGTGTCAACTTCATAAATCCTTACATACAAAAAAATTGAGATTAGGCCCTTATAATTAGTCTAATTAAATAGTTAGGTTAATTATGAAGGTTCCCTCCTTAATTCAGATTTGATTCCTAAGTGGTTTTAGGTCTAAATCACCTTGAATCAAGTTAGGTTTTATTTTTATGGGCTCAATTATTTAATAATTGACTCAAGTTGACTTGGGCCCAATTAAATTTTGGTGACCCTTGATGATTTCAATTTATTAGAACTGAGTCAATGTGTTTATGTTCATTTCAATTTTAGGGTTAATTGTTGTTAGGAAAGCTATAGGTAAGACCAAGGGTTGATCTTGTTGAATCACCCCTCCTCTTATGAATTTTGGTGTCATGGGATTTCCAGGGTTTTCTTGAGTAATGTGGTAACAATCCCTCATTATCTTAGGCCTAGCCTCCTATCTGTCGGGCCTTTCAAATGTCAATGAGAATCCCAAGGGTATTTAATGGGTTTTTAGGATAATTCCTAGGATTTTGAGCACCATGGGTAACCTTGGGCATCTTCCACTTATAGGAAGTCAACTTGGGCTTCCACTGGGCTAGTCCCACAATCATCTCAACCAAGTGTTGAAGATTTAGGCTTAACCTCAAGGAAACCAAAGTGAGTGTTGGATTGGTTAGAAGTTCTATATGGGTGATTTCAATCTCTGGTTATCTAAGAAAGCCACTAGGAAGCCCTAAGGCTAAATCATAGGTTTCTATATAGAGAGAGAAGATCCTCACAAAAGTGATTTCAACAATGCCACTTTTATATACAAAAAAATTTGGGTGCATATGGTACAAGTCACTTTAGGCGAGATTACACTTGCCCGATAGGCAACCCGAATGCTTATGCAAATGACAAGCACATGTTGCACTGTATGATATAACATATATAAATGATATTAAGTTTGGTTGCATCGGGTAAATGCCACCCTAGAACAAATTACACCTCACCTAAGATTCATGCAAACAAGTATGTCAAATGACAATCACAAGCAATGCATGATGTAATATGCACACGTCCCATGACTCCTATACATGCTAGATGTCAACAAGCACAAACGTGGAAAAATACAAATTTCATGCATTATGAATTCAACAACAAGCATTAATCCAAAGTGATTTTCACACATATGAAAGCATAGGCAGTAGGCCAAATATGCTTTTACACACTAAAGTTGGAAATTCACACGTTAAAATATATTTTTTACCTGCACTTTAATATCAAACTACACACATGCAAATTATGTATCTTTATGCATATTTTGAAATTGACATGTCAAAATTTTGTATTATTTTCACATGCAATTTAATACTCAATCACATGCAAATTATATGTAATTTCGTGCATATTTTGAATATCATATTGCTAGCACAAAAATATTGCATTTTTTACATGCATCATTTTAAAAGAGACATCTTGTGCTACAAATCACACATCAAATGCACATGAAAATGCAGACGAAGGCATGCAAAAAATGGACATAATCACATTTGAGGGCAAATCAAGCATTTCCTAGCAAACTCTCTTAGGTCCTAGGCTCAATATGGTGAAGTGTACCAACCTTATATTACACAAGGTAATAAAATCCCACTTCCATTTGCTTGGCAAAATTGTGAAGAATTTTCCATGAAAAAAAAATTCTTCATAAAATGAAGAGCTTCTTCATGGAGGGATTCTTCATCATCTAGGGAATGAAGGATCAAACTTTATTCTCTAGGTTTAAAAAGGCTTCACCATTTTCATCAAAAAAAGGTGGAACCGCCAAAGGCAATTGTGAGATTACTACAATACTGACTATCATAGTTTAAGGGCTAGGGTTGTGGTTGAAAACACATTGAATATAGAGAAACAAAAAAAAAGCTTCCTAACCTAAGGAGTTTCTGCTAACATTAGTCTAGGATTATTCCTCTAACACAAAACTTAAAAGGTTGGGTAAGAAAAACAAAATCCAAAGTATTACAGAAATTTCACCTTCATGATAGTTGGAGACACATTCTCCTTGCTTATTCATGCTCCTCTCGGGCATGAATGAAGATGAAGCTTGCTTTCTCAAAGGATACTCTTCAAGAAGCATTTTGAAACTCACCTTAAGAGAAAATGAAGTAGAAAAAAAAGATGTTGACGAGAGAAGTGAAGCAAGAAGATCAAACTCAAGGAAAGAAGTTTACCTAACAAGGAATCTCTAAAAGAACTCTCCAAGGCTTTCCCAAGCTATCACTAAACTATCACTCCATAATTTTCTCACTAATCCCCTCTCTTCCATGCACCCCCCCCACCGCCCCAACATCCAGTTTCTAATGGTTGAAAAATCCTAAAGGGTATGAAGGAGAACACCTATTACTTAGTCTCCCCTCCGCGTGACATGATTACATCAACAAGTGTCTTGACCAAGGCATCCCATTGGCCGCCAATTTAGGTGAGTGTCTCAATCCTTTCCATAGCCACTTTTTCCCTTGCCACAAATATGATAATTAGAGACCTAATTGGCTGAATCCGACCATGGGGTCCAACCAAAATCAAAGCGAAAAAAGATCTGGTGTGGGTATACAGGCACACAACAAGCAGTTGCACAAGCCTTCTTTGTGCTTAAAGTGGGCTCGCTGGTCTTTTGGCATGGAGGTGCCAAGCTACCAGACGTGGGTGAGTCGCGATGCTGGCATGGTTGCGTCAGCCAGTGGCCGCGTGTTTGTCATGCTTACTGTCTTTTCGCATGGAGGCAGCGCTACCCTGGAGTGGGTGCGCTGACTTACAGGCGCGGGACTGCCAAATATAAGCCTGACACAGGTGTGCTAGGGGGAGGGGGTGTGCTCAGACAATACTCCACCCTACTGCCCTAGACACGTGTTTGGGAGTCAAGCTGGGTGTCATTAGGCTATGGATACCACAGAAGAGTAGAATAGTCCCACATGCTCAAATGGATGCTCTAAATATGTGAAATAAAAAAGTCGATGTCTACAACCACTCGCCATCGCCGTCTGCAACCATCCACTCTTTCGTTACCCGTCGCTCGTCGCGCGTCTCACATAGCCCACGACCCATCGCTCGTCACCTGTAGCCCACCACCCATTGTCTGCTGACCTCACCTGTCATCCATCTCCATCGCTTGCCACCATCGTCCAACACGGCCAGCCACCTCTTGCAGTCGAATGTAGTATGCCGGTGCCTACTGATTGTCATACACCATTAACCACTGCCACCACCGAAGTTAGCAGCCAACGCAAGCCATAACGACTACCACCCATCACTGGCATCTCTTCGCCACCGTCGTTGTTAATGCCCGCGATTCGCCGCCACCACACCACCGTCCAATGCCACGATCTGTCGCTACCACCTGTCACACGCTACCCGCCACCCACCACACGCCACTTGCCATTTGCCACCACATCTACAGACGTCCACAGTCCGCCGTTCGCCACCACCCCACCACCATCCCACTTTGTCGTCCGTCATCCATTGCTGCCCATCACCACCCACTGTCATCTGCTGCCGCCGTTCCACCACCACAACCACTAAAGCCTGTCGTACACTGCCCCCGCCACTGTCCACCATTGTCTGTTGTTGTCCGCCGTCAACTTCTTCGCCTACCATGGCTGTCGTCGTTGGTTGCCGACAATAATTGCAGGTTGCAGGTCGTCGCTACCGATCCACACATAATACCTTATATATATATATAGATATATATATTCAAATATATTATCTTAATTAAATTTAAATGAAAATAAAAAAAAGTTTTATAATTATTTTATAATATTTTAAATAACTCTGAAATATTTTAAATAATGCTTTTTGAGCAAACGGTTAACTTTAGAATTTGGGCTTAAAATTACTCGACAGATCGCCTAGATTGCTTTGCAACTTTTTATTTCACTCACCATGGAAGAGTTGGCTGTTACCTTTCCCATCCGTAGAAATGACGAATAAAATAATGCCGAGATTCCTCCATTGAGTTAAAAGTTCATCGCCGAAAGGCCCAAGGCATCATCATCGCCCTAGTTCGCTTGCTGGCTTGCTCGCTTGCTCGCTTGCTCTACTTTCCCATCTAACACCTTTTCTCTAGATTCGATATCTTATGCTTCGCTTGCTTGATCGAATCATGCTGCGGGATTTTGCCTGATCTACGCGCAACACACTTTAAATTCCAGTCTGATAGGTTATCCCGGGGTTCCTAGAGTTTCACTTTTTGTCTGGGGTGTCTAGGGTTCGCAACTGGGGAACGATGGATTCTGAGGACGACATGCATGATGCCTATGATGTGGAGTCGTTGGATGAGGATTTCTATAGCGGAGGGACACCGATGGGCAGCGAGGATGGCGATGCCGATTACGATTTCGTGGACCACGACTCGGAGGACTCTGAGGACATCACCTCGCATCGCCAGCAGGTGAGGAGATGAAAAGATGGTTATGGATGTTCCTTTTTTGAGTGTTGGGAGGCTTTGTGCTTGTTTACCAGTTTAATTTGGTTTTTTTAACGGATTGGTTTGGATTTGGGGCTGGGTTTTGAGAAATAGAGCTTGTTATACGGGATTTGTAATGCGGCATAATAAATAAGTAGATTTATATTGTTTTAGCTGGATTTGGTGGAATAGGAAATCAGATTTCGGAAAGACATTCAGTGATGATGATTATATATATATATATATCTTCTTTGACCCATTACTGTAGCTAAAGTGGGGTGGTAATTATGGTGGCAATGCTAGGGCTTGTTAGTATTATTCATTCCCGTGCTAATGTGTTGCCTGCAAGTGTTAAATGGACACTTTTTATTATGATAGTCAGCTGAAGTTTACTTTTGAACTTCACATTGTCATATCAATAATAGGTGTTTCTAAATTTATATTAAGGATAGTGTTGTTTTCTTCACAATTAGTATGTCAGTCTATTGTTTTTCTTGGTTAGATTTCTTAGGACACTTGGACCTGTTAAGGACCTTAAGGTACATTTTATTTGACNTGCTAGGGCTTGTTAGTATTATTCATTCCCGTGCTAATGTGTTGCCTGCAAGTGTTAAATGGACACTTTTTACTATGATAGTCTGCTGAAGTTTACTTTTGAACTTCACATTGTTATATCAATAATAGGTGTTTCTAAATTTATATTAAGGATAGTGTTGTTTTCTTCACAGTTAGTATGTCAGTCTATTGGTTTTCTTGGTTAGATTTCTTAGGACACTTGGACCTGTTAAGGATTTTAAGGTACATTTTATTTGAAGCTTAAGTGTAACTAGCATCGGTTTGATTTCCATGAGCGGTTCTGATCTTGGTCAGCAAGTTAATTTTGGTCTTTATAGCAGGCATCAGAGTATGTAAAGAATCAGTAGCTTGTATCCTTGTGCAGATAGAAGCACTTGGAAAGAATCCAAGAGACAATGGACTTTGGATGAATACAGAGAAAATAAATTTACAAGACAAGTCTTACAAAACGAGAAAGATCATAAAAAATCTGAATTTTAAGGGTTGCTGATTTCCATGTCCTCCCTTGGTAATGGCCTACTTCCTATGAATAGCTTCAAGCAAATTTCATCTTGTAAATTTGGTGCAAATTTCATGTTTCCAATATTTGGACTGATTTACTTATGAATGCTTTATTTTATGAACCATTCATTTTAGGGTTTGGGAGTTGGGCTTCTATCCTGATTGGCGTTGATCACTTGATTCTTCCAAATTTCTTCTTAAAGTGTGCAAATTGATCTCTTACATGGGGCCACCGGGCCTCGTTTTGTTTTGTTTTATTTTGTTTGCTTTGTTCTAGAGAAAGATGAAGCAACATAAGCTCATGTTGTCTTGCTAGTTTATAAGAGTTTTGAAACTTTAATATGAGATCTTAGTGGACCTTGTGATTTGTGAGGATGTGCAATGGTTTCTTACCCGTATGAGTTATGGCATATGCATTGAATCCTCTTCTTGATGATGATCATCACCAATGATGTCTAGTTGAACTTTTCTTTTATTGCTTTTTGCTACAGATTGTCACTCAGCTCGAGTGATTAGTGACAAAGCTATTATGAATAAAAATAAGAGAAAAAAACTCATTTTTTAATCCGTTTTAATGTATTTGACATATTCTTATTTTAAAATTTCAGCAAAATTATACAATCCTAAATATCGCCGATATACGCCAGCACCAGGATGAAGATATAAGTAGAGTATCTACTGTACTTTCTATATCAAGAGTGGCAGCCTGTGTTCTTCTTCGTCATTATAAGTGGTATGTTGTTTTCACTCGAGAGCAGAAATTTGAGTTTTGACTTCGCTCTTTCAAACTCATCTCTTGATTTTCAAAGTCTTTTCGTGCAAGCATTTGCACACGAAAAACTCATGGTGTTTAAAATGTTCTTGTTGCCTTATTTGGTTATTAAGTCTTAAGATAATGATTTTGACAAAAACATGTTGTTTAAGCACATTGAACTTTGTTTAATTTAGACTTGATTGTTTTCATGAAAAATGTTGTAAAAAATGGAGTTGGTAAGATGCACAGATTTATGTTTGAGGACCTTATTTCAGTTTGGTATCAGTTATCTATGTAGGACGGCATAATAAATAATCTATAAATGTTCTGCAGCAAAAGACATGAAGGAAATGGTATTTTTATATTGAAATTTGTAAGACTTGCTGGATTTTCTTACCAAAAAGGCTAACCAAATAACTTTCTCTTATGCTGGAAAATTTATGTTGATTCTAGGCTTTAGATTAACAAATGCATGCTTCCCTTTTTCAATAGTTCTAAACCAAATATTATTGCTTATCCTTCATTTTAAAAAAGTGAATGTTCTTATTTCCTTTACACTTTTTAATGCATTTGTGCATTTTTCTTACCCTAATCGCCAACATAAAATGACAACTGGAAGAATGCTTTTTGACAAGACAATATTCTGTTAACATTTTCTAAATTAATGTTGGGAAAAATCAATCGATCAAGAACCGTAGCCAGATCAATGAACTAAAAGCAAATAATTGCAATAATATAGAAACTAGGGACACAATTTCATACTATTTGTTTAGACTTTCGTCTACATCCATGAATGTATAGAGAGTTTTTACAAGTGTTTGGATGAGCACATCAAACTATTAAACTCCTTTGCATAGCTCTCTTATATTCGTTTTCTCTGTTTTATTTCCCATTTACTCCTTGCACTATTTAATTCTATTCATAATAATACTGGATGAATAACCAAAGTGACCCCAAGAAAAAAAAA
>JXCR01111029.1:3914-14985 GCA_002079205.1 Phalaenopsis hybrid cultivar | reverse complement strand
TATATATATATATATATATATATATATATATATATATATATATATATATATATATATATATATATATATATATATATATATATATATATATATATATATATATCTAGATATATATATTAAATGCACTGATTTTCATTTCAAATTTGCGTGTCAGGGATCGTAGTGATGCGAATGTCCTTACTAGCTAAAATCAATGCTCTGGACGCGCTGGAGCAGTCAATTTTGTCCTCTGGGGTCATCCGGACAACCTCGGCGATGACTGGGTCGAAAACGCTTGAAATTCAAATTTCCTTAAAATTTCATTTTGGGATCGATTATTCAAGCAATTTATTCAAGTTTGATCAATTGTGAAGCCTTCTACAGTGTAGATGACGTGAATTTCAATATTTATGTGCATCGAGGGCGTGAATTGTAGTATACGCGCATCGTGAGTGTGCGCGGAAGTCACAATGAGTTTCTTAAGGCTTTAGATTCTATGGGTACTCGACTTGAGTTTCGTTACGTTGGTTTTAATCGTCTCAACCAAACGTTGATGATTTAAAACCGCTTATATGAAACTGCAAGGAGTCAAGAAGTGGCTCGAATTTCTAGTTGGTGTGGGTCCCAGACTATTCCTCTAAGAGAGTCCAACAGGAATTCCTAAGTCTAGACCCTAGGCTTTAAGAAGAAGAAGAGACCTCACCAAAAATGAGGTCAACAATATACTCAGCTCTTTTTGGTGTCTCATTATTCAGAGGAATCACTAAAACATCGTTTGACACACCATCTTCAGAAATCTTCTANCCACCTAAACTAAAGAGTTTGTGACGTCCGTTTGGTTTGAACCCCATGTTTTTATTTATATGCCGACAAGTTCCCTTATTTAATATGAGAACTTTATTTATATACCGACAAGTTCCCTTATTTAATACGGGACCGTCGAATGGACCTCACATATTCGACGATCCAGATGGTTGAGCACGATACTACAAGTAGTGTACTATCCCAAATGATAAACATACCATTTGTTAGTAGGCTTAGTCACCTGAACTAAAGAGTTTGTGACGTCCATTTGGTTTGCGAAACCCCAACTTTTTATTTATATGTCGACAAGTTGCTCTATTTAATACGGAAGATTAACTATGATTTTTATTAAGCTGGGTTCTTAAGTTCCCTATAGAGGCAAACCCCTATAGTTAATTACATCTTAAATGACCAAAATCACTTAAGAAGGCCGTCGATTATGATAAATGGTTCTTTCAAAGTTTAAGTTTCCAAAGTAAAATATAAGAAAATCAAAAGGGAAGAGCTCAAAATAGGAACAATTATTTTCAGGAGCCAAAAGAGTGAAGGGTAGGGGATGTCACAAGTCCGAGGGGGAACCCCGACGACTTTCCAACTAGCCTACTATTAGACTTTAATTTTGAAGAGATGTTATTTGATGTTTCATCTGATCAGTTTTATTATTTAGGACTTACACTGGCACTTTACCCAATCGTGCAAATGACCTAGGAAGATAGGCGGATTTACGTCGTACCGAACGACGACCTCAAAATCCTAAAGAAAATTAAGACTTATAATGCACAATAGAGTGGTGCAAAGGCCTAAAACGGAAGTGAGGATTTTTGTCGCACTAAGCATACTACCTTGAAGTCATAAGGGTTTGTTGTTTATTCTATGAAAATTCCTACTGAAGCTCGTCTTTCGCTTCGGTGTTGTCGTCTCGATTGTCGCCCTCCGTCCGCCCACTTCCTCGTTCTGCTTCCTGAAAAGGATACTCCAAACTCCTTAACATATCAGTTATAAGTTCAGGGTCTTGGTATGTGCATATATACATTTGTTAGGTCAGTGACTGGTCATATGGTGTCTCCTAAATCGGGTGTCCCACTGTCCTCTATCCTAAAGACCCATGCAAGTCTGCAGAAGTAACATGAATAATAAAATGGAAACATGCTACGAAGCGCATTAAACAAAATAAACAATAATATCGCAAGCATGAGCTATATGTATATGCATTAAAGTGTGGTAAAGGAAAACAATAAGTAAAGAAAGGTAGTATAATGTGCAGTACAGGAAATAAAATACAGTAAAGATAAAATAAACCTGTGTACTTGGCGGGTTTGCTGCTTCTGTGAATGTGGTCGGTGTGACAGGTAAAAATAAACGAGTATATTGAAAAAAATTTAACAGATGGGTAAGCATGCATTTATATAAATAGAAGGGAATAGCAAAACATCACCCGAACAACTCAAGGAAAGCCACAAAATGACCCACAATAACTCAAAGAAAACCTTTGGAAATACGAAGAAAACCCAAAGAAAATTACGAGTGATCTAGAAAGACTCCAATAAAACCGTAGGAAATGTATGAAAAATCCGAGGAAGAGCAGAAAGAAAACACCAAGTATATAGGGCTGAAACAACATTTGTACTTCACATAAACGATAGAAGGTGGGTGACATAAATGTACAGTTGTAATAAGAACAAAAGAAATATATCTTCACATGCATAACACTTGAAACATTGCCATTTACAAGTCTAACACCCTCAGCTAAGAAAAAAATGAGGTAATTAAATCAGACTCAACAAACTTGCTAAATGCCTAATAATTCATAGCAATTGATAATAATTTCAAAAGGAAAATCCAGGCAAGGTAATCAAGTATATTTTTTTTGAAGTGAAATCTTGCTCAAGATTTTTTTCCCCCCTGGGCTTATTCAGCGTCTGTCGAGCAGAAAGGAAAGAAGTTACCTTGCTCGAGCCTTTTGAAAGAAAAAAAGAAAACCACAGAACTCCCAGACACCAAGCCCACAAGCTCCAAGCCTAACCTAGCGGAAATTGCCGCAAAACCTCCTCCCAGATCCAAAACTTCGTAACCCCCTACACGACCCCCCCTATGGGGTTTTATACCTGAAGAAGAAGAAGACCGGGAGGGAGAGGAAGAGGGAGCGTAATCGTATGATCGATGGATGACGGGGTATCACAGGGCCTAGGTAATTAAAGGAAACAAACACAGAAGGCTCGGGTAACCACAAACATACCACAAAGGGAGGCTACGAAATGAATTTACATACTGCTGCGTGGGTCAAAAAGGGGACAAATGCTTCAGGCGCAGAGGTAGGAGAAGCTTCGGGCAGAGCGAAGTCACCTCGACATGTCGTGGTGGGAACGCTACGGCAGGCGACCAATCCGCAGGAGCTTNTTTCGCCATTGGTTGACCTGTCCTTGTACATGATAGTATCATTTTTTATCATGATGATCATTTGATTTTGATTATTCCAAGTTGACTTGTCCTCGGAGCATCAACTCTATATAAATTAAATATGAGTTAGTATAATTGTGTTATATTTTCTTTTATCATTCGAATCCATAGAGAAACAACCAATAGTTTTTAAATGGGAAAGGTTTAGCCCCTTGCCGGGCCGCACTTCTTCAGGTCAATTATAGTAGATGGGAATTGAGGGCTTTTGATGAGATAAATGTGCTTACAATTACTTTGGAAATCTCGGCCAATCCTTCATGTAATCTTGTGCTTTAGGCTTTTTAACTTTTTTAAGTTTTTCTTATGCGCTCATTTTGGTGCAATATTCCTGGCACTATCTCATTTTCTGCTACCGAAAAAATTCCTTGTTGTATTCACTTCTGTTATATGATCTAAAGCACTTAATTTGAGTAATATGAAATTTCTCATTTTCTAGTTGCCTTCATCTTTTGAGAGAGGCAATTTCTTTATTTTTTATAGACGTAATCCTCAAAAAAATTTGAATCCAAAGCCTTCAAATTTGAATGCTCGTTTTGAAAGGATCACTATCTGAATTCATTGTTTCTCACACTATTTTGACGCTTGGAAGTCATATACAATTTGTCATCCTTTCTATCACATGCTTTCAACATTATCTCTGTTGGAACTTTCACATTTTAGTGTTGAAGGTAAAAATAGGTTAATTTTCATCAAATTGGCTTATATATTTTAGATTCCTTTTGCAAGCTTGGAAGTTTCCTTCATTCTGAAGATTCCTGTAGTTTCATTAACAATTGATTTGAGCATAAAAAATGCCCATAATACTTGAGGGTTTATCACTAAGCAAAGACAAACTTGAGTCCATCATTTAAGATTCAGACTATCAGCAGTAAAGATTAGTGTATCGTAATTCTCTCTTGTGAGTAATAACGTTCACATGCTCTTTTTTCTCATTCAATTTTTGGGGACAATCTTCTTTCATGTGCTTGACATTTTCACTTTTCCAGCGTGCTCCTTTGTGACCTTTAAATTGGCTTCTAAAATTTTGATTCACTGCAATTAGCGCTCCTCTTTTTAGTTTTTCCTCTTTTTAAGATTCAAATTAGAAAAGTCTTATTTCAATTTCTTCTTGTAAGATAAAAAGATTCGCACTTTGCTGAGATACAACTTTGTAGATCATAAAACTTATTTTTCCTTATAGCTCCTCATCATGACATCAAATTGATAGACTTGCGATCAAATTAAATTCATCAACATGCTTTGTTGCAGATGCACTCCGTCTTGAGAGTAAAGAACTTCCTCATTGTTTCATGATGATCATTATAAATTAGCTATTAGGTTTAGCGATTTTAAGTTCTTGAATGCCATTTGTGATTTAGCAATTTAATCAGATTAGGGTACCAATTTGGGCTTATCTTTAACTTTTCATGCCTATTTTCTTACATAGCTGGATTTCAACAGAACATAAATGGCGAGGCCTACTGATTTTCTGATTTATCAATGAAAGAATAATTCATAATCATCTTACCATGTTATTGAATTTCTGATGCAGGTTATGAGACTATCTGCTTCTATTGGGTATTGTTATGCCCATTCGTATTGTCTTCTGTTGGTTGCTATTATGATCGCTCTTTTCAAGGTTTTGCTACTATAGCATTGCCAAGCTTTTTTGATTTTTTTTTGTTTTTCGGGTTCACCTTGCTAACATGGGTACTGTTTACAAGAGATTTTCTTATGTGGCTGTTTACATTACTAATTTTTCAATGGTTTTTAAATGTGAACTTGGTGGATATTTGGAATCAGATTCATTTGATTTCTTGCCAACTATATCCACAATCCCAGGGGTTTGTGAGTCTATGAAGATGATCCGGGGCATAAAAATTATGATCTTTGATTGAATAAACATATTCAAATTTTTTGTTGTGCGCGCGTGCAAGTTAACTGAAGTTAACCAAAAGAATTTTTTTATGTGTGGTATAAGTGTAACTATCTAATTTTGTGATAGTTATCTTCTTGTATTAGCTTGAGGCATAAGCTTACATCAGTTAATTTTGTATTTGACCTGATNGAAACAACCAATAGTTTTTAAATGGGAAAGGTTTAGCCCCTTGCCGGGCCGCACTTCTTCAGGTCAATTATATTTGATGGGAATTGAGGGCTTTTGATGAGATAAATGTGCTTACCATTACTTTGGAAATCTCAGCCAATCCTTCATGTAATCTTGTGCTTTAGGCTTTTTTACTTTTTTAAGCTTTTCTTATGCGCTCATTTTGGTGCAATATTCCTGGCACTATCTCATTTTCTGCTACTGAAAAAAATTCCTTGTTGTATTCACGTCTGTTATATGATCTAAAGCACTTAATTTGAGTAATATCAAATTTCTCATTTTCTAGTTGCCTTCATCTTTTGAGAGAGGCAATTTCTTTATTTTCTATAGACGTAATCCTCAAAAAAATTTGAATCCAAAGCCTTCAAATTTGAATGCTCGTTTTGAAAGGATCACTATTAGTTAATTTTGTATTTGACCTGATTTTTTTTGTGATTGAATTGCTAGGGCTTCTCATTTTGTTCAAATTTGATTTGCTTGGAATCAATTTGTTATAATGAAGTTATAATTGCTTGCGGATTTAAAATTTTAAAATTTCTTAGCGATTTTTTTATATTTATTCAATAATGACATTATTACTCGGGTTTTAGCGCTTTTATGTATCATTTATACTTAAAGAAAAAAAGGCAGTCGGCTTTTTCAGCATCGAATGATCTGGGAATCTTATTTTTTCTCGCATGAGTTATAAAAACACCAT
The DNA here is from genome assembly GCA_002079205.1 of Phalaenopsis hybrid cultivar. Classification (NCBI taxonomy): domain Eukaryota; kingdom Viridiplantae; phylum Streptophyta; class Magnoliopsida; order Asparagales; family Orchidaceae; genus Phalaenopsis; species Phalaenopsis hybrid cultivar. The sequence continues at coordinate 8,962 of JXCR01111029.1, read as the reverse complement.
CACATTATTTTGGCTGCATTCTGAAACCGTAATCCTGAATCATCCCGTGTCATTTTCTTTGCTTATTGTGCTTGTAGGTTTTAAGGCATTGAAATGTGTATTGTTATCGAATGCATTAATGAGGTCATGAGTGAATCATTAATTGATCATATTTAAAAGTGGTTTTCNTAGACGTAATCCTCAAAAAAATTTGAATCCAAAGCCTTCAAATTTGAATGCTCGTTTTGAAAGGATCACTATTAGTTAATTTTGTATTTGACCTGATTTTTTTTGTGATTGAATTGCTAGGGCTTCTCATTTTGTTCAAATTTGATTTGCTTGGAATCAATTTGTTATAATGAAGTTATAATTGCTTGCGGATTTAAAATTTTAAAATTTCTTAGCGATTTTCTTATATTTATTCAATAATGACATTATTACTCGGGTTTTAGCTCTTTTATGTATCATTTATACTTAAAGAAAAAAAGGCAGTCGACTTTTTCAGCATTGAATGATCTGGGAATCTTATTTTTTCTCGCATGAGTTATAAAAACACCATCACATTATTTTGGCTGCATTCTGAAACCGTAATCCTGAATCATCCCGTGTCATTTTCTTTGCTTATTGTGCTTGTAGGTTTTAAGGCATTGAAATGTGTATTGTTATCGAATGCATTAATGAGTTCATGAGTGAATCATTAATTGATCATATTTAAAAGTGGCTTTTTTAGAAGGCTTTTGCATACCTAATCATATATCTATTATAGTAGAGAGCTAGTCGAAAAATCTTTTTCCTATTTTTTTTTTTTATACCTTTTGTTTCTTTATGTTATTCCTATGTTATTAAGTGCAGGAGTGTCAGTAAGGTGCACGATGAATGGTTTGCGAATGAGGAAAATGTTCGGAAGGCTGTTGGCTTGTTGGAAAGGCCAGTGGAAATGCCTTGCACTAAAGAAGTAAGTGCTTAGGCCTTTAGCGCTGCTATTTAGGATGAATTATTGTTTAATTTTATCTGTTTACATCATTTTCTATCAAATTTATGTTTGTTTTCTATTACAAATTCTAATAAAAAATTGCAATTTTGGTGACAGTTGACTTGTGGAATTTGTTTCGAAAGCTATCCACGGGATGAAATGTCTGCAGCAGCCTGCAGTCATCCTTTTTGTGGTTCCTGCTGGAGAGGTTTGACCATCTGAATGTTGTCTGGACATTTATTTTATTGCCTTCTTTTTTGTTTTATTGAATTCTTCGCTTGGTAATTGAAATCTTCTTGTCTAAGCCTCACAAAGTGATATTCATCAGAATGTTGATTTTTGAAATTTTCAAAGTTATATAGAATGAGCTTTAAAGTTCTATTTGATCATCTTGGTTTTCTTTTTGTTCAACATGCTCATAATTGGTAGATTGTGATTGGATGCTTTCTTATTCATAGGAAAAGCTAGTGTTATTTCTTTAATGTTTAATTATTGCTGTAAAAAAAGGGGTCAAGTTTTTCATGGCAGTTTGAGCACCTCAAATTAGCTATCGTGCTTATCATTCCCGTCATTCAGTTATGTGGATGGTTGTTTTGGTTAACTAAGTGTCTTTAAATCGAGGATAGAGCTTGCCTCTTAGTTGTATGTTGGATTCATTTCCAAATTTTTGAAGGCAGTATTCTTAATAATATTTTTGATTCATTTCTTATCCATTTCTAAATTATTTGAGGCAGTATTCTTAATAATATTTGTTATTCATTCCTAGTCAAATTTCATATTCTAAAAGAATTGATGCTCCACCAACAAATTTTCGAGACATGATACGAATCTCGATGCATGACATGAATCTCGAGTCAATCTTTTGGGCAAGAAACATTCAAACTTCAATTAATAGTCATCCAGAGCTTTGATTTCAACAAACTTATAATCAAACTGCTGGCTCGATGAGACGGACCCAATGATATCAATATTAGTCTAATTCGAGTCAAATCAAGCTTAGTTCAAGTCATTAAAGCACTCTTGAAAGATTTCCGGATATATTTAGAAGGTCAAACAAATGCCAAATCTAGCAAGCCTATGGTCGAATTGAGCGTCTCTATAAGACGAATCCAACGAGCCCAATATTGCTCAATTTCGACATCGTTAAGACACTCAAATGTCTATCATACGCCGCCTGATCGAATGATGCTCTTCAGACCGTTCGATCAAAGCAGTTCATATTCCTGCATTAATTGCACCCAAAACACTATAAATAGAACCTCACCCCTCTCATGGAGGGGAGGAGAGCTTGTGGCTTGAGAAAGAACTTGAAGCTTAAGAAGGAGCTGAAATCCAGCACTACTCCTACTGCCACCGACATTCGCCGACCAATGCTAACCACCATCGACTTCCACCTGTCAACCTCCACCAATCGTCATTAGCCTCCGCCCACTTCTTACAACAAGTTCATTCGTGCATTGACATTGTAACTCCGAAGAGAGTTTAACCCTTTCCTGCTTGTGGGATAATGGACTGTACATGTAATATCCAATTTATAGTGGATTTCTTCAGCAGGGCTAGGCTTCGTGGTTTTTTCTTTTTCTGAGTTTTTCATGTAAAACTTCTGGTGTCACTATTGGTTGTCTTCTTTTATCTGAATTCTTGTGCAACTAAGATGATAATCCTTTACTGTTGCAAATTTTCTAGCACGCATCAAGAATAAACGCCAATTCTGTCATATTTGTAATCCAATAAACATGAAATTAGCCTATTAATTCTTTTTTCATTAAAGTTATTAATTATATTTAATTGGTCAAGCACCCTATTTATTTTGCTAAGCTTGGGAAGCCTTTCCTGCAAACACTAATCAACAGTATAAATTGTTTAATATGCCTTAATTTTTGGTTAGGAAATTCTAATCACTATTTGATCTTTCAAAGATTTACATCATACCTCACACTTCTTATGTATTTATTTATTTAACACACAAAATTTGATATTTACATCCTACCAGACTAATACTAGATTAAAATCCTTTTCAAAGTCCAAATAAAAATAGGAAAACAATCTTTTATACTTTCACAGATAAACACTTGAAATTTACAAGTCAAAGTAATGTTTCTAGGATTGATTTGGATGTCAAATTATTTTCTCTTCAAAGTTACCTCAAAAGTATTTCTCAATTTAATTCATCAATTCACTATTTTTTTCTCTCATCTTAGAGGCATATNACAAACATGCTTTTATTTCATGAGAGAATGCACACACAATAAAGCAAAGAATAGAACACGAAAGTGATTCCAAAAAAACCCTTTAATTTTATTATCATGATAACAAGAGTAGTAGAAGTAATTAACAACTCATTCTGTTGCAGGGTGACATGACTTGTGTTTTTTAATTGGAAGTGTGGTCATCGATTCTCTGTGATCAAATAGCCTTTTCTAAACTTGATGGAAGTGATATATGATTTCAAATTGCTTATAATACTTATGAATGTGCGTTGCTAAAAGCCCTTTCGTGAATACTTTGTCATTATTTTTTTATTTTCCCGACAAATGGAGTGTATGTCAACCAACTTTTTGTTTTTTTTATAAAATGTCTATCGACTTACACATGTTTGTTATAATCATGCAATATAGCATTGTGAGCATATTGATGGTCGATTTATTGTCACACTATATTATTATAAGCTTTTCATATTATAATTTTAAATCTCCAAGACCAATTATAATCCATAAGAGTGCATATTCCTAGAGTAGTTTTTTTGAATAAAAGTTTTGCGTAAAAGTCATTGTTTTTGTTCTTCATGTTACGAGGTTTCCTTCCAGAAGTGCGCAACTTTATGAAGTGGATCTCCTATACTAGTGGTCTTGCATAGCTTGCATCAATCTAAACTTCAAGTTGTAGGGTATCATATTTTTTTTTGTGAATTCTTTCTTGAACATAATTTATGATATATGAGGACTTTATAAGTAGTTTGAATATGAAATTTTTTAGGTTTGTGTATAAACCGACTCGTGAGAGTTACTGCAAAGGCAATATCAGGGGGTGTATGTTTCTCATCAGATATTTGCTATTTATTGATTTTCAATTTTATTACTTCTTCATTTATGTTAAATTTCTAATCTATTTAAGTTGTAGTTTTGCGTGATTTATAATTAATCATCTTGGTTTCCCTTAATAGATCCATAATATATTTTTTTTAAGAGATGAAAATTACTTGTTATGATTAATCAACTTCTATACCCAGGAAGTGTCCAAGCTTTCCCATTTGATTTTATGTTCTTCAACTAGTTTTTTCTTTGAGTGATTTTTTTCATTACTATCCTTTAGTGTAAAATTATATCAATATATACGGTGACCATAATATTTTTTTTGCTTTAATTTAGTATTTTATGAAGAAGATTTGGTCTACTTGATTTTTTTTTTTCATGTACTTCATTCAATTCACGGTTTTTGTAAGTATGCAAAACCATACTTTTTGGGATTTTTTGAGAGTACAAATGCTTCTCTTAATATACACACCCTACTTTTAATGAACGAAGCTTGATGTAGGATCCTTATAAACTTCTTCTTCAATGCCTCCATGTAACAATATATTTTTCACATCATGCTGTTGTATGACCTATCTAACATTAGTGGCAAGTGAATTTAAAATATGAATTGCAGTTATTTTTATAATAGGTGCAAATATATATTTTTTTTATAGTCAATTTAATAGGATTGAGTGTATCTTTAGCAAATAATCTTACCTTGTACCATTCCAACTTTCATGCACTTAGTGTTTTATTGAAAAGATTTATTTGCATTCTACAATTTTTTCTCTTTTGGTAGCTCAAAGATATTCCACGTGTATTTTTTCTAATACTTTTTTTTGTTTTGTTTTCATAGCATCATTCTAATTCTTATTTCTAGTGCTTTAAATCGGGCTTGATATATTTTAATGGAGTTGGAGTTGATTTTTATAAGAAAAAGAAAAATTTAAAGTGATATATTTTAGAATATGAGATATAGTGATGATGATGGGTTGATTATTGTTATTTGTTGATGGTTATGATTTTTAAGCTTGTTGGAGATTTTGCTGGGCTTATTTCTCATCGTGTAAACTTGAAATGGT
>JXCR01111021.1:10998-30784 GCA_002079205.1 Phalaenopsis hybrid cultivar | reverse complement strand
TAATATTTATATCTAAGAAGAAACAAACAACCTAATTCCAACCTAGACCTAAGACATATGCCTTGTCCATTGTGGAGGCATTAACTTGAATCAGCCTTGGATCAAACTAGCCAAGGACGGGTCCCTATGTTCCTATGTTCAACCTCAAACATGCCCATGGCGTCCTTCCCAGGTTAGAGGAGCTTCACTTTCATCATTGACAACATTTGGATCCGCATAACACCGTTAAAAGTCAATAATATTTGATGTGAAAAAAATGTTATAATCATATGGAAAGTCAGTGTTATAAGCATTATCATTGATTCGTTTGATATATTTGAATATGGACCATCAACTCTAGGTTTGAGTTTTCCTAATTAATTTGCAATAAATCTCTCCTTTCAATTGATTCACATCAAATCAAATTCCTTGAAACTCATACTCTTTGTAGACTTATTAGCTTAGTTTTCGTACTTGGTATTCTGCTTGGAGATTTTTTTCTTCATTTGCTCATGTAAAGTCTAAATTTTTTTTACTTTGATCTCTGCATTAGTACCAGGTTCAATAGTTGGATGATAGGCGTCAACTCTAAAGGTGTGAGAGAATTTTACCCATAAACTATCTCAAAAGAGCTATATCTGTTGTCTGGCTAGTGGACCGGTTGTAGGAAAACTCAATATGAGGAAGAGTTAAACCTCACTACTTTATATGCTTGCCTATAAGATCTTGAGAAGGGTACCCAAATATGATTTACCACCACTTGCTAAACTGAGTTGAACCTATATCCTTAGCCTATCTCCTAAGGTCCTCAAAAAATGACTCATAAATTTTACATTTGTATTTGAAGTGATGGTCTTAGGTCCTAGGCACACTAGGCAGATGAGCTTGCTCTTTAAAATATATATCGACAATTTGTGAAATATCTATTACCTTGTGACATGGTGCAAAGTGTGTAATCATGGTGAAACGATCAAATACCACCATAGCAGAGTCACCGTTTTGTTGTGGGCTAGGCTTACATCAAAGTTCATGCTCACGTCCACCCATGATAATTTTGGAATAGGAAGTAGTGCATATAGACCTGTATTCCACCCTTAAGTTTTGATTATATTAGGCACCTTGCTTTGTCTCACATATCTCTCTACATCTAGTGTCAACCTAGACCAAAAGAAGTTTTTATTCACTAAAAAATGAGTTTTTTTCCTTTTGAGGGTGTGTAACTTGTTCTAAAAGAACAGATAACATCAGATCAGTGATATTGATCGTATAGTTTCTTCTAAAAAGGAGCACACTCATAAAAGTTTTTATCAGCGGCATAAAGATTCTCTATCACCTTAAAACCAATTACATTCAACTTTATCGTAATGATCAACAAATGGCGGTGGCTCAAATCAGTTATCTTATTTAGGCTCCCTTTTTTTCGTATAAGTGCAAAATGAAAAGAAAGAAAGTAACTCTACCAAGGAAGTATGTCAACTCTTTTGTCTATTTTATCTATTCAATAACCTCAAAATTTCATGATCAGTGTACAAAGTGAACTCTTTCACCAACTGATATTAACTCTAATGGTTGATATTAACTCCGATGGCTGATATTAACTCTACTGGCTGAGGGTTCTCACAATGACATAGAACTCCTTTTCATAAGAGAAAATATTTTGCTTTAAATCATCAGTTTTTCATTAAAGAAGGTGACGTGGTATCTACCTTCACTTAGAACAACTCCAATTCCTATAAAAAAGATTTTACCCTACTACTTTAGTGCATCAAAACTAGCATGTGCCTTGTTTGACCATGAAATCTTATATGTCTTGAGAAATTTGATTAGTAGTGCTGCTATGAAATTGAAATTTCTGAGCAATCTCTCGTAAAATGAAACTTTTGATCGACCTCAAACGCGCCTGTGTTACCTCATCACAGGAACTTGGTTTGGCCTAGAATCCTTTTCAATTACTTCCAACTACAAAAATTGATGAAGAGTTTGAGGCAACAAATGAATTTACTCATTATTTTTCTTGACTGCATAATATCGATTTATAAGGAGCTCAATAGCATCTTCTTCTCTAGTTAGTTCAAAATGGCATTTATTACTGACTTGGGTTCTAAACCCATGCTGAAATCTGCAAGGATTTTGTTGGAAATCACGAAATCTGCAAAGCAAACAAACTGAAGTGAGTTAATTAAAACATCTTGTGAGTGGGTATCTCACTTGAAGTGGCCACATGGTTGATGTTGCAAGTGTTGTGGGTCATTTGGCTTATTGGGTGCTTTCTTGAGGAAAACGAAGAAAGACAATGAAGGTTCATTTGTAAATTCTTCTGCACAGATCTAATATTGTTTTTGGATGAATTTTTCTGTTAAAAACTTAAACTTTCATTTCTCTAGAAGTCTGTATCATTGTTGCACGCACAACATCAATATCACGAATCTTGAGCATCTCCATGTTAAGAGCATGTTGTCTTATGTTTCAACATTTTGCTTCTTTTTATTTCTGATTGGGCAGGTTCTGCTTACTTTTCTTAAACTTTGTGGAACTTGAATTGATTTTTAAAAGGGGCATTTACATACAGATCACACAATTTTTATATATTTACATATCTAACACCTAAACTTTGATTTTTACATGCACACCATTCAAATTTTTATTATTACATCAAAAATACTACTATTATTATCTTTTTAAAAGTGAAATACACATTTCCAGGCATAGGTTTACCATATATAAATGTTATAGATGTAAATATTAAATCTTAAGTGTTAGTATTGGAAAGCAGACATATTTTAGGAAATTTTTTATTAGGAATACAATCAGTCCTTTGATATGAGAGTCCAATTTAGGAATAGAGTAATTGCTTTGATATTGGGATCCAGTTTAGAAATAGAATAAATCCCTCGATCTATAGATCTAATTTAGGAATATATTATTTAAGTTTTATTACTATTATTATTATTATTATTAATAATAGTAGAACTCACGAATGCTCTTTCTTTCTCGATCGCACGAGAGAAATTGTAGAAATGCACTCACAACTCGCATACACCGCTTCACGCTACTTCGCTCGCATGTTGTCGAGAGCGTCCTCCAAATTTGGCATTGAGGACTTAAATGCCTAAACTGCTCGAACTATTTCTATTGTTGGATCGTCAGTCCCAAGCGTTGAGTTTTCAGACGTTCTTTTTCTGGAATGCTGAAAATGTGTTCCTGGGCGCTGCTGCACCCTTCTTGGGTGCCGCCTTTCCACATGGTTGAGTCCCGTAGCATTTGGCCGGACACCTAGGCACCCATTTGCATTGGGGTACCCGGTACCAGATGCTAGAGCACCCCTATGGGTGTTGGAGTGCCCAACACCAGCCTTTTGAGTCCCATTCAGTGCTTCTTTTTAGCCCCTTCTAGTGCTTCTCTCGAGCCCCTTCCAGTGCTGCTCCAAAACTTTGAGAGAACTTTGAACAGCACAATCAGACTCCACATAATAATAATCTCTCACTTTTAGATTGATTGAAATTACCCTGCTTCAAATTTGTACCATGTTCATAGCCATGTACTGTAATGTGCTTACTTGTCACAATCTTCCTAAACTCCAATTGAAATTAAACATAGCTTCAATGTTTCAATTTTAACTATCTTATTCAATATATCTGGAGGATTCTGAGATGCATGTATCTTCTCGAAGGATAACTGACCATATTCTAGGATATAACGATTGAAGTGATACCCCAACTGAATGTGCTACGTCATGACATGGAAATGACATTCTTAGCTAGATGAATAATACTCATACTGTTACTGTGAAGTTTTTCAATCTTTTGTTCCTTGCCTAGTTCTTACATAAAACTGCAGCCAAATCATCCCCTTGCCAACCTTAGTGATAACAATGCATTCGAATTATATAGTTGAAATTGCAACAATTTTCTATAACTGGAAAACCCAACTCATTATTATGTTCCTCAAAATGAAGATATATTCTATTGTACTTCTTCTATCATCAATATCTCTTGCTAGACCTGAATCTACATATACTTGTACATTAATCCCTGCATCTTCGAAATAAAGTGCATCGTTGGTCGTTCCTCTCAAGTTTTTGAGAATCCACTTTACCACTTCCCAATAATACTTTCCTGGATTTCTCATATAACTACTGATTACTGCCACTGTATGTGCAATATCTTGTCTTGTATATATCATGACATGCATCGAAATTTCAATAGTTAAAGCATAGGAGGTTCTTTTCATTTTGCTTGCTCTGCTTCAGACTTAGGTAATGATTCCTTAGATAGTCTGAAGTGACTACCTAAAGATATGCAAATTAGTTTTTCCTCAGTGATGTTCATTCTTTGTAGGACTTTCTCAACATATTCTGCCTGCATGTATAATATCTTATCTTGTACGTACCATTACATACATCACAATTCCAACAACTAAAGCATAGGAGGTTCTTTTATCTTTGCTTGTTGTGCTTCAAACTTAGACGAGAGTTCCTTAGATAAATTGATGTGACTATCTAAGGAGGTGCAAATTAGTTTTGCCTCACTCATGTTGAACTTTTGTAGGACTTTCTCAACATATTCTGCCTAAGTCAATTTTAAAGTACCTGAATTCCTGTTCCTGTTGATTCTTATGCCAACGAATTTCTTGGTTGAACATAAATCCTTCTTATTAAACTCCCTTGATAATTGCTCCTTCAAAACTGATGTTTTTCATATCTGTTCTTACAATCAACATGTCTTCTACATATAATAGAAGTACAATATAACAATTATCAAAATGTTTGATGAAGCAACAGTGGTCTTTTTGATACTTCATATATCCACTGTTTGATATAAATCTGTCAAATCTCTTGTATAATTGTCTTGGGTCTGCATCAAATCATAAATACTCTTCTTTAATTTGCAGATTATGTCTTCTTTACCTGCAACTTCATTTCCTCTTCTACCTCATCATATAAGAAGACTGTCTTTATATTCATCTACTTTAGATGCAGGTCTCTCTTTTTGCTATCGAGCTCAACACAATTCTGATAGTTGCCATCTTTATTACAGGAGAATTTTCTAATTAGTCCACTCCCTTTTCTGTTGAAACCCTTTCATAATAAACCTTGCCTTGTAGCTTTTGTTACCATTTAACTCTTTTTTCAGCCTGTAAATTTACTTGTTGTGTAGTGCTTTCTTGACATTTGGTAATTTTGTCAAATCACAAGTTTGATTTGACCTCAGTGACTAGATCTCGCCATCCATGGTAAAGTCTCTCTTTTGAGTTTTTAACTTGAGTGTCTTCTTCATAATACTCTGGTTCACTACTATTAGTTAGTAAAAGATAGTACAAAGAAGGAGAATACCTCTTTATCAGTCGTAAGACTGTACTCAACCTCTTGACTTCAGCAGAAGGTGACCGTGGAACTTCATGTGATTCATTAGATTGGGCACCTCTTCTTTCCTCTTCCTCCTGATCACTAGTGTATAATAGTTCAACATATTTGGAGGACTCTTCAGAAGTAAATAATGGACAATCTTGAGTTCTGCTCCCATTCTTTAATATTTTCATTTCATTAAAAGTCACATCTTTGCTCCTGACAAACTTCTGTTTCTGATAATCCCAGAATTTTTACCCAAATTCATCTGAGCCTTGCCCATGAAGGTGTACTTGAATCCTGCATCAACATGAATATATGCTAAACACCTAAATATTCTCGGGTGAGATAGATTTGTCTTCTTATCACAACACGCCTCTTCAGGCAGGCTTTCATTCAATGGTATTTATGGACCGTGATTGATCAAATAAACTCTATTATTAACTACTTATGCACAGAACTGTTTTGGCAAGCTTGCATGCAACCTCATACTCCTGACATACTATGTGATGATTCTATTCATGCACTTAGCCACACCATTTTGTTGTGGTGTCCTTGAAATAGTGAACTCATGTCTGATTTTTTTTGAAGCACAATAACTTCTGAACTTCTAATCACAATACTCACCACGATTATCTGATTTGAGACACTTCAACCTCAAGTCTGCGTCATTTTTAATCATGATCTTTTTCTTCTTAAATTCATCAAAGTTGTGCTTTTAAAAATATATTCATATGTTTTTAGCATGATGATAAATGAAAGCGACAAAGTAGTTAGAACCTTCAATAATCTTATTTGGATTAGGACCACATGCATCACTGTGCACTAACTCCAACTTTTTGGACTACTTTTGACCCACTTTTGGAGAAAGTATCTTTCTTTTGCAAGTCATAAATAAATTTTCACAAAAATCTAATTATGTAGACTTTAACCCTATATCTTGTTTTTAGAAAATAGGAACATTTTGTTTTCTTCCTCATACGGCTAAGCATGCGNGATGGAGAAGAAGACGAGAAGGCTCCCTGTGCTGCTGTTGAGCTCACGTGAGTAGGCAGGCCAAATAACTTTAATAAGGTTGGTTTTATAAGTTTTTATGTTATTTAATTATGTTTTTGTATATATATACATATATGCTGTATTATTTAAAGTTTAAGTTTAATTATATACAATACCAGGATTGAAACTAATAAATTAATGAAAATTTAGGTAATGAGGTGACGCGAAATGCAGGTGAGGGAAAGGGAAGAATTGCAGACAATCAAAGGATTTCATGGTATGTTAGTGTTTTTTTAAGTTACNAGGCCAAATAACTTTAATAAGGTTGGTTTTATAAGTTTTTATGTTATTTAATTATGTTTTTGTATATATATATATATATGCTGTATTATTTAAAGTTTAAGTTTAATTATACACAATACCAGGGTTGAAACTAATAAATTAATGAAAATTTAGGTAATGAGGTGACGCGAAATGCAGGTGAGGGAAAGGGAAGAATTGCAGACAATCAAAGGATTTCATGGTATGTTAGTGTTTTTTTTAAGTTATTTAATAAATTTGTGCGTGTTTGTGAGCGTATAAATGCAATGTCAATCTAATCAGGACTTTAATATAGAGAGTTTTGCTTTGAAAGAGAGGAATTTGTGAAGCGAGTGGGAAAGGGAAGAGATCGACCTGAAAGCCTATACAGNTTTGTGAGCGTATAAATGCAATGTCAATTTAATCAGGACTTTAATATAGAGAGTTTTGCTTTGAAAGAGAGGGATTTGTGAAGCGAGTGGGAAAGGGAAGAGATCGACCTGAAAGCCTATACAAAAGTGAGGAAGAAGGTCAACTAATCCCTTGGATTTGAGAAGGAAAACATATAATTTTAAAAGATAGGGTTGAAGCACATTTAAGCCTAAAAAATCAGGGTTTCGGGAGTGAGTGTGGGAAGCAAGCTAAGAAGGTAAGTAATTATTTTCTTATATGTATTAAATTTAAAGTTTATTAAATAAAAAATTTCTTTAATGCTTTAGACTATTATGTTTGTATGCATGTTATAGCTTAAGAATGAAAGGAAATGAAAGGGGAAAGGGAAAGATAATGCTTAATANTGTATTAAATTTAAAGTTTATTAAATAAAAAATTTCTTTAATGCTTTAGACTATTATGTTTGTATGCATGTTGTAGCTTAAGAATGAAAGGAAATGAAAGGGGAAAGGGAAAGATAATGCTTAATGTCTTTAAAATGATGTATTTAAATGAAATGAAATGAAACTTACATGTTTAAGTTATACAGGATTACTCTCAGATAGTATTGACAGAGAATGCAATATGCAATGTACTCGCGCACGTTAAAAAACATGGTAAAGGTTTATCTTCGGGTGCAATGTGAGGGTACCTTCGAGTATATTTTTTAGGGTGTCTTCGGGCACTTTTTGAGTGTCTTCGGGCATATTTTTTATGATACATTTGGTTGTGACGGAATCATTTGATGACTATTAAAGAGGTTAAATCAATAAATATTGAAAGTGAAACGACAACGAAAATTTTTAAAGTTTTAATGAAATGAGCTACCTTTTCTTTTGGTCATTTATGCATGACATAGCATAATAATTTAATTCATATTAGATTATAATTATTCACTAAGTTGTACTTAATGTTGTAATGAATGTTTTTTTTTAGGAGAAGAAAAGTTCTAAGTGATATGTTTAATAGGAAAAACTTTATTTACATGAGGAGAACCATTGCTACTGATAGGTATAAGTTTATAATATGACTTTAATTTCTTTTATTGTTTACTTCTATTTAGAGACATTTTATATGTTGGTCTAAGATGTTGTGTTTCGATTATGATGTTTTTGATTTTTAACATTTTTTTGTACTTTATGGATTAGTAACTCTTTTACATATTTTGGAAGTTTCCTAAATTTTTGAAAAGTAAAACGAAATGTTTAGGGTTTAGGGTTTAAAATGAAATGTTAATACCGTTCGACCGTAGTTTTCGCCTTAGTTAATTCTAAGTACCAGGTCGGGTCGTGACGCCTAAATAGTTTTGCATTGAAAATTTGGAGGGATTATCTTTATGGTGTTCGATGTGAAGTCATCACTAGTGATGAGAGTTTACACTAGATTTTCACTCAGGAGTTGAACCTAAGGCAAAGGCGATGGCTATAATTAATGAAGGACTACGATCTACAAATTCAGTATGCCTAGATAAGGCTAATGTAGTTGTATCTTCTTTGAACAGAAAATCATTGCATATGCAACGTGGATGATCATTTGAGAGCAACAATTAGCATTGTAGATGGAGCAACTTCAGCTTGACATGGTATCTTCAGGAGTCGATTCAGTCATGTATCACTTGTCAGTTCAGTCAACATTAATGGATTGAGTTCATGCAGCTTGGATGAAAAATGTAAACTTACTATAGCTTAGAAAGCATGCTTAGAATGGATTGAAACCTGAGTTCATTATTGATCAAGTAGACACATTTATATTTTAGGATTGGCTGTTTCCCAAATCAAGAAGTATTTCAATTGGAAATACTCTGCGAAGCATATTCAACTTCATATTATGCTTATCCAGGGAGTATCAATATATACCAAGATCTCAAGAAATTGTTCTGGTGACCTAATATAAAGGACAGTGTGGCGGATTTGTAACATAAAATTTATCGAACAAGCTTGCAAGTCGTGAGAATGTCACGGTGTATGTTTCGTTTCCGATATGCATGATGGTTGCTGCGAGCGAGACGCAGATGTGAGTATTGGGACTTGGGAGGCATTAAGATTAATAATTAAAAAAAAAATTGAGGATCGTATCACTTACACTTAGGTAAGAGTATAGTGCCATGCCAAAGATGGCTAGCAGTATCCTTACTATGTTCTTAGTAGTAATCGATTCATGGGGAATGGTGTGGCCAAAAGAGAGCACAAGGTAGATCTTGAAGCGACCGAGCACTCAATACGTAACTGATGATATTCTTCTATTAACTAAATAATAAAAATATGAGTGTAAGGATATGCATGCAATGAATAACAAAAGAAGCAAGGAGAATAACAAATAGATTTATGTGGAAAGCCTTGTCCTAGAAAAATCACAAACAGTTGAGAAAGAAAATTCACCCGGGTCAAAAAATATTATAAAGTGAAGAGTTTAAGGTTATATATATATATATATATATATATGCATGCAAAAAGATTAATAAAGTTAATTAAATGTAACTATTAATAAAGTATTAAATTAAGAGTAAATAAATAAATAAATCATAAGATAAATCACAAATTATTTCTTTGAAGGACAATTTTGATTCATTTTAAATTTTCATTTGTTATTTTGACTCTCAATTATTGATTTAAGGTAAAATGACACTTTTGTAATGTGGTATCACTCAATTACCACATCTCACCTACCACCCACTTACCGCTCACTTATCTCCCACCTACCACTCTCTTACTTCTATAAATAGAGAGGGTGTGAGGCTTAGAAGTACAAGGGAAGAGATCTTAAGCTACCACAAAGGAGGAGAGAATAACTAGAGAGCTAGAGAGGAGAACATATTCAGGTCTTGTATCAAGGTGTCGCTTGAGAGGGAGACCATAGAAGGAATATGAGGGTTCATCTCTATGTATAAGTTATGTATTCTTCATTTCTTTTGCCTTAGTGAATTATTTGATTGATTCCCTCCCGTGAACGTAGATCCAGTTTGATCGAACCATATAAACAATTTGTGTTTGTTTGTGTTCTTTGTGTTTCATTTCTATGCCAAGAAGTACATATCTCACAACAATTGGCGCCGTCTGTGGGAAGATCCATACTTTTTGGTTAGAGGTGTTCGCGTAAAGCGACGAAGAAGAGGAGTTCGACATTCACGAACAGAGGAGCAAGCGGATTGCGTCGCAGGTAGCCGAATCACGACAGATTCGGTGAGCAGTGGAAGCTTTGATCGACTGGATTCGCACCGTAGTTTGTGCGTTTTGGCGAGACGGAGGAGGAACAGTCTGTGAGCAAGGGCCAAAAATTTGCGACAGGGCTGCCAGCAGAGGATTTCAGAGCAGGAGTTCGGTCTTGCGAGCAGCTCGGCCAGAGAGAAGAGGCGGAGATCGCGCAGAGAAGGGTTCGGGGAGTTTTCTGTTCGGGAGTTCGCGAAGCAGGAGGACCTGAGCAGTTTGGCGAGGCGCGACGGCTCTGGAGAGGCAGTTATTTCGTGCAAGAGGCAGAGAAGGAATTCTTGCTTTGTTCTGCTGGACGCAAAGGAGTGCCTGCGGGAATGAGGCGCGAGCACAGAACATGAAGTTTTCTCTGGTGAACAGGTGTGATCTCTGTCAGAAGGGATCGAAGCTCTCCGTTCGGTTGGCGAAGGCAGTGTAGTTCACGGGGAGAAGGTAAGAAATTTGATGAGAATTTCTTGGGCATCAAGGCGTCAAAAGGCAGGTTTAAACTGAAAACTTTTGGTTGCTATACAATAGTACAACATTTTTGTGATTTCAGTCTAGTTTTTGGAAGGGCAGCAGGTAGAATTCATTGGAAGAAATCCTAGCCACGACAATGAGTTCCGCCAAATTCAACATTGAGAAATTCAAGGGGAAGAACGACTTCGGCCTATGGAGAGTCAAGATGAAAGCTCTATTGGTTCAGCAGGGTGTTGCAGNGACTTCGGCCTATGGAGAGTAAAGATGAAAGCACTATTGGTTCAGCAGGGTGTTGCAGAAGCCTTGCAATGGTCGGCGACATTGCCGACCGACATGACCTAGAAGGAGAAAATCGACATACTGGACAAGGCCCACGGTTTGATAATCCTGAGCTTGGGCGACAAAGTTTTGAGGGAGGTGTCGAGGGAGACGACGTCTCAAGCACTTTGGGCCAAACTCGAGGTACTCTACTTGACAAAGTCTCTGACTAATAGGCTCTTTATGAAGCAGCACCTATACTCCTTCAAAATGCATGAAGACAAATCCGTCTCAAAGCAGATCGACGAGTTCAACAAGATCGTCGACAACCTCGAGAACATCGACGTCAAGATGGACGATGAGGGCAAGACACTACTGTTGCTAAACTCTAATACTAAGAGCTACGAGCATTTCAAGGATGCGATGTTCTATGGAAGGGTGCAAATTGTTACTCTAGAGGAGGTTCAATCTCTGATTAGAACCAAAGAACTTCAGAAGAAACATGACAGGGACAAGGAAGTCAGCGGAGACAACTTTATTGTCAGAGGAAAATCAGACAGGAAAGATTCCAGAAATGATTATTACATATCAAGATCAAGCATGGATGGCGATAATCAGTCATCGAGAGGATCTTTGAAGTGCTATCATTGTCACAAGGACGGTCATTTCAAGAGGAACAGGGGAGCTTTCAAGTGCTATCATTGTCACAAGGACGGTCATTTCAAGAGGAACTGCCCAAACGGGATCTTTTAAGTGCTATCATTGTCACAAAGATGGTCATTTCAAGAGAAACTGCCCAGACATCAAGAATAAATACCAAGAAGAGCCAGAAGAATCAGGAGAAGCAAGCGTAGCCTCTGATGACTATGATCCTGCTGAGGCCCTGGTGATCACAGAATCTGAATCCAGTAAAGAGTGGATCCTTGACTTAGGGTGTTCTTTCCACATGTGTACTCACAAAGACTGGTTCGAGACACTGCAACAAGAAAATGATGGGTCTGTCCTACTGGGAGACAATAAAGCTCACAGGGTTGTTGGAAATGGATCAATCAGGATAAGAATGTTTGATGGAGTTGAACGAGTACTGAAAAGTGTTAGGTACGTACTAGAGCTCAAAAGAAATCTGATTTCTTTAGGTACGCTGGAGTCAAGTGGATGCTCATTCAAAGCAGAGAATGACTGCATCAGAGTAACCAAAGACCCTCGTGTCGTCATAGAAGGAGTCAGGAAAAAGGGGTTGTACTCTCTTATCGGAAGAACCGTGATTGCTAAGTCTGTCTACTGTTTGGACTTAGCAAACTCAATGAAGGGCTAAGGGCTCCTCAGGGGTTATGTGGAGGTTTACTTCGAAGCTTCTCAATTGAGGGTCAAGGTGGAGAATTGTTATTTTGACCCCCAATTATTGATTTAAGGTAAAAGGGCACTTTTGTAATGTGGTACCGCTCACCTACCACATCTCACCTACTGCTCATCTACCTCCCACCTACCACTCTCTTGCTTCTATAAATAGAGAGGGTGTGAGGCTTAGGAGTGCAAGTGAAGTGATCTTAAACTACCACAAAGGAGGAGAAAATAGCTAGAAAGCTAGAGATNACGTAAACGATCTGTGTTTGCTTGTGTTTTTTGCGTTTCATTTCTATGCCAGGAAGTACATATCTCACAACATCATTAATTCATGAACTTTCTCGTAAAACAGTATTTTAATATCCTTTGCATCATTAAGTGATAGTCCACTTAATCCAATTGGTAAAAATTTTTGAAGTTGTTACCAATATATTGAGTTCAATCGTTGCTTACACAATAATAATCTCGCTTNCTAGAGATGAGGAGAGCATCTTGAGACCTTGTATCAAGGTGTCGCTTGAGAGGGAGACCATAGAAGGAAGATGAGGGCTCATCTCTTTGTATAAGCTATGTATTCTTCATTTCTTTCGCCTTAGTGAACTATTTGATTGATTTCCTCCCGTGGACGTAGATCCAGTTGGATCGAACCACGTAGACGATCTGTGTTTGCTTGTGTTTTTTGCGTTTCATTTCTATGTCAGGAAGTACATATCTCACAACATCATTAATTCATGATCTTTCTCGTAAAACAATATTTTAATATCCTTTGCATCATTAAGTGATAGTCCACTTAATCCAATTGGTAAAATTTTTTGAAGTTGTTACCAATATATTGAGTTCAATCGTTGCTTACACAATAATAATCTCCCTTCTTCGGATGGGCCAAAAAAAAAAAAAGGTGACGAAATGTGAGAAACATGTAAAAGGTAAAATGAAGTCTATGATTAACAAATAACAATACAGTTCATAATTCAGAACTTTGAGCAATTTTTAGGCAATCCTGTGTCATAATCAGCCACAACAATCTCCATCTCTCCACAGCTCATGACATCCTGCCCAAGCTTAGCCCCTGCCATCTTCAAACCCTTCAAAGAGATTGCCTGGTTGAATAGATTGATGACTGGAAGCCTCGATGCCGGCGGCATCTTCCCTGACGGCAACAATCTTGTGAAATCATCCTTCATCAATGGCACCTCAAAGTCCTCCTTGTTGTGCTTCAGAACATTATCTTTTGCGCTGATATGAGCTCCAGGCTCCATGTGATTAGTAGAGAAGCTCATTTGGTTGGGAAAATTTGGATAAAGGCTCACATAACCCCTCAGATACATCATATCAATCAAAAACTTCTTCCATGAAGCTTGCCAGCCATTAGTTCTTGACTTGGGGATCTGAACTGGGTTCTGTTTCGCATCTTCTGTGAATCTTGAGCTCATGTAGGCATAGAATTCTCTCCACTGCTTGGGGAAGAACACCGCTCCCCAGCTGCAAGGGAGCTGGTGCAGATAAGGAGTGTTGGGATGTATTCTCTTGAAGAAATCTGTGGCATTCCATTTGGGCCTTTCTTTGACAACTTCAACAAGGCGAGGACTGTAGAGGGAGATGGAAGATAGCTCGGGGAGGGAGACCTGGGGGTCATAGTGGTATGAAAGGAGGGAATACTTGATCCAGAGATAATAGTAGGGGGAGACCTCAATGTCATCTTCGAGAAAGAGACCGAAGTCGTCGTCAGAAGCGGGATACCAGCTCTCGCTTACTGCTCGAATGAGACCACCTTGGATTATTCGTCTTCTAACTTGTTTGGGTCCATGAGACCAATGGAAAGAACCAACAACCTTGAGAGTTGGTTCATCAACTTTGCTGTCCATGTTGACGCTCAGAGGGACTTCATCACCAACATAGAATGCATTCTGAAGTGACCGAAGCAGTCTTTGAAGAGAGGTTGTGCGGTTTTGGGTGATGATGTTGACAGAGATTCTCATTCTGTTCCAGTCTGCAGGAAAATGGAAATGTTTTATGTTTTATGATCCCTAAACTTTCTTAAGATTACAATATGAACAATTTATAAAAGCGAGAGTTATATTACTTGGTAATGCTGTGGGTCTCAAATCAGCCATCCATAGAACCTTGGTTATAGCAGATCTTGGAAGAAGAACAACCACCGAATGATTCAAACTACTCTCTGAAGCCATCTTTAGTGCATTCTTAACATTTTCATCTATGTCTGAAACTGTAATCAGAAGGCTTGGATTGTGTATTTTAACAAGCCCTTTCATGCTGGAGTACACAGCCTGCATGATTGAAACTTCGGAATTTGACACGTTGGAAATAGCTCCTAATTCCAAATCAAAGATCTTAAACCTCCTCTCCCTACAAACAAACTTTGGCCATTTGAGAACATCTGCAGCTTCTTCACAAGGACAGTAATTTCCACCAGAGACAGCAATGTAGGCCTTTC
The DNA here is from genome assembly GCA_002079205.1 of Phalaenopsis hybrid cultivar. Classification (NCBI taxonomy): domain Eukaryota; kingdom Viridiplantae; phylum Streptophyta; class Magnoliopsida; order Asparagales; family Orchidaceae; genus Phalaenopsis; species Phalaenopsis hybrid cultivar. The sequence goes on along the minus strand of JXCR01111021.1, from coordinate 16,011 downwards.
TCCCAACCGTGGAACGAAATTTTTCAAGGAGAGGAGCTAAGGCCTTTACCTCTCCTATAGAATGAGCATAGAAGAGAGCTTCGATCTTCTGCGGGTTCATGGCCGCCCACTGAGTGATGTAACCCATGGAGAGCGCCCTCCACCATTGATCATCTCTAACCTGTATGATGTCTTTGAAGATAACTGTGGTTTCAGAAACATAAGCAAGCCTGTGCTCACTATCTCCCCATGTTTCCTTGTCATTTGGATCAACTGGTAGCACAAATGATCCTGCGTTTCTGTATTTCTGAAGCTGATAGCTGCAAACCACAAGTGAATCATTCCAGATAAGAATGGAAAAAGAAAATGATTTTTTACTTTAAATTTCTGCTGAACACAGCAACAACCAAATAAAACTGAACACCGTCATTGTCAGTCCCTAGCCCGGATGTGAAAAGTGGAGGGTTGCGTTAGGTAGTTGACAGCTACCGTAAAACTTGTCGAAATAAAATTATGGCATGAATCCTTTTGAATCATTGTGTAAGTGCTAGGGCATCCCCTGAAAGCGACGTGCTGTATGATTTTAATACAGTGAAAAGTTTGCAAGGGCCGCTACACCGGCCCCCGGGGGTTGTGTCAAATAAGCAAGAGTTCTCATATTACAGACGGATGCGAGTAAGAAAGAGTTCATGAAACTAGTAAAACTAATATTAGGATATGATCTTGAAATATATGTACTCTCAATGAAAAAATNCTACACCGGCCCCCGGGGGTTGTGTCAAATAAGCAAGAGTTCTCATATTACAGACGGATGCGAGTAAGAAAGTTAGTTCATGAAACTAGTAAAACTAATATTAGGATATGATCTTGGAATATATGTACTCTCAATGAAAAAATAATTGAATTAGTTGATATTATTATGCATAGAAAGATTAATATCTTATGTATTCAAGAAACTAAATGAGTTGGAGAAAAAGCTAAGGAGATTGATAACTTAGGTTTTAAACTTTGGTATTTTGGGAAGAGTCGCACTAGAAATGATGCAGGTGTAATTATAGGTAAGAGTTGAAGATAAAATTATAGTCCTTAAAATTATTATTGATACTAAGATTTGTAATATTATAAGTGCTTATGCTCCACAAGCAGATTTAGATATAGGGTTTAAAGATAAATTCTGTAATGACTTAAAAGATTTAATACAAATGATATCTTTTGAAGAAAAAAAATTATTGGAGGAGATTTAAATGGAGACATCAGTAGAGTATTAGAAGATTTAAAAAATATTCATGGTGGCTACGGTTTTGGAGTGATTAATGAAGAAGGTAAAACTATTTTAGATTTTGATTTAGCGTGTAATTTTGTTATTACTAATACTTTATTCAGAAAAGAGATGAACATCTTATTACTTATAAGAATGAATCTAATAAAACAAAAATTAATTATTTTCTTATGAGAAGAAGAGATCGTCGAGATTGTAAAGGTTGTAAGGTCATTCCAAGTGAGGATTTAAGTACCCAACATCAATTATTAGTTTTACATTTTAAGATTAAGAGTTGTAAAATAATGAATACTAGGACTCATTATCATAGAATTAGATGGGGGAGTCTAAAAGACACAAATAAAATTATTTTTTTGAATAAAATTCAAGATTTTAAAATTTGGGATGTTCGTGAAGAAGCGAATGCTATGTGGNGTTTTACATTTTAAGATTAAGAGTTGTAAAATAATGAATACTAGGACTCATTATCATAGAATTAGATGGGGGGAGTCTAAAAGACACAAATAAAATTATTTTTTTTAATAAAATTCAAGATTTTAAAATTTGGGATATTCATCAAGAAGCAAATGTTATGTGAGATAATGTAGCAAACATTATTAAACAAATAGCAAAAGATGTACTTGGAGAATCAAAAGAAAAAATTTCTATTAATAAAAATAATTGGTGGTGTAATGATAATGTGCAAAAAAAGATAAAATTTAAGAAGATATGTTATAAAAACATGTTTAAATGTAAGAACTTTGAAAATTGATAAAAATATCAAACGACCAACAGAAAGTTTAAAAGAACAATCTGTGATACTAAAAATTTTATTTTTAGTGATTTTTATAACAGATTAGATACTAAGGAGGGTCAAAAAATATATGTATTAACTAGCCAAATAAAGAGAAAAAAAGTAAAGATTTAACTCAAGTAAAGTGTGTTAAAGATGAAACTCAAAAAAATGTTTTTCATAGAAAAAGATATTCAACATAGGTGGGTGAGTTATTTTGATAAACTTTTTAATGAAATTTCTGAAAATACGATCGACCTTAGTGATTTTAATATTGTTAATAATACTAATATGTGAGTTATTTTGATAAACTTTTTAATGAAATTTTTGAAAATATGATCAACCTTAGTGATCTTAATATTATTAACAATAATAATATGTTTCATTTTTACCATCGCATTAGTAAAAAAGAAGTCGAGGAGGCTTTAAAGAAAACAAAGGGTGGAAAGTCTCTAGGACCTGATGATATCCCCCAATTGAAGTGTGGAAATTTTTAGGAGATTTGGGAGTTTCTTGGCTTACTAAACTCTTTAATATTTTTTTAAAAACTAAAAAAATGTCTGAGTGGAGTAAGAGTATTTTGGTCACCATTTTTAAGAATAAAAGGGATGCACAAGAATGTGCAAATTATAGAGGAATTAAGTTGATTTGTCATACTTTAAAATTATGGGCGGGGGTAATTGAACATAGGTTAAGGCACTTGGCACGTGGCACTTGGTCACTTGGCACTGGGCACTGAGCNTGATAATGTGCAAAAAAAGATAAAATTTAAGAAGATATGTTATAAAAACATGTTTAAATGTAAGAACTTTGAGAATTGATAAAAATATCAAACGACCAACAGAAAATTTAAAAGAACAATTTGTGATACTAAAAATTTTATTTTTAGTGATCTTTATAACAGATTAGATACTAAGAAGGGTCAAAAAATATATGTATTAACTAGCCAAACAAAGAGAAAAAAAGTAAAGATTTAACTCAAGTAAAGTGTGTTAAAGATGAAACTCAAAAAAATGTTTTTCATAGAAAAAGATATTCAACATAGGTGAGTGAGTTATTTTGATAAATTTTTTAATGAAATTTCTGAAAATACGATCGACCTTATTGATCTTAATATTGTTAATAATACTAATATGTGAGTTATTTTGATAAACTTTTTAATGAAATTTTTGAAAATATGAACAACCTTAGTGATCTTAATATTATTAACAATACTAATATGTTTCATTTTTACCATCCCATTAGTAAAAAAGAAGTCGAGGAGGCTTTAAAGAAAACAAAGGGTGGAAAGTCTTTAGGACCTGATGATATCCCCCAATTGAAGTGTGGAAATTTTTAGGAGATTTGGGAGTTTCTTGGCTTACTAAACTCTTTAATATTTTTTTAAAAACTAAAAAAATGTCTGAGGAGTGGAGTAAGAGTATTTTGGTCACCATTTTTAAGAATAAAGGGGATGCACAAGAATGTGCAAATTATAGAGGAATTAAGTTGATTTGTCATACTTTAAAATTATGGGAGGGGGTAATTGAACATATTAAGGCACTTGGCACGTGGCACTTGGTCACTTGGCACTGGACACGNGTTCGGGAGTTCGCGAAGCAGGAGGACCTGAGCAGTTTGGCGAGGCGCGACGGCTCTGGAGAGACAGTTATTTTCGTGCAAGAGGCAAAGGAGGAATTCCTGATTTGTTCTGCTGGACGCAAAGGAGTGCCTGCGGGAATGAGGGGCGAGCACAGAACAGGAAGTTTTCTCTGGTGAACAGGTGTGATTTCTGTCAGAAGGGATCGGAGCTCTCCGTCTCGGTTGGCGAAGACAGTGTAGTTCACGGGGAGAAGGTAAGAAATTTGATGAGAATTTCTTGGGCATCAAGGCGTTAAAAGGCAGGTTTAGGCTGAAAACTTTTGGTTGCTATACAATAATACAACATTTTTGTGATTTCAGCCTAGTTTTTGGAAGGGCAGCAGGTAGAATTCATTGGAAGAAATCCTAGCCACGACAATGAGTTCCGCCAAATTCAACATTGAGAAATTCAACGGGAAGAATGACTTCGGCCTATGGAGAGTAAAGATGAAAGCACTATTGGTTCAGCAGGGTGTTGCAGAAGCCTTGCAATGGTCGGCGACATTGCCGACCGACATGACCTAGAAGGAGAAAATCGACATGCTAGACAAAGCCCACAGTTTGATAATCCTGAGCTTGGGCGACAAAGTTTTGAGGGAGGTGTCGAGGGAGACGACAGCTCAAGCACTTTGGGCCAAACTCGAGGTACTCTACCTGACAAAATCTCTGACTAATAGGCTCTTTATGAAAAAGCACTTTGGGCCAAACTCGAGGTACCCTACCTGACAAAGTCTCTGGCTAATAGGCTCTTTTTGAAGTGCTCTTTGGGCCAAACTCGAGGTACTCTACCTGACAAAGTCTCTTGCTAATAGGCTCTTTCTAAAGCAGGACCTATACTCCTTCAAAATGCATGAAGACAAATCCGTCTCAGAGCAGATCGACGAGTTCAACAAGATCATCGACAAGAGCAGATCGACGAGTTCAACAAGATCATCGACGACCTCGAGAACATTGATGTCAAGATGGACGGTGAGGACAAGACACTACTGTTGCTAAACTCTATTCCTAAGAGCTACGAGCATTTCAAGGATGTGATGCTCTATGGAAGAGTATAGATTATTACTCTGGAGGAGGTTCAATCTCTGATTAGAGCCAAAGAACTTCAGAAGAAACATGACAGGGACAAGGAAGTCAGCGGAGACAACCTTATTGTCAGAGGAAAATTAGACAAAAAAGATTCAAGAAATGATCATTACATATCAAGATCAAGCAAGGATGACGATAATCAGTCATCAAGGAAATTTTTCAAGTGCTATCATTGTCACAAGGACGGTCATTTCAAGAGGAACTGCCCAGACAGGAAGAATAAGTACCAAGAAGAGCCAGAAGAATCAGGAGAAGCAAGCGTAGTCTCTGATGACTA
>JXCR01111019.1:0-10567 GCA_002079205.1 Phalaenopsis hybrid cultivar | reverse complement strand
TAAAATGAAATGATTTGAAATATAATGACAATTTTTTGTAATGAATGTCTAAGTAGTACTCGTATGATCATCTATAAATAATAGAAACTATCACGCCCCATTTATAATTTTTTGCTTGGAGGGTCCTCAAATGGAAAAAATGAAAGGTTGCTTTAGGTAATTGACAATCGACATAAAATTTTTGTCGAAATATCATGACATGAATCTTTTAAATTAATATGTAAAAACTAGAGCGTCTCTTAAAAGCGACGCACTGTCTGACTTGAATACAATGAAAAGTGTGCAAGAGTCACTATACTAGCGCCCAAAAATAGTGTCAAATGCGGGCAAAGAAGTTAGTCCATGAAATTAATATTAGGATAGAATCTTGTAATATGGGTACTCTTACCGTTAAATTAATGGACTTAGTAGATATTATGATTCATAGAAAACATAATTTTTTAACTTTCAAAAAATTATATGGGTTAGAGAAAATAAAAAGGAGATTGACAACTTAAGTTTTATAAACTTTGGTATTCAGGTCGGAGTTGCACTAGAAATGATGTATGTATAATTATAGATAAGAGTTTGAAAGATAATTAGAAGTGTCAAAAATTGATCCGACAACCCAACACAACTCAAACTCGACTTAAAAAATCTGAGTTAGGGTTGACCTGAATATTTATTAAGTCGGGTTCGGGTCAGAAAATTCGATCCGTTTGTTATTTGGTTTGAGTTCGTGTTCGGGTTGAACTCGAAAACCCAAACATGATCCAAATAAGCACAAAAGTTTTGGTTAGCGGGTCAACCTCGGGTTCGAGTCTTAGTTTTCAACCCATTTGTTATTCTGGTTGGGGTCATTTTGACCCTATTTTGATCAGGTCATTTTTGTGTTAGACTCGAACCTGATTCACTAACCCAAATTGACGCGCCTAAAGATAATGTTAAAAAATTAATAGAATTGGAGATAAAATTATAATCCTAAAGATTATTGTTGATACTTAGATTTTTAATTTTATAAGTGTTTATACTCTTCAAGTATGTTTAAATATAAGTTCAAAAGAAAAAATTTTGGAATGATCTAGAAGAATTAATACGAATTATACCTCTTGAAGAAAATTTTTTTTGGAGGAGATTCATATAGACATGTTGATAGAGTGATAGTAGATTTTAAAAATAGTCATGATGACTACGGTTTTAGAGTGATTAATGAAGAAGATAGAACCATTTTAGATTTGATTTAGCTTATAATTTTGTTTTTTATAAGATTTTTATTAAAAAGAGAGATGAACATATTATTACTTATAAGAATGGGCATACAAGAATGAATCTAATAAAATACAAATTGATTATTTTTTATGAGAAGAGGAGGTCATCGAGAATATAATTGTATGGTTATTTCAAATGAAAATTTAATTATTAGACAAGAGCACCTAAAAGACAAATAAAATTATTTGTATAAGAAAATTCAAGATTTCAAGATTAGTTATGTTCATAAAAAAACTAATTCTAGGTGGGATAAAGTAACAAATATTATTAAACAAGTGACAAAAGTTGTACTTAGAAAATCAAAAGAAAAAAAAAATTATAGATAACAAAAGTTGGTGGTGAAGTAATAATGTGCAAGAAAAGATAAAATATAAAAAATTTTGCTATAAAATTTGACTTTAATAAAAACTTAGAGAATTGAGAATAATATAAGACGACCCTTAGAGAGTTTAAGAAAATAATTTATGACGCAAAAAATTCTGTTTTTATTGATCTTTATAATAGATTAAAAACTAAAAAGAGTAAAAAAAATATATGTATAAATTAATCATACAAAGAAAAAAAAAGTAAAGATTTAATTCAAATAAAATGTATTAAAGATGACAATGAAAAAATGTTTTCTTAGTGGAAGATATTTAACATAGGTGGGTGAGATATTTTGATAAAATTTTCAATGAAGTTTTTAAAAATATGATGAAACTTAATGATCTTAATATGCTTAATAATAATAAAAATTTGGGGTTTTTACATATGAAAGCTTTTAAATAATAATATTTACTTATAAAGCTTCTAAAAATTAAATTTACGTGTAAAGGTCTCTGTTAGGATTTCCTTCAAACCAGCCATCCAACTCCCTCCGCCTCTGCCATCCTACGCAACGTTGGCAACCATTTGTTGTCAAGCTCATCACCTTCCTTCAGAACGACACTAAAGCTCTGCCCTGCAACCTCCCCCAAAGCACTTACTATTCTCAACAATCTGCAAGGAAGACGAGCTTCTTGTTTGATCTTCCTCGATGGATTTGTCTCTATAATTCCTTCTATTCTCAACTCCTTCAACACATCTCCTCTCATGGCTTTATTGTGATCGCCCCTCAGGTTTTTTTTTATTCATCCCTTACAAGATAAGACTTTTGCAATCTATCCCTTAAATCTTGCAGGTGCACCTCTTCTTTGTATATATAATTATTCCAATGGTTGGAGTTCCACTGCTAGCTTACGGATTCGCAACGTTAACCGTCAAACGAAGGAGGCAGAATGGTCGTTTAGGTGATCGCAATGTCGACTTGGAGAACTGAGAAGGCTAATTAGAAGGGTATCGACCAAACTGAGAACCTTAGATGAGCGAGCCTCTATGATTTTGTTTGTCACTGGAAAAGGGGTGCCAACGTTGCATAGGATGGCAGAGGCGGAGGGAGTCGAATGGCTGGATTAAACAGAGTCCTAACAATGACTTTTATTTGTAAATTTAATTTTTAGAAGCTTTTATAGGTAACTATTATTATTTAAGAGCCTTTATATATAAAAATTCCTAAAAATTTTTATTTTTACTTTCACGTAAGTAAAAAGTAAGTCTAGAAAGCTTTAAAGAAAACAAATGGTATAAAATCAATAAGACTTGATGATATCCCTATTGAAGGGTGACAATTTTTAAAAGATTAGAGAGTTTTTTGACTTACTAAACTCTGTAATATTTTTTTTTAAAAACAAAAAAGATGCCTGAGGGGTGGAGCAATAATATTTGTGGTTTTAATTTTTAAGAATAAAGTGTATGCACAAGTGTGTGCAAATTATAGCTGAATTAAGTTAATGTGTTGTACATTAAATTTAGGGTAGAGAATAATTGAACATATGTTAATACGTGATACAAAGATTTCTCATAATCAGTTTGGATTTATGTCGGTCAAGTCTACTATGGAAGCAATAAATGCGAAACGAAGTTAAATGTTATTTTTTTTAAAAGCTAAGTGTTGCTGAGATGAGAATGCTTAGGTGGATGAGTGGCTTGACGCAGAGATAAAATGCGAAATGAATGTATTTGTGAAAGGTTTGGTGTAGCTCCATTGCTAGACAAGATTAGAGAGTCGTTAGATGGTTTGGTCACATTAAACCTTGACCATTTGATGATCTGACTAGGAGAGTAGATGATTTATATTCGACTTTATGTTAAGAAAGATAGAGGTTGACCTAAATTGACTTGGGCATATTGTATAACAAATGATCTTAATGTATTAGAATTGAATCAAAATGACACTCAATAGGACACACTGGAGAAAATGGATTCATGTAGTTGACCCCGCTTAATGGGATAAAGGCTCGTTGTTGAGGATCCCCAAATATTATTGTGAATTACAACAATAGGGTGTGAGGGCTTGTATTGTAGTATAGAGTATATATGTAAGATATGTTTTGCAACTTGGCACCTTGCCTATTGATAAAAAATGGATTTTTTATTGATAAATGGATGTTGAAATATTTTTTTAATGTTAGCAAAATTTAGATGAGCAAGACAACAATGCCTCAACATGACTATATATTCAGCTAAAGCAGACTTAAAATTGGATATTAGATTAACAAAATTTTAACTCGTCTCAGAAATACAATTTGACGGATGAACTTGTTTAGCGATAAGATTATTTTCTGAGCTGATATAGACCACCATTCATCCTACCACTGTTAATCATCTTCCTTGAATCTACTACCTGAAAATTACAAAAATTAGAATCAAGTTTGGTCACACATTTTAAGTCACGAGTAAGTTTGCTGATTGAGAATAAACTGTAGTCTAATTATGGAACATAGAGAACAAAGTAGAGTTGAAGATCCGCTGTCAATTCGACTGATACAGTTTCTGCTTTGGTGTAAATGAGCCATCAGCTGTTTGAGCTGCAGAGCGGCTGGTGCATTGATTGTAATTTTTGAAGATTTTGATGTCTCCCATCATATGATCAGAGGCTCCAAAGTCAACTATCTAAGATTTTAGTTTATTGTTTGAATAATAAGAGCTTGCGGTTATATACCCTGGCGTGTTAGTAGACTGGTTGGTTGCTAAGTAGAGGATTGTAGTACTTGTCCGAAGCTGTGATCATGACCCAATATTTTTTGTAGTACCTCAATTTGCTCTCTGGTGATTGTATTGAATTATACATTGTTGTTTGTTGTGGTAGGAGTATTTGCATAGTTCTTCGTATTATGTCTTTCATTGTATATCTTCCAATCTGTAGGTTTTTCATATAATTTTCAGTTTGTTTCTTTCACTTGATATGGTTTTTTATATTGATCGCACCACGATGTTCTTTTTAGGGCTTATTATTCTAAGAAGAGTGGTAAGTGTACAAGGCCGATCCTTCAACAAATGGTGTGGTGTGAATGTTTGTCATTAACTTTCTATTTTTCTCCATTCAAATTGCTGCAATTGCCTCCCAGATGGTAGGAAGGATTTTAATTCTCATGTGTCTACCCTTACTTCATCTTAGTCTTTATTGAGGCCAAGAAGAAATTTGATGGCTCTTTTTTGTTCAATAATCTTCCAATACAAGTTAAAGTCGTTGGGGCATTTTCAAGAATAAATCTCATACATGTTCAGGTGCAGCCATGAGAGTGTTAAAATATTGAGTAGCACTCATNAAGAATAAATCTCATACATGTTCAGGTGCAGCCATGAGAGTGTTAAAATATTGAGTAGCACTCATTTTTTTTCGTAGATCATATAGTATGTTCTCAATCTCAAATAACTGAAAAGTTTTCTGTGCTAGGATAAGTTTCGCTTGCAGCCTCCCATATTTCTTTGGTTGTCTTGTTTTCTCCATTTATTAACCATCGCATAACCAAATGATTGTCAATTTTCCAGGCTCAATATTTTGAACCGGTCATTTCTATAGCAGAAATATTGCCCGTGATGCGTCCATCTTTTCCTCTACCACAGTTTTACATTAAGACGGACTAAAACTATTGAAAAAAATTCTGGTCATGTAGTTTTTGGTTAGTGAGTAGATGGGATGAGTTGTCAGGTACATTAGGTACTGAATATGTAGGCTCAAATATGGAGGTGACTTTAGATGAAGAAGATTGCGAGGCCTTGTCTTGTTTGATCATGATGAAATTATGAGGTCCAAGTCTAGAAGACCTGCTGCTTAGAAGAAGGTGAGAGGAGAATCCTTAGTTCAATTGCTTGCNACTTTAGATGAAGAAGATTGCGAGGCCTTGTCTTGTTTGATCATGATGAAATTATGAGGTCCAAGTCTAGAAAACCTGCTGCTTAGAAGAAGGTGAGAGGAGAATCCTTAGTTCAATTGCTTGGTTGGAAGAGCAAACAAGAAATAGTAGGGGGTGCACAACTCTCAGTTTCCATGATTTCGACAATTCAAATTGTCACATGAGTGGTATCTACCTCTACTTTATCGAATAGAAGACGAATAACAATTATGCGAGTTGATCTACTCAGACCATTCAAAAGAATTGTTTCTAAGATGAAATAAGGTTACCAATTAGATTGAAAGAGCCAGACGCATGACAATGTCACTTCAATCTCGACTGTGAGAACATGAAGCAGCGACCTTGATTGGAAGAGCTGAATAATGAGTTAGAGATGAAGCAGCAATCGAGCATACTTGACCTTCAAAGCAGATGGTTTAAACAATAGTGTTAGAGATGTACGAATGACATAGATGGTGGAAATGACAGAACTGTTTGTGTATAAATGTGCACACATGAGCGTTAAGCGACAACGACGAAGATTGTTGTGGATCCTTCATCGTCAACAGTGATGAGGAAGTTTGGTTTGGCGCTCTTTGACCTCAAAGACGAAGCTGAGGTGGCATAGGGCTGTAGCCTCGCAAAGGAAATAAGTTTCTCGGAGCTCTGATACCATGTGGAAATTTTGAGAAAGATTTTTATTTCTTGTATCTTCTAAAGTATTGCAGTTAACTTCATCTATATAATTACAAAAGGAATTAAGATAAGAATCCCTCTAAATAGGGAAGAATAGAAAATAGGAAATAAAAATAGAATGAAACAACATTAGTGGAATATATTCTAAGGGCAGGAAATAAACAACTTCCTAATGTGGATTTGGACTTTCGTACATGTTATGAGAGCATGCATGCTAACAACTAGTTTGAAGAATAAATAAAATATTGATTATTTTAATTCAAAATTGAAAAAAATATTTTATTGCTCAACACTTTTGATGAGTTTAGACTTGTAGATCTCCGAATTATGAAGTGTTATTGTGATACGATTCGTCACAGAAATCAGTGCGATTTTCTAGAGAAATTAGGGTGAATTAATTTTTTCTTCAATAATGTCAAATCAAAACAATACAACACTGCCAACTTATATGAATATAAAAGATAAGCACCTACAATTTAAGAGGTAGGCGATATCTCCCAAACCTTATAATTTGAGAGGTAGAAAATTTCTCCCAAACTCGACTCACAATAACAATCTCATATATACCTAATCCTAAACTTATTAGGGTCTATTTTTACTAAAAAAAATAATAAATAATGAAAGACAAAATTGCCTTTAGGCACACAAAAGACAATTTCTCTTAGGTAAGGCATTGACTTAATAATACTCGTCTCCCAAACGACTACTTGTCCTCAAGGTGAGCTGTTGTTGGATCAATTCATATGGTTCTTATGATCCGTCATCATATGAAAATATTTTCTATTTAATCAAAAATTCATAGCGATCTTCATGAATTTTAAATGTTTTATTTTGCACATTTTTCAGCTGCATATGAATCTGATAGTGTCTTGACTTCGATTCAATCTAAGAGAATGCCACAACTCCAAACAGCTCCTCTAATAGCTCATCAATCATCAGAATTTCTATCAACTTCATATCTTATGTCTCTTCCATCTCTATCAACTTCAAACTTTTTTGTTTCCATTTGTTCAAGCCGTCCGAATGTCACACTTTGTCTTCCAAGTGTTGCCGCTCGAGTTTGCTTCTTATTTCTTAGCTTGATATTACAACTCTCGATCAGTATAAATCAACAGAATTGTCCTGGCGTTGCACGAATTCTTCTGGTTGCTGCTGCTCACGTATGTTTCCAACGTCGTCGCAGGATCTCATAGCGGACGAAGGTGGTTTTATATGGAATCCCATGATCTTTTTTATCATTTCTTTCAGTGTCGTGAATCTCCGCTAGATCCGCCCCTCTATGGATAAGAAACGCTCTTCCGTTATCGAGAAACATTCCTCTATTTTCAGTTTGATGTGACTCATATCTTTCTCTTATTTTTCTTCCAAAACATCTACTTTCATTACTACCTTCTCTCCTTGTATGGTTTCGAAACTCACGTTTCTACGGTTGGCTTACCAGCTAGTTTGAATTCCGACAGGAGCACCGCAGTTCCGTTGTCGTCTTCCCAAATTGCGAGAGGTTCTGTCACTTGGGCTTACCCGATCTGGTCGTTGAATTTTGGGATATTGGATTGCAACTGTATCTTGATCGGACACTGCGATCTTGCTACTGTATTGCTAGGACAGAGCGAAAGGAGAAAATTGGAAGTTTCTGGTCTCTATATGCTGCAATCCCCCACGCGGCCATCTCATCTAGCTCTAATTGCATTGTATTGCGAGGATGGAGCTTCGAGTCTCTGTACACTGCCTAGGATGGAAGTTACATGTCTCTTTCTTCTACTAATTAGGTCACAGAGTCATGTGTCTCTTATCACGATTGTATTGCGATTGACGATTGCGATTTTCAGCTATCGCTGATTGCAATTGTCGGAAACAAGAGGAGGAGAAAGATGGGTCTCTAGAAGCTGCGATCCTGTCGTGTAAGCGGTGATCCCTGTAAGCCGCTTGCTGGAATCATGATACCGTCGATGCTTCCCAGCTAGCTCTTGTTGTGACTAGATTGACAGATTAAGCGCGAAAGATGGGAGTTATGAGTCTTTGTAATCTTCTATCATGTCGTTGCTTTTTCCGTGAAGAAAAAAGAATTTTCAGGTCTCTCTAAGTCGCGATCCCGTTGCTGCCTTCTCTGCAATCTCTAATCGCGATTGTATAGCGATGTTCAGTGCTGAGGGCTACGAACTTCTGTATCGAACAACCCAGGCATTGGTATCTCATGACTCGAGAGCTTTGATATTAATTTGATATGATCTGATGTAAAAATCAACATGATTTTTCAGACAAATTAGGACAAACCAATATTTTTCTTCAATAAGATCAAATCAAAATAATACCGACACGATCAACCTATACGAATACAAACGATAAACACCTATAATTCGAGAGGTAGATTATCTCTCCAAAATCCTACAATTCGAGAGGTAGGAAATCTCTCATAAACACTAATCCTAAGACTCACAACCACAGTCTCATGCATGCTTAACCCTAAACCTATTAGGGTCTATTTATACTAAAACAATAATAAATAATGGAAGACTAAATTGCCCTTAGGCTTGGCAACAGCGTAACATATTAATTTGAAAACTAATAAAAAAATTATGAAAATTGATTTCATATAGAATGGTCCAAAATCATAGTTCTGATACAAAGTTGATGTTGAATGTTTATCTACGAGATTTTGAAGGGATCTTAATGAAGGAAAAAAAAAAAGATTATTAAGAAACAATAACCAGGTAGGCAACCATTGCATTTGATATAGAGGATATTTCACTTAGAAAGAGTTCTGCTCTCATGCTTTATCAAAGATTAAAATCTCGAAGTTGTACCAAATTTATAATAAGAATTTTTGCATGCTATACCCCATAATATACTGGTTGTAGAAGTGAAAGAATAATAAATTGATAATGAAGTGTTGAGAAACTGCTTAAAAACTAATGGATGTGCTGAAATATCCCTAATAAATAATGAAATAACAATCAAATGCAAAATATATAAAACGATTTGAATAACCTGACTCGAAAATTCAGAGTTTAAGCCCTCATCACTAGTGCATAAATTTATCTTTTGGAGTCATGATTTGTCTGTAAGCTCTCTCTGAAACGTTATTAGGCGTCATTTTTTATTTGACAGCAATGGATCAGGCATTTTGAGTCATTCAAGCAAGACTGCCTCCCAATCAATGCGCATAGTAGAAGTTCTGTCAAACAGGTCAGTTTTGCCAATTGTGGCACTGAAGTCTGTAAGCTTTTTATTTTTCTTTTTTTCGAATTATGTATTGAATTTAATGCAATTTGAGCTAAAGGCTCATATAAGTGAGTTTTTAGTTGTAGAAAAATATTTAAGTTCTATTTTACAGTTTATAAATGAAGGTTATTACTTTAGGTGTTTCCACAATAAAAACTACTATTTACATCCAATACTAACATATGGTTTATAAATAGCTGCTTTCTTTGGTGGAGCTAAAACTACGAGAAGTAATCTCGAGAGAACCTACACTTCTTGTTATGGTAGTTGGAGTTCCTAATGTTGGAAAATCTGCTCTTATCAATTCTATTGGTCAGATTGCCGATTCTTATTTGCCTGGTAAGTTTGCTCGTACAATTTGCATGCTTTGAAGTTTTTGAAGGAATATATTGTTCGTTTTAAATTTGTTAATGATATTGATATCATCTTATTTTTGCTTTGTTTTTTTTTTTCATCTTAGCACAGGAAAAGAGAAAACATGCTACTGTCGGCCCTTTTCCAGGTGTCACTCAGGATATTGCGGGTTTTAAGGTCAAATTTTTTCCCTTGAATTTTTTGCATCACAGAGGAGCTGATTCACTATTCTCTCAGCTACTCAGCTTTACCATTTTTGCGGCATGTAACTTTTGTGAAGATTACTTTTGGGATCTATTGTAGAAGTTTTACTGCAAGGCGATAATATAAGAACTAATTCGGTTTGCTTTTCTTGGAAGTACCTGTTATTTGCTTAAGTATGAGATGGGAGTTCTAATAAGTGAAGCTTCTTAATTTTTAAGTATTTGAGGCATGTTATTTCGACTTAATATTCTATCTATTTATTTATGGGAGGTTTCAGTGGACTATATAGCAGTATTGAAGTATATTCCAATGTAGTGTTACAAAATGAGACCAGCCTTTATCATTTTGTTGGAAGACTTAGTGGGTTGGTCATTCACATTGAAGAAATCTTGTCAAAATAAAGCTCTCATTCTTAAGATTGTTCGTCTTCTATTTTGAGGATCTGCTCACGTGTCAATTAATTATGGGGAATATGGGCAATGAGGAAATCGATTAGGGCCTGCCCTTTCATAGACTTTTACAGGACCTTCATGAAGTCAAATTTAATCAACAATATTGTCCACGTAGCTAAATGATTGGTTAGAGTGTTTTTTTTTAATACAAATTTGAAGTGGTCGACTTGTAATAATAGAATTATTTTGTATGTCAAT
>JXCR01111009.1:296424-321302 GCA_002079205.1 Phalaenopsis hybrid cultivar | reverse complement strand
ATATATATATATATATATATATATATATATATATATATATATATATATATATATATATATATATATATATATATATATATAAATATAATTTTAGAATCTTGTACTTAGCAGATTCCATCAAAATGTAATGAAAATACCATCTCCTTTTAGAACCTTATTTATATACATGAATAAACATCAGTAAATGGAATATAGATTGCCAATAAAAAAAATGACAAAGGAATATTAAAAGTGGAATGCTATAATAACAATACTTAATTATAGTTGCTTAGCAATAGTTATCAAGAAACAAATAAAAATAGAAGGCTAAAGCTACACTTCAGAGAAAGACCCGAGGACCACTTCATCTTCCCATATAAAATTATATATATNGAATCTTGTACTTAGCAGATTCCATCAAAATGTAATGAAAATACCATCTCCTTTTAGAACCTTATTTATATATATGAATAAACATCAGTAAATGGAATATAGATTGCCAATAAAAAAAAATGACAAAGGAATATTAAAAGTGGAATGCTATAATAACAATACTTAATTATAGTTGCTTAGCAATGCTTATCAAGAAACAAATAAAAATAGAAGGCTAAAGCTACACTTCAGAAAAAGACCCGAGGACCGCTTCATCTTCCCATATAAAATTATATATATATATTGAAAAGTTTGATCGCTGATCAACTCAAAGTCTGATTGAGGGGCGGACCCCCTTCCAGACAGATGTGCAATTCGTTCGTACGCAGAGATCGAACCTTCGACCAGAAGGATTTACATCAAAGGCAAAGTCGCAACCAATGAGCCAGTCAAAGTCACACACACACAGATATATATATAACATTTGAGTGTAGGCAAAAATGTGATAAAATAAAATTTAAAATTAAGGTTTTGGTAAAAAGTTTCAACACTTTATTAAAAAAATAAAGTGAAACGCACTCGTATCATAAAATCAAAATATAGAAATGAGTTTTGAAAAAAAAGCTTGATTCCAAAAAGCCCGATTCGAGATTCCAAATCACATGCTTTTTCTCTGCAGAGCTGTTCGAAGCACATGCACTTTCTTCCAAAAGAATAAAACAGTAGCCATTACCAAGCTCTTTCAAATCGGCAAATCCGTCATTTTAAAACCGAACCATATCATTATCGCAAACCCTAATTTTTTTTTTTTCAAACTTCCTGCAATTTTGCTACGGCTAGGGTTTCCTCTATCTTCAACCAAACCAAAATCGATCAAGACAATAACCACCAAAAAAGGGTAGAAAACATAGATACCTCCATTGAGCCAGAGAGTGAGAGGTTTTTTGCCGGCTTCTTTTTCGGCCTCAGCGAAGTAGTAGAAGAGACTCTTTCCAGTCTTATCGTCCACATCGACATAACCTGCAAACTGCCTGAAAGCAACCCGGGGCTGTCCTGGAAGATCCACCACCAAATCCTCTACTGGGCGTGCCTTCACACCTATGCAATCCGCCGCCATTAAAGCACGGAGCACCATAGAAATCAAAAGTTGCCAGCCTCTCATCTCTTCAGTCTCGCTTCTCTTCGAATTCCGACGCTTTGTAGAGCGAAATTATCCGCGAATTCTGTTAAGAGCTTTCAGTGCACGTGAACTCCGGTGCGGTGAATTGTGGTGGGGAAGAATTCGACGGAATAAGGATGGGATTCTTTATCTGCTCGAGGATAGCGACTACTATAATTAGGTTGGGGCCCACAGTTTTCCACGTGGCAACCCCTCTGATTTATATGGCAATTAGAAAATTATTGTTTTTTTACTATATCCAGAGTTATGTGAACGAACCAAATTTCCCTAAACAAACATTCATTTAATATTAAATTACCTTTTTTTTTTAATATTCTATAATTATGTAAAAAATTTAAATTAATTTGAATAAAAGGAATTTAATTGTGATATCATCCGATGTTATCGATGAGATAAAATATTACGTGACTGTCTGAATGCGGCCACACTGCAGTGTATTACAAGGCGGATTCATCTGCACCGCCATCTGCACCACGCAATACTTGCTCGGTCCATAAGAGGTGGCATGTGAGAAGAAGAGAAGTTCATTTGTGGAAGCATGGTGATGTGAGATGAAAAATGTTCAAATCAAATCAAGTCATATTTTAGCCTAGTACAAACATTAGTTTGAATCAAGCTTCGAGTCAAATTGCAACTATGATTTGAATTCAAACCCGTTCATCTTCAATAAGGAATCTACAAATACTGATGGAACCAAATTTGTCCCCATGGAGCTTTCAATATATTTCTCAATAAAAATAAGGGGGATTTACATCCACAGCACACTCAATTCTTATGGTTTACATTTCTCGCACCCAAACTCTCATTTTTACAAACTAAACACCCAACTTACCTGTTTCACCAATTCTCCATTGTGAAATCCACGTTTTCATCCATAGGTAGGGTGTTTTCATTCATTGGTAGGGTGATGATTTTGTAAAAATGAGAGTTTGGGTGCGAGATAGGTAAATACATAAGAATTGGGTGCTGTGTACGTACATTTCTGTAAAAATAAACAACAGAAGTTATACATAAAAAATATGAGACTCTCGAGAAAATTCAATGGATCTCACTAAGTGGATATCAAAGGACCGCATTGAGATGATCAAAAGACAATGGCGTCAAGCGTCAATTCATTTGGTCGAAATCATTGGCCGACTGATGAAAAGTGCTACCAAATGAAGGAATATTATGCACGTGATTCGAGGGACATCCATATGTAATAAACTCTATCAACTAATCTGAGATTCTTAACAAAGATCGTCAATGGTTATCTATACGTTGTTCTACCCAAGCCCCATCTTTGGTTGATAAATAAAATGTTCTTATAATGATGTTTTAGAATCACTCATCCATTTTTATGTCGATATATTTTGCTCATTTCAATATTGAACAAAATCTAATCGACATTTTCTTGATCCCAAAATCATTTTAGGGTCAGAAATTTCAAAATTTCGACATAAAAATAGATTCTTAACAAAGATCGTCAATGGTTATCATATATACTCTATGACGACCTCTTATCCGAAGGAGAACTACCCATCAGATTACGGTGGCACACCCTCTGCCAGATGGTCTAAGTTCACCCTAGTGATAAAAAAGGTTTCTATAGGGGGTTTTCTTGAGAAGGCCGACTGAAGAGCTTCTAGCAGATTAAAGACATTTCCGTCGACCAAAGGTCTTACAACCAACCCAACGATTATCATATGACTGAATGCTAATATTAGCAGATCATTAATACCCCACTTCAAATAGTTATTGATATGAAATGGTGCCAACAACTGTTACAAATATCAAAGGATCAAGAGTCAGTTACAAATATGTAAAAGTGTAATAGTGNCGCGAATTCTGTTAAGAGCTTTCAGTGCACGTGAACTCCGGTGCGGTGAATTGTGGTGGGGAAGAATTCGACCCGAATAAGGATGGGATTCTTTATCTGCTCGAGGATAGCGACTACAATAATTAGGTTGGGGCCCACATGTTTCCACGTGGCAACCCCTCTGATTTATATGGCAATTAGAAAATTATTGTTTTTTTACTATATTCAGAGTTATGTGAAGGAACCAAATTTCCCTAAACAAACGATTCATTTCATATTAAATTGCCTTTTTTTTAATATTCTCTAATTATGTAAAAAATTTAAATTAATTTGAATAAAAGGAATTTAATTGTGATATCATCCATGATTGATGTTATCGATGAGATAAATTATTATGTGACTCTATAAGGCATATGTCGAAAAGACCAGTAGTTATGCATGGGCATAACTCACTCTATAAGGCAGTATTCCTCAAGGGTCAAACCACCCATTTCTATGCAATTAGTGAGGACCTGAAGACAAGGAATAGGAGCAATATGGTATGCATATGTCGATAGATCTGGTTATTATTCATATTTTTAGTTCCAAAAAAAGTTTCTACTCAATTTATTTAATATCAATCGAAGTTTTCTTAAATGCATTTTATTTCGGTAGTTATGAATGCAATGATTTATGTGGTTTACTTTTAGTGATGATTTTTTTTTTTTGAAAAATTAAGTTGAAGTTGTTCAGAAAATTTAATCTTTAGGCGAGCTTACCAATAATCTAGGTAAAATGCAGAAATGTAAATATTGACTTATAATGTGGGTAGATCTATCGAACAGACACTTGCAAACTAATAAGAAGGGTGTCAATTCTAAACCTATGTCAAACTTTTCAACTAACATCATCCGAGCTACCATTGATGGTTTAGTTGAGGTTCATCTTTCGCTTTATGTTTTGTCTTCTTTTAGATTATTCATATGTTTATATTCAGTTAAACATAACACTTCCTAACTCTATAAAAGAAAAGAAGACTCGAAAGATAGATCCTATGTCATTATATTAGGTTATTTAATTAATAACAGTCCTGCAAAATAGAGTTAACACACTCTAATAACATGTAAAAATGTTTATCTTAACAACAATGAAAAATAAAGTTAAGATTTTTATCACAATTAAATGTAAGAGAGATTTTTTTTTTCATTTTAACGTGATTATTAATGAATTAATTATTATTATTATTATTATTATTTAGGACAACTCGGTTAAGATCCTCATGGCTTTATGTCGTCTCGGAGTTGTCAGGTTCCCTGATCTACTTAGCCTAGAGAAGTAGTTAAGCCTACTACGACCAGAAGATTCTTGTTAATAACCATGGGTTGTGTCATCCAAGAGATCTTCGTAGACCCGGGTGCAGGGTTAAAGTTGTGTTAGGTGATCTTTCTTCATTAGTGTTTCATTTAAGTTTTAGTGTCTTTTTCTATTTTAAGTGGTTAAAAATTTTAGGTTACTTAAGGCTTCTTTACTAATTAGATTTTTATGTGAGATTTATTATTATTATTTTTTTTTGTGATGACTCGGTTAAGATTCCATGGTTCCGTCATCCAGGTTCATTGTGGTTTATTATTTGATTGGTCACAAGTGATCAAAAATATATTTGTTAGTTGTCGTGGGTTGCTTCCTTCAATGTTCCTTCTCAAACCGGGTTATGTTTTATAGTTTAAGTTTTAGTAAATTTTAGGGTGTATTTTATTATGTTATGTTTAAAAATTTTGCACTTGAACCCATATAATCTCAGGAGTATGTTTCTAAGTTGAATGTGCTTCTACTCTCTTATGAGAGCTCAAACACTCCAAAATTTTATTCGTTTATAGATAATGAGTTGAACTAGCGTTGATTCGGGTTGGTTTGATTTAGCCCTCATTAAATTGGGTAACCCCAAGTTTTGATTTTGGTTGATTTGGACTAGCCTAGGTTAGACTGGATTGACCCAATTTTAATTTTAAGTTGATTTTGGTTAGCCCAAGTTAGGTTGGGTTAACCCACGTTTTATTTAAGTTGATTTAGGCTAGCATAGGTTAGGTTGGGTTGACCCAGGTTTGATTTAAATTGATTTTGGGTTAGCCTAGGTTAGGTTGGGTTAACCCAAGTTTGATTTTAGTTGATTTAGGATAGCCCAGGTTAGGCTCAGTTAGTCCAAATTGGTTTAAGTTGATTTGGGCTAGCCCATGTTAGGTTGGGTTGTCCTAAGTTTGATTTAAGTTGATTTTGGTTAGCTTAGGTTTGGGTTAACCTAGGTTTGATCTAAGCTAATTTGGGCTAGCCCAGGTTAGGTTGGGTTAACTCATATTTGATTTAAGTTGGACGAGGTTTGAGTTAGACTTGAATTTAGTTTAGGGTTAAGTTAGGTCTAAGTTGGGTTAGATCAAAGCCAGACATTGAGTTAGATTTAAAGTTGGGTCTAAGTTGGGTTAGGCCCGGGTTAAGTTTAGGCTAAGTAGGCTCAAGCTAAGTTTAGGTTTTAGTTGGATTAGACCCATGTTAAGTTTAAAATTTGAGTTAAGTCAAGTTGGGTAAAAGTTGGGTTAGACCTATATTAAGGTTTAAATTGACTTAAGTTTAAAGTTGGGTTTGGATTAGACCCATGTTAAGTTTAGGGTTACGCCCAAGTTAGGTTAGACCCAAGTTTGGTTGGGGTTAACTTAAGTTAGGCCTATGCTATGTTGGACCTAAACTAAGTTTAAAATTTGAGTTAAGATGGCTTAGGTCTAACTTAGGTAAGATGTAAGTTAAGCTTAGAATTTTAGTTAAGTTGAGTTAAGTCTAAGTTGGGTTAGACCAAACTCAAGTTTAACGTTAATTAGATTGAGTTAGGTCTAAGTTGGGTTAGACCTAAGTTAAATTTAGATTAGAGCTGAGTTAGGTCTAAATTGGGTTAGACCTTAGTTAATTTTAAGATTAAATTAAGTTAGGCCTAAGTTAGGTTAGACCTAAGCTAAGTTTAGGGTAAATTCAGGTTAGCTTAGGTCTAGGATGGGTTAGACCTATGTTAAATTTTAGGCTCAATCATTAAGTCAATTTCATAATTAAAGGAATAATTATGAAATAGCCCTCTTTGATTAATAATTTAATTTACTGCTTTCATTAAGATGTAATCCTAAGATTTTTTGAGTTAATTTTCATGTTTAATTAAGTTTAGGAGACAATTTGGGCCAAAAAATGCAAAATTTTCATTTTTATAAATTTATCCCTAGTGTTTTAATTTATGTTTGTTGCCCTAATTTTTTTATTTTAATTGCATCTTTCTTTTTTTTGTTTTATTTGTTATAATTAATTTTAAAAATAATTATAATTTTAAAAGGAAATTAAGTATTTTGTGTTACAGAGGTTCCCTAACTTTGGAAAAATTAGGAAACAACCCTAATGACAGAGAGAATAATCCCTAAAAATTTCATATTTTAAAATTTTTAATAATTTTTTTATAATTAAAATACTTTCGGTAGTATTTAATTAATTTAAAATTAAATATACATTAATTATTTTTTTTATTAATTCCTATTTTATTTGTTGAGTGTTAGAGTATTTTTATTTTATTCTTGTGATTTCTCTTTACAAAGATATGATTTTTTGAAAGTTTGTTTGATTTTTTATTTTGAATTTATTAATTCAAAAAATTTGAATTACCTACTTAACCATGTGGTGCTAACTTGATCCTTAGACGCTTTGAAGCTCCATGCGGCGCTCCGCGGTTTGTTGCCCTTTCCACGTCATTCGCTAAGCTGGCACTGATTTGATCTCATGGTTTGCTCAGCTCGATTAGGCAGCACCACTGTTTTGCTCTGTTTCTGTTCCAATCTGATCCAAGTGTTATACCTACAAAATAAACATGAGAATAACATTTTTTAAAGTGAAATTTCATTCAAAAACATGTGATGAATGTAAAGGAGTTTAAGCATAGAAAGACATATCAAAATTTTCTCCATTGCTCGATTTGACTCCAAATTACACTATTTTTTCTTCATTTTCTCAAAAACTCTATTTCTTGTACCTGAAACAAAAAACATGCAAAATATATTCCTTCAAAATGCAATATCATTAAAAATGAGCATAAAATGTATATAAAAAAATAAGTAATTTTTAGGCGTGTCAGACGCAAAACCCTTCAAACTTGAGTTTCCAATTTTTGAGAACTTCCAGGTGGTTACTCACCGAGTAGCAGCAAGACTCCATAAAGGGTTCCATGAAAACCAACCTAGAAAATAATCGGTTACTGCCCCCATGAGGTGTAGATCGATTGAACAAAAATTTGCATATAATCAAACTAAAAATTATGGTCCGCCTAAGAGTTGACACCTCAAACAAACTTCTAGTCGAACCTCTGCCTTGACAACCCAATTTTTTGCCATTTTTTCCTGGACATTGAACTCTCACTTTTACCTCAGCCTTCAAACCCCTCCACTCTTGTTTTGTTAAAGGGAAGATAAGTGGTGCATCACGACAAAACCAAGCAATTGGAATCATTTAGCAAAATGACATATTTCCACATGTCGGAAGCTATCTAAATGCTTATTAAGACCCACCAACCAAAGAACGTTTGCGATGGGTGAGGTGTATTGAGTCATTTTTTCGGGTTAGAGGAAGTCATTTCCATTAGACGTTTATTAATGCGAAACTAGAGTCTGAATTGAGATAGAACTTCAATTTTTCCTCTTATAATGTACTTCAACATTCTTTTTCCCCCTTTCTTCTCTTGGAAGGCAAGGAAAGAGAAGTGTCAAAATTAGGAGTTGGGGCCTTGCCTTTCCGTAGGAGCTCCGCGTATTCGGCCGGCTTAGGCTCCTCTTCACTCAAGCTTTCTTCCAGGATCACCACTATGACCAGATCATCTGGTGTTGTAGGGGATCATGGAGAAGGCTGACTGACTTTCCTCTTTCAATAAAAGAGATAAAACTAGAGGATGATGATCAGGAAAATCCCTGTGTTGATGGGCGCTCAAAGAACTTCTCAGCCTCTTGTCTAAGGATGGAAGGAGTTGAATCCTCTCGGAGGTAGTCCCTCGAACCTCTTAAGGTCATCGTCGAAGGTATTTTTTCAATTAGTATTAACTCTCTAATAATTTTATTTTGAATAATAATTGAGGTTTTAGAGATAGAGTGGATTAGTTTCGAACCTGAGGTTGTCCTGTATGTTGGGTCGTCCTCCTCCTCTTCTTAGTCTTTCCTCTCTGAGAAGAAATTAAACTTTCTTTCTCTTCCTTGACTCTTTTTTTGAATGCCTAGCAGCCTTATCAGACTACCTCTTTCCCTTCGCCTCGTTGGAGGTGACCTCATAAGTTATAAGGCCAAAGGCCAAACTTTGCAGGGTTCAACACCCAATTAATGGTCACATAGTCGGTGCACTGAATCACGGATATATGCTTGCCCAAATTGGCTGACTAGGGCGCCTTGAGCCAAGGTGGAAGCCTATTTTTTCTTGTTTGGTCCTTCGGTCGACCTAGCGGTAATCAATCAATTTTCAGAGGTGTCTTGGAGGAATTAAGGCTTCCAATCTTTTATTTTGTTCTCCAAGTCCATAAGATGGAACTACCATGTCATGATGAAGACAACATATCTATCCAACTCCACCCTGAAGGAGAACATGTGGGAGAACAACTCCCGAGACCATGAAATCTCCATTCGACGCATGTAAACAACATATGTCATCACCGCAGTGACTAAGTTCAGCCTGATTTGGGTAGGGAAGAGTCCATAGTGATTCAATATCAATCGGATCTCTAGATAGAAGGGCGGCTGGAGTCCCTACTGGAACTACTCCTGGTAGAAAATTAAGTCATCTCCCAAGTAATCAATTGCCCAAACCTCCGGCTCTACTTGCTCGAGCACAAAACTTGTGTCATAAACACAACTGTCATCTAGCAAATCCACGTCGAATGATGTCAGTATCGATTGCTCGGTCACCCGCACTGAACCAAACTACTAAGGGGGGTATTTGGAAGCTATGAGAGCTCTGGAAAGAAACATATCAAAGGGAAGGAGTGGAAAATAAACTAACACAAACCTTTTTTTTTTCATTTAACCCTATTTATAGGGTATCTAGGGAATTCAAAAAACCTCAAATCCATATCTCAGACTTTATAAACAAACATCAAATTGGTGCAAAAATCAAGAAAATATAATAATGAAAATTTTCAAAATTTGACAAAATAAAATTTTATTTATGTTAAAAAGGTACTTTATAAAGAGCTCATCGGCCTCCTCGAGCCGCACCAAACCACTGAACATAGCTACTTCACTCGTAGGTTTCTTACAGTTCACAATTATTGTCTCTTTCAAAAACTGATTGAAGGGGAAAAAATCTAGATATTGTGAAAGAAAAAACTGACCACGCCCTATTTATAGGAAACACATGCACGAAAATCCAATAATTTTAATTATAAGAAGCACTTATTATATAATAAATAAGTCAATATATGCATTTAATTCTTTTATTTTTATCACACTTGTCACTTTAAAAAAAATAAGAGAATCAGAGAACAAAATATGAACATATATAATATGACTGCATGAATTTTGTGAAAATTTAACATATCGCGTTCAGAGAATGTCAAAAGACCGCATCGAGATTGTCAAAAGAGAAAGGCAACAAGCGTCACTTCATTCCGTCGGAATCTTCAGTCGAACGAAGGAAAGTGCAGCCGAAAGAAGGAGCATTATGCACTTGACTTGAGGAGAAATCATATGTAATCAACTCCCTCAACTAATTTTGGGATTCTTCATAAATATTTTCAATGATCGGCTCATATACTATATGAAGACCTCTTATTTGAATGAGAGCTTCCCATCAGATTACGATAGCACAACCGCTGCCTGATAGCCTAAGTTCAGCTTAGCAAGAAGAAGATTTCTATAGGGGGTTTTGTTGAGAAGGCTTGTCAAAGACCTTCCCTCTAACCGAAAACCATTCAGTCGATCAAAAACCTTTCAATCGACTGAAAGCCTTACAACCAAACGAACGATTATCATACGACTAAATGCTAATATCAATGGATCATTAATGCCCACTTCATAATGAAAATGGAATAGTGTCAATGATGGTTTACGAATATCAATGGAACCCGAAGTTAGTTACAAATACATAAAGGTGTAACGATGCATTATTCAATTATAATGTTCCTATTAAAATGTGGACAAATATATAACTTACAAGATACCCCTATGATCTATAGATAAAGAGATCAATTCTTCAAGAAGAGACCAATGATTCCATTCTCAAAAAAAACTTGTGTTATTGTGCACTTTACCTTTCTTTCTCTCTTTATTCCTCTCATCACGTTCTATTCCTTTGGTTTGATCCACAAGATATTTTTGGATTCAACGGGAATATTTGCTCAATTACATATATTATGAAGAGTATAATGTCAATTTTTTTTTATTTTAATTCTTTATCTCAAAAAAATCTTAATTATTTATAAAATTAATATTCGTTTGCCTCATTTTATAGTAAGAGCATTTTTGTTATTCATAAAAATAAAATGAGAGTCTCTCTCTCTCTCTCTCTCTCTATTAGATATATATGTGTGTGTGTGTGTGTGTGTGTGTGTGTGTGTGTGTGTGTGTGTGTGTGTGTCTTCCCCTTTTTTTTCTCATTCGTAAGATATTAGTTATACCCACTTAAGTATATTAATTAAATAATTTTTTTTTAATTTTAAGTTGTAATTTTATGGTTAATAAAACTTTGAAGCTATTTTCATGTATTAGCCTTCTATTTTAAAGAAATGAGAAATCAATTCTACTTGAAATAGAATAAATTGCAAATTATCCTTTTTTACAAGATTCAAAGCTATACTCAACATCAAATAGACTGGCACTGTTGATCCCTCCCAATAATCACCAACATTCAGCTGTCATTGCCCATCCACTATCATCTTATGATTATCGTTTGATTACTGTCGCAAGATCATCACAGTTAGACAGATAAAGCTAGCAATTATAAGGCATGCAAATAAAGTTAATGGAGAAAAAAATATTTATACTAAGCACTTTGTATTGTATATTGCTTAGACTAGAATTTAAAGAAGCTTGGTGATTTTCCCTAACATAAAGATGCTCTAAACAAAGCAAAGAAGATTAATAAATTCATTTAAAATCATTTATAGGGATTTTGTTTAATGAAAAAGTTTTCTAAGAAATAACTTCGACACCATAATACAATGAGATTTGTTACAGCTTGCATAATTATGTATTGTAACCATTCGAGATAATATTTACTCCCACTCAATGACTTAGCCATGCATGGGCACAGAAAACTGAGAAGAAAGAAGTCACAATATTTTTTTGAATGAAAATTTTCACATATGAAATATCAACCACAATGCTAATGATTCAACAAGTTTTGAGGATGGAGGATATAGGGAAAAAGCAACTTGTGGACTTTTTTACAATGCAATGGACATGGTCGAAACATCAACATCTCTAATTAGAAGTAGAGAAGGCTAGCTATAGAGAGATTTGGGATATCATTAATGTGAAATGAATACTTTAGCTTCAACATCTCTATTATCATTACTCATCCATGATCACTTAGCAACCCTTTGCCTGGCCATTATAGCACAATCATGACAGCCAACTCATCATCCCCTACCACCATCACCTGCCAATATCGTTGACAAGGCACTATTCCCATCTATAAAATCCTAACCATCATCACTCAATTATATTTTTTTTATATGGTTGGCCAGGTTTATAGTCACCAAACCAGCGTATCTATATCCTTCCGACCACAGCTTCTCGACCACCATCACACAAACACTGTTTTCAAATCCCAACCACCTGCTACAATCTCAACATCATAATAACATGACTGAAGTTTCCCAACTAAAATCGATGATTACAATCGCCAAACCATTATTGTCATACTAAAATATTCAGGTCATTGTCACCCGATTAGAATCTTTTAACTATTGTCACATGAATACACCATCTGCCAACTTCTCCTTTCATAACCTACAAAACTATTGCACGTCATACATACCGTTGAAATGTGTCCTTATTCTTAAAACTGATGCAAGGCAATAAAACAACATCTTCACACACTAACTTTGTCGTCTGTCGTCACCAAAAGTGCCGACGATCACAAATAAGAGCAGCAATAACGCCAACACAAACTCTAACTCTCAACTTAAAAACCAATATTTATATTGAACATCTTTGTCTATTAATTCTCTACTCAAAAGTATAATGACAACTTAACACAAACAACTTATGAAGCTAATTCTATTGTCTCATAATTCTTTCAACTTTCAGCAAAGAACATGTCCTCTAAAGTTTATGCCTACTAAAGGATGCCAAGTTGGTAGGGAAAGGATATCCTTCATTATTGTGAATCCTTTCAAGTGTCAATCCCATAGTATTTTATTTTATAAGCTTTCTCCTTAAAATTGTCTCTTGAAGTCCTTTTTCTTAATACAAATAAGTTAAACCATCACACAAAACTAAGGCATTGAATATTTTATCTTTGATATCATGAATACAATTACATATAACAAATAAATTGATTTAATATTTGAAGCTACATCTAAACTTGCAAATTTTATTTTAGATCAAAGTTGGAAATTTTTTCTTTTTCAAATAGGATTAGTGCTCAAACTCAATGGCTTGAAATTATTTATTTTATTTCAACTAACACATATTCAAACATATAGAATTACATGTCATACATTTGATTACAATAAAGACAAGGTAGTCAATTCCATGATTAGTGTGATATCTACTCATTCTCTTCACTCTTTATTAAAGAAATTAAATCAAAAAAGTAATTATCCATCGCAATTAATGACATTTATTGCACATTCATGTTGTTTTAATTTGAAGATCCTTCTTCCATTTTGCATCTTTTTCAGGATCTTGAAGTGTTTTAGGAAGACATTAATTTAACATATTAATTACAAAAGATTATTTATTGTCAAATAAACTAATTGCAAAGCAAAATAAAAAATTAATGCTTTACAATGTAAAATTTGTGTGACTTACAATCATTTTGAATAGGGGTGTAAACGAATCGAACACGAACGAACAGAGCTTGTGCTTGTGTTCGGTTCGTTTAAAATTTAGTTTGTTTGAAATAAGCTCGTATTTGAAATTATTTGTGAAGTCACTGTTCGTGTTCGTTTCTTAACGAACGAGCCGAACACGAGTTGTTCGCGAACGACGTGANAAAGATGGGAGTTTCAAATGTCTGTAGCTCGAGCGGAGCAGAAGAGAAAAAGATGGGAGTTTCGGAGGTCTACGTACTCCAGGATCGCGCGATGAAGACATTGCCTTCAAATCGCCATCGAATTTCTTTCCTGATAACGCTAATAATAGGGTGTAAACGAATCCAACGTGAAACAACACTTTTTTTTTTTTTAATTTAATTTGTTTGAAATAAATTTTTCTTTTAAATTATTCGTGAAGTCAATGTTCATATTAATTTCTTAACGAACGAGTCGAACACGAACTGTTTGCGAACAACAAGCCAGTATGATACNAATTCCTAATATAGTTTTTTTTTTTATATATATATAAATTTTATTTTCAATCAGATGCCTGTAAGTAGGGGTGTAAACGAGCCGAACAAGAACGAACAGAGCTTGTGTTCGTGTTCGGTTCTTTTGACATTTAGTTTGTTTGAAATAAACTCGTGTTTGAAATTGTTCGTGAAGTCAATGTTCATGTTCTTTTCTTAACGAATGATCCGAACACAAGCCGAACACGAGCTGTTTGCGAACGACGAGCCAGTTNTATATAACTCATATTATATAAATATATAATATCTATATTGGTATATTACTAATATAATATATTAATATATTATATATTATAATTTATAAAATTTAATTATTTAAAATATCATAAATTATATATATATAATTATTTAAATTTTTTTTTATATTTCAAACAATAACGATTCAAACACGAACGAACGTATCACTGTTCGTGTTTGATTCATTTAACTAACCGAACGAAAAAAAAATTGTTCACATTCGTCTCGTTTATTTATCGAACGAATCGAACACAAACTCATTGACGAATCGAACACGAACTGTTCGCGAACAACGAGCTTTTTTGACAGTCCTAATTGCGAACTCAAACATAAGCTTGTTCAACATTGCCCATCTAACCTTCTCAATCAACCTTTCATGATTGCTCAATCTTCTGGTTGGTTAGGATAGCAACCACACCAACCCCATTTCCGCTCCAAACATTTGATTTCAATACACTCCGTTTCAATCAGCTAACACCAACAAATATCAGTTCTTATGTCATCACCCACCTTTGACTAACACTAACAAATCATTGTATCNCTTTGTTCGTGAATAGCTCGTGTTCGGCTCGTTAAGCAAACGAGCCGAACACAAACACACTTTTTGAGCTCGGAATATAAACGAGCCGAACACGAGCGAGCATGAGCATGGCTCGCTCGTGTTCGGCTCGTTTACACCCCTAGCGGTATGTGATTTCTCGAACCATGTGGAGGACATAAAGAAGGTCAAGGAGAAAAATAAGCAAAAAAGAAAAGAAAGCACATCTAGAGACAGTCTTGTACCATTCTCATTCTATTTTCAAGATCTCAACATAAAAAAGATGATTAATAGAGGTTCAAAAGTAATTGGAAACTACTACACAACTCATATGATACCATCTCCACTATCACTCCATAAAAATAGTATTATCATTTGGATCATCCTCCATCACAACATCTTTATGAGTTCATTTCTACCTCCTCTACTTAAGTTTCAATTAATATTGTGAGCTTGATAAATATCAATGGGTGACAATTATTTTTCCACACTAAATCCTAGTGATGTCCCTACTTATGCTAGAACATTCAAATATTTGGAGTAAATCTTGTATGAACACAATTTTAATCTATTTACATGTCTCACACCTAAACTTTGATACTTAAAACATATCACTCAAATATTTAATATTATATAAAAAATATCAAATGACTCTTCGAATGTCAAATATACATATACATAAATTGCTCTAATGCAACAAAATAATATATATGTAAATATGAATGTTTAGGCTTGAGATATATAAATACATGAAAATTGTGTTAGATATGAAAATTTCCTAATATTTTATCAACCTTAGTAATAATGATTCTCATATCACTTGATTGGTTTACCCAAAAAATTAATCAAACATTTTACTAAATTTACCATTTTTGATTAAAAAATTAAACTTCAATTTTCTACTAGGATTAAGAATCTCTGTGCTAAATTGTCTTAAAATTATGCAATCTCAATTTTAATCATTATGTATGAATAATTGGATCATTCATTAAACCTCATGTCATTATGCATGTCAACATCGTGAGGTTGTTGAAAGCAAGCAACATAATTTGCTTGGCATAGCTTNTAAGTTTAGGATTAAATTAAGTTAGGCCTAAGTTAGGTTAGACCTAAGCTAAGTTTAGGGTAAATTCAGGTTCGCTTAGGTCTAGGATGGGTTAGACCTAAGTTAAATTTTAGGCTCAATCATTAAGGCAATTTCATAATTAAAGGAATAATTATGAAATAGCCCTCTTTAATTAATAATTTAATTTAATGCTTTCATTAAGATGTAATCCTAAGATTTTTTGAGTTAATTTTCATGTTTAATTAAGTTTAGGAGCCAATTTGGGCCAAAAAATGCAAAATTTTCATTTCTATAAATTTATCCCTATTGTTTTAATTTCTGGTTGTTACCCTAATTTTTATATTAATTGTATCTTTGTTTTTTTTTATTTGTTAAAATTAATTTAAAAAATAATTATAATTTTGAAAGGAAATTAAGTATTTTGTGTTACAAAGGTTCCCTGACTTTGGAAAAATTAGGAAACATCCCTAATGACAGAGAGAATAATCCCTAAAAATTTCATATTTTTAATTTTTTATTTAATTTTTTATAATTAAAATACTTTCTGTAGTGTTTAATTAATTTAAAACTAAATATATATTAATTCATATTTTATTTGCTGAGTGTTAGAGTATTTTTATTTTATTTTTGTGATTTCTCTTTACATAAATATGATTTTTTGAAAGTTTGTTTGATTTTTTTTTAATTTATTAATTCAGAAATTTTGAATTACCTACTTAACCACGTGGCGCTAACTTGATCCTCAGACGCTTTGAAGCTCCATGCGGCGCTCCACGGTTTGCTGCCCTTTCCACGTTGTTCGCTGAGCTGGCACTGATTTGATCTCGCGGTTTGCTCGGCTCGGATAGGCGCCACGCTGCTGGCAGCACCACTGTTTTGCTCTCTTTCGCCCAGTTTCAGTTCCAATCTGATTCAAGTGTTATACCTACAAAATAAATATGAAAATAACATTTTTTAAAGTGAAATTTCATTCAAAAACATGTGATGAATGTAAAGGAGTTTAAACATAGAAAGACATATCAAAATACGCCATATCAAATATTTCTCCATTGCTCGATTTGACTCCAAATTGCATCATTTTTGCTTCATTTTCTCAAAAACTCTATTTCTTGTAGTGGAACAAAAAGACATGCAAAATACCTTCCTTCAGAGTGCTATCATTAAAAATGAGCATGAAATGTATATAAAAAAAATGAAGTAATTTTTAGGCGTGTCAGACGCAAAACCCTTCAAACTTGAGTTTCCAATTTTTGAGAACTTCCAGAGGTGGTTACTCACCGAGTAGCAACAGACTCCATAAAGGGTTCCGAGAAAACCACCCTAGAAAATAATCGACTACTACCCCCATGAGGTGTAGATCGATTGAACAAAAATTTGCATATAGTCAAACTAAAAATTTAGGACCGCCTAAGAGTTGACACCTTAAACAAAACGATTCAATGCGCGTTGTCAGAACCATTAACAAAAATATTAAATGATTCACAGTGGCTCCACAATGTCCAATCAACATATACAAATAAAATTGGTCTTCAATGCTTAAGCAATGAAAGCTATGATTCAAGCCAGGCGAAAATATTATAAACCAACTAAAGAATGGCGAATGAAGTAATGTCATAACTTGGTAAACAAAAGATAACACAGGTAAAAGCAACAAAAATATCGTATTTCATTCATTTAATCATTCTTTTACATGAAGAAATAAAAAACCTTATTATGTACATTAGTTCAGTTATATGTATAAAAAAGAGAAAAAATAAGAAAAACCCAAGTCTACGAGTCATCGAGTTGTGTGTTGGACAATCCACCGTCCATCACACTATTACTCTTTGGCTCTTCTTAGTATTACAATTTTGAGGGAGCATCGAAGAGTTTCTTATGCTCATCAAGCTTGGATTATTTATGATCAACCATCCCAACTCCTACGAATGAGTCGATCATCATCCTCATACTCTCTTCTATGTGATCCACTTGAGTGTGAAATTCTTCAGTTGTCTTTATTCTGGCCATATGCTCTATAAGTTCAACATTTTCTTCCTGAATGATAGACATCCATTTAGTTACTTTCTCTAATTTTGCCTTAGCAACTTCTAGTCAAGCCTCTGCTTCGACAACCCAATTTGTTGTCATTTTTGCCTGCACCTTGAACTCTCACTTTTACCTCAGCCTTCAAATCCCTCCACTCTTGTTTAGGTAAAGGGAAGATAAGTGGTGCATCACAACAAAACCAAGCAATTGGAATCATTCAGCAAAATGACATATTTCCACATGTCGGAAGCTATCTAAATGCTTATTAAGACCCACCAACCAAAGAACATTTGCGATGGGCGAGGTGTATTGAATCATTTTTTCGGGTTAGAGGAAGCCATTTCCATTAGACATTTATTAATGCAAAACTAGAGTTTGAATTGAGAAAAACCTTCTGTTTTTCCTCTTATAATGTACTTCAGCACTCTTTTTCCCCCTTTCTTCTCTTGGAAGGCAAGGAAAGAGAAGTGTCAAAATCAGAAGTTGGGGCCTTGCCTTTCCGTAGGCGCTCTGCGTATTCGGTCGGCTTAGGCTCCTCTTCACTCGAGCTTTCTTCTAGGCTCACCACTACGACCTGATCAACTGGTGTTGTTGGGAATCATGGAGAAGGTTGATTGACTTCCCCTCTTTCAATAAAAGGGATAAAACTAGAGGATGATGATCGGGAAAATCCCTATGTTGATGGGCGCTTGGAG
Source organism: Phalaenopsis hybrid cultivar (assembly GCA_002079205.1). Classification (NCBI taxonomy): domain Eukaryota; kingdom Viridiplantae; phylum Streptophyta; class Magnoliopsida; order Asparagales; family Orchidaceae; genus Phalaenopsis; species Phalaenopsis hybrid cultivar. Next base: position 302,867 of record JXCR01111009.1, on the reverse strand, counting down.
AACTTCTCAGCCTCTTGTTTAAGGATGGAAGGAGTTGAATCCTCTCGGAAATAGTCCCTCGAACCTCCTAAGTTCATCGTAAACGATATTTGTTCAATTAGTATTAACTATCCAATAATTTTGTTTTGAATAATAATTGAGGTTTTGGAGATACAGTGGTTTAGTTTCGAACCTGGGGTTGTCCTGTAAGTTGGATTGTCCTCCTCCTCTTCTTAGTCTTTCCTCTCTGAGAAAAAAATGAAACTTTCTTTCTCTTCCTTGACTCTTTTTTTGAATGCCTAGTAGCCTTATCAAACTACCTCTTTCCCTTCGACTCATTGGAGGTGACCCATAGCTCAGAAGTCATAAGGTCAAACTTTGCAGGGTTCAACACCCAATTAATGGTCACAGAGTCGGTGTACTGAATCACCGATGTATGCTTGCCCAAAATGGCTGACTTGGGTGCCGTGAGCCAAGGTGGAAGCCTTTTTTTTTTCTTGTCTGGCCCTTCGGCCGGCCTAGCGATAATCAATCAATTTTCAGAGGCGTCTTGGAGGAATTAAGGCTTCCAATCTTTTATTTTGTTTTCTAAGTCCATAAGATGGAACTTCCATGTCATGATGAAGACAACATATCTATCCAACTCCACCCTGAAGGAGAACATGTGGGAGAATAACTCCCGAGACCATGAAATCTTCATTCGACGCATGTAAACAACATATGTCATCACCGCAGTGACTAAGTTCGGCCTGATTTGGGCAGGGATGACTCCATAGTGATTCAATATCAAATGGATCTCTAGATAGAAGGGCGATTGGTGTCCCTACTAGAACTACTCCTGGTAGAAAATTAAGTCATCTCCCAAGTAATTAATTGCTCAAACCTCCGACTCCACTTGCTCGAGCACAAAACTTGTGTCATAAACACAAGTGTCATCTAGTAAATCCCCATCGAATGATGTTAGTATCGATCGCTCGATCACCCACACTGAACTAAACTACTAAGGGGGGTATTTGGAAGCCATGAGAGCTCTGGAAAGAAACCGATCAAAGGGAAGGAGTGGAAAATAAACTAACACAAACCCTTTTTTTTCATTTAACCCTATTTATAGGGCATCTAAGTAATTCAAAAAACCTCAAATCCATATCTCAGACTTTAGAAACACACATCAAATTGGTGCAAAAATCAAGAAAATATAATAATGAAAATTTTCAAATTTTGACAAAATTAAAATTTTATTTATGTTAAAAAGTACTTTACAAAGAGCTCATCAACCTCCTCGAGCCACACCAAACCACTGAACATAGCTACTTCACTCGTAGGTTTCTTACAACTCACAATTACTGTTCTCTTTCAAAAACTGATTGAAGGGGAGAAAATCTAGATATGGTGAAAGAAAAAACTGACCACGCCCTATTTATAAGAAAAAACATGCATGAAAATCCAAGAAGTTTAATTATAAGAAGCACTTAGCATATAATAAATAAGTCAATATATGCATTTAATTCTCTTATTCTTATCACACTTGTCACTTTAAAGAAATAAGAGAACCAGAGAACAAAATATGAACATAAATAATATGACTGCATGAATTTTGAGAAAATTTAACAGATCGCGTTAAGAGCATGTCAAAGGACCGCATCGAGATTGTCAAAAGAGAGAGGCAACAAGTGTCACTTCATTCCGTCGGAACCTTCAACCGGACTAAGGAAAGTGCAGCCAAGCGAAGGAGCATCATGCACTTGACTTGAGGGGAAATCATATATAATCAACTCCCTCAACTAATTTTGGGATTCTTCATAAAAATTTTCAATGATCGCCCCATATACCCTATGAATAACTCTTATCTGAACGAGAGCTGCCCATCAAATTACGATGGCACAACCGCTGCCTGATGGCCTAAGTTCACCATAGTAAGAAGAAGATCTCAATAGGGGGTTTTGTTGAGAAGGCCTGTTGAAGACCTTCCCTCCGACCGAAAACCTTTCAGTTGATAAAAAACCTTTCAACTGACTGAAGATCTTATAGCCAAACGAACGATTATCATATGACTAAATGCTCAATGGATCATTAATGCCCATTTCAAAAAGTTATGAAAACGAAATAGTGCCAATGATGGTTTACGAATATCAATGGAACCCGAAGTCAGTTACAAATACATAAAGGTGTAACGATGCATTTTTTAATTATAATGTTCCTATTAAAACATAGACAAATATATAACTTACGAGATACCCCTATGATCTATAGATAAAGGGATCAATTCTTCAAGAAGAGACCACTGATTCTATTCTCAAAAAACTTGTGTTATTGTGCACTTTACTTTTCTTTCTCTCTTTATTCCTCTCATTCATCCAACCTTTTGTTCCTTTGGTTTGATCCACAAGATATTTTTGGATTCAACGGGAATATTTGCTCAATTACATATATTATGAAGCATATAATGTCAATTTTTTTTTATTTTATTTCTTTATCTCAAAAAAATCTTAATAATTTATAAAATTGATATTTGTTTGCCTTATTTTATGGTAAGAGCATTTTTATATTCATAAAAATAAAATGCGAGTGTGTGTGTGTGTGTGTGTGTGTGTGTCTATATATATATTCCCCGTTTTTTTCTCATTCGTAAGATATTAGTTATACCCCACTTAAGTATATGAATTAAATAATTTTTTTTTAATTTTAAATTGTAATTTTATGGTTAATAAAACTTTGAAGGTATTTTCATGTATTAGCCTTCTTTTTTAAAGAAATGATAAATCAATTCTACTTGAAATAGAATAAATTGCAAATTATCTTTTTTTACAAGATTCAAAGCTATACTCGACATCAAATAGACTGACAATGTTGATCCCTCCCAATAATCACCATCATTCGGCTGTCATTACCCATCCACTATCATCTTATCATTATCGTCTGATTATTGTCGCAAGATCATCACAGTTTGACAGATAAAGCTAGCACTTTTAAGGCATGCAAATAAAGTTAATGGAGAAAAAATTATTTATACTAAGCACTTTGTATTGTATATTGCTTAGACTAGAATTTAATGAACCTTGGTGATTTTCCCTAGCATAAAGATGCTCTAACCAAAGCAAAGAAGATTAATAAACTCATTTAAAATCATTCATAGAGATTTTGTTTAATGAAAAAGTTTTCTAAGAAATAACTTCGACGCCATAATACAATAAGATTTGTTACAACTTTCATAATTATGTATTGTAACCATTCGAGATAATATTTACTCCCACTTAATGACTTAGCCATGCATGGGCAAAGAAAACTGAGAAGAAAGAAGTCATAATATTATTTTGAATGAAAATTTTCACATATGAAATATCAACCACAATGCTAATGATTCAACTAGTTTTGAGGATGGAGGATATAGAGAAAAAGCAACTTGTGAACTTTTTTACAATGCAATGGACATGGTCGAAACATCAACATCTCTAATTAGAAGTAGAGAAGGCTAGCTATAGAGAGATTTGGGATATCATTAATGTGAAATGAATACTTTAGCTTCAACGTCTCTATTATCATTACTCATCCATGATCACTTAGCTACCCTTCGCCTGGCCATTATAGCACAATCATGACAGTCAACTCATCATCCCCTACCACCATCACCTGCCAATATCGTTGGCAAGGCATTGTCCCGATCTATAAAATCCTAACCATCATCACTCGATTATAATTTTTTTTATATGGCTGACCAATCATTGTTTCTCATTTATAGTCACCAAACCAGCCTATCTATATCCTTCCGACCACAGTTTCTCGACCACCATCACACAAACATTGTTTTCAAATCATCAACAACATACTACAATCTCAAGATCATAGTGAAATGACTGAAGTTTCCCAACTAACATCGATGATTACAATCGCGAAACCATTATTGTCATACTAAAATCTTCAGGTCATTGCCGCCCGATTAGAATCTATTAACTATTGTCACATGAATCCACCATCTGCCAACTTCTCCTTTCATAACCTACAAAACTATTGCACGTCATGCATACCGTTGAAATGTGTCATTATTCTTAAAACTGATGCAAGACAATAAACCAACATCTTCACACGCTAACTTTATCGTCTGTCGTCACTAAAAGTGCCGACGATCATTAATAAGAGCAGCAATAACATCAACAGAAACTCTTAACTCTCAACCTCAAAACCAATATTTATATTGAACATCTTTGTCTATTATTCTCTACTCAAAAGTATAATGACAACTTAACACAAACAACTTATGAAATTAATTCTATTGTCGCATATTTCTTTCAACTTTCAGCAAAGAATTTGNTTGCATAATTATGTATTGTAACCATTCGAGATAATATTTACTCCCACTCAATGACTTAGCCATGCATGGGCACAGAAAACTGAGAAGAAAGAAGTCACAATATTTTTTTGAATGAAAATTTTCACATATGAAATATCAACCACAATGCTAATGATTCAACAAGTTTTGAGGATGGAGGATATAGGGAAAAAGCAACTTGTGGACTTTTTTACAATGCAATGGACATGGTCGAAACATCAACATCTCTAATTAGAAGTAGAGAAGGCTAGCTATAGAGAGATTTGGGATATCATTAATGTGAAATGAATACTTTAGCTTCAACATCTCTATTATCATTACTCATCCATGATCACTTAGCAACCCTTTGCCTGGCCATTATAGCACAATCATGACAGCCAACTCATCATCCCCTACCACCATCACCTGCCAATATCGTTGACAAGGCACTATTCCCATCTATAAAATCCTAACCATCATCACTCAATTATATTTTTTTTATATGGTTGGCCAGGTTTATAGTCACCAAACCAGCGTATCTATATCCTTCCGACCACAGCTTCTCGACCACCATCACACAAACACTGTTTTCAAATCCCAACCACCTGCTACAATCTCAACATCATAATAACATGACTGAAGTTTCCCAACTAAAATCGATGATTACAATCGCCAAACCATTATTGTCATACTAAAATATTCAGGTCATTGTCACCCGATTAGAATCTTTTAACTATTGTCACATGAATACACCATCTGCCAACTTCTCCTTTCATAACCTACAAAACTATTGCACGTCATACATACCGTTGAAATGTGTCCTTATTCTTAAAACTGATGCAAGGCAATAAAACAACATCTTCACACACTAACTTTGTCGTCTGTCGTCACCAAAAGTGCCGACGATCACAAATAAGAGCAGCAATAACGCCAACACAAACTCTAACTCTCAACTTAAAAACCAATATTTATATTGAACATCTTTGTCTATTAATTCTCTACTCAAAAGTATAATGACAACTTAACACAAACAACTTATGAAGCTAATTCTATTGTCTCATAATTCTTTCAACTTTCAGCAAAGAACATGTCCTCTAAAGTTTATGCCTACTAAAGGATGCCAAGTTGGTAGGGAAAGGATATCCTTCATTATTGTGAATCCTTTCAAGTGTCAATCCCATAGTATTTTATTTTATAAGCTTTCTCCTTAAAATTGTCTCTTGAAGTCCTTTTTCTTAATACAAATAAGTTAAACCATCACACAAAACTAAGGCATTGAATATTTTATCTTTGATATCATGAATACAATTACATATAACNTTTAAGTATCAATCCCATAGTATTTTATTTTATAAGCTTTCTCCTTGAAATTGTCTCTTGAAATCCTTTTTCTTAATACATATAAGTTAAACCATCACACAAAACTAAGGCATTAAATATTTTATCTTTCATGTCATGAATACGCTTAAATATAATAAATAAATTGATTTAATATTTGAAGCTACATCTAAACTTGCAAATTTTATTTTAGATCAAAGTTGGAGATTTTTCTATTTCAAATAGGATTAGTGCTCAAACTCAATGGCTTGAAATTATTTATTTTATTTCAACTAACACATATTCAAACATATAGAATTACATGTCATATATTTGATTACAATAAAGACAGGGTAGTCAATTCCATTATTAGTGTGATATCTACTCATTCTCTTCACTCTTTATTAAAGAAATTAAAACCGTACTCCCAAGTAATTATCCATCGCAATTAATGAGATTTATTGCACATTCACGTTGTTTAAATTTGAAGATCCTTCTTCCATGTTGCATCTTTTTTAGGAACTTGAAGCGTTTTAGGATGACATTAATTTTACATATTAATTACAAAAGATTATTTTTTGTAAATAAACTAATTGCAAAGCAAAATAAAAAATTTATGCTTTACAATGTAAAATTTGTGTGACTTGCAATTAGGGTTGTAAACAAACCTAGCTTGAGCGAGCTCAGGCTTGGCTCGTGTTCAACTCGTTCGAAATAGCTCGTGCTGAAAATCGGCTCGTGCTCGAAATCGGCTCGTGAACAGTGTGTTCCTATTCGGCTCGATTAAAATATTCATGTTCGTGTTCGGCTCGAAATTGACTCGTTAAACTTAAATTGAGAAAAA
>JXCR01111009.1:283587-295360 GCA_002079205.1 Phalaenopsis hybrid cultivar | reverse complement strand
AGAATTTTGCTTTCTAATGGAAATCAATTGAAAGACTGAGTAGTTGTGATTCTCGGCCACAACCTCCTCTATGCTTCCCAGCTACAAGTTCCTCCATCTGCTTCCCAACAACAAGTTCCTCTGTGCTTCCCAACAACAGTTCCTTCTAGGACTCATAGAAAATAGAAGAGGTATGAGGAAGAATCATAGGAACCAAACCCTTTTCCCTCAATTCGTGAAGCCTTTACTGAAGTGCAATGAGAAGAGATTAGGAAGAAACTCATGATAATAAACAAGTAATCCCACCACACCAAATGTTGACAACTCGGCTTCATACACTCACCAAACATCACATGATAACAAATGAAATAGAAACAGACCATGGTGTGAACATTGCAAGAACCTTGATCAACTAAAGAAGAATTTTTAGAAAATTTATGAAAAAACTGCAGATTGAAAGCCTAATAAAGTAAAAGGCAATATGAAAAATTAAGTAATCACAACATTTAGTTGCATCCCTGGACAACGACGTAACTCATGAAATACGTTGTCTGCATTTTAAAAATAGCATCATCATATTATTAAATATAATCTTAATATATTTTTTTCTTTTTTCAGTAATCTTGATACTCACTGTTAAGTGAGATGTATATCTTATTTTCTTTATTGTTCTGAAGTTGATTTTTGCTTCTTAAGTATCAAATATATTGTTATGATAGTTCTGTTACAAATAACATTACTGCACAGGGGCAGAATGATCATTTGTCCAAAACAACTGTCGCACAGCTGTTTTCAAACAGCAATAAACAAACAACCAGCCAGCTTATATGTAGCAGCTTCTGCGTAGCAACTTCCTAGGGCAACTACTACACAACAGCTTATTGATAAGTTGCAGTTGCCCTAAACACACCCTAAGTCTCCCATTTCAAAAGAACCATCCCATCACTCACTGTCATTTAAGTCAAGTCTTGTATTTGAGTTTGTTTCTCGTTAGAGTTATGTTATTGCATTTTANTGATGCCATAACATAATGATACAATCAAAATAATGCTGGCAACAAATAAGTTAAAAGATAGAAAAGTATTGAAATGGTCCCCTAATTATTTGCAAGGGACATTTAATTCTCAGAGTACAAAGATGTGTTAATCTATACCTGNGAAATTGACTCGTTAAACTTAAATTGAGAAAAATAGATGTAAAGTGTGAGATTCGAACCTGGATCAAATATACAAAAAAATGCACTAACCACATTGCCACATGAGGTGTTATGCNTTTATAACTTTATAAACATTGCATTTTATGAATCCACTCCTACTTTATGTTTCTTAATCAGCCATACACTCCACCTATTCATATTCTTCTTGAAGCATCATGTTTCNTTTATAACTTTATAAACATTGCATTTTATGAATCCACTCCTACTTTATGTTTCTTAATCAGCCATACACTCCTCCTATTCATATTCTTCTTGAAACGTCATGTTTTCAAGTATATAAGCGTTGAAATGTATGCATACATGAACCTCATGGGCCCACCCACAGTTTAGGAAAAACCGTGGGCCAACTGCTACATTTGAGAGGGAGAATTACTCTCTTAATTATCCGTTATTATGTTCTTTTTTTATTTCCATCTTATCATGATATTCTTTGAATTTCCCTTCAACTGTATTAAGTCTAGTCTGAGCTATATTTATAATTGTTATTTACTTCTATTATAATGAATGAAATTAAAGAGTTTATTCTCTAAGAAATTTGCTCCAAAATTCTACATAATACCAGAGCTAGGACACACCCCAGGTCTCTATTTCAGCCACTAAAATATTTCCTACAGGCCCTTCTCAGGCATTTCCNTTATTTACTTCTATTATAATGAATGAAATTAAAGAGTTTATTCTCTAAGAAATTTGCTCCAAAATTCTACATGATACCAGAGCTAGGACACAGCCCAGGTCTCTATTTCAGCCACTAAAATATTCCCTACAGGCCCTTCTCAGGCATTTCTTTTCTACACCTCCCATTCACAGCTTGTCCTTGGACGGAAGTTTCTCTTTCTAGTGGAAATCAACCGCAATAGCAAGTGGCCCTTTGCTCTTTATTGGAAATCCAATACCCGCATTCAATAGTCAGTGGAATTTCTCTTTCTAGTCAAAAGACAACACTCACATTAGAATTTTGCTTTCTAATGGAAATCAATTGAAAGACTGAGTAGTTGTGATTCTCGGCCACAACCTCCTCTATGCTTCCCAGCTACAAGTTCCTCCATCTGCTTCCCAACAACAAGTTCCTCTGTGCTTCCCAACAACAGTTCCTTCTAGGACTCATAGAAAATAGAAGAGGTATGAGGAAGAATCATAGGAACCAAACCCTTTTCCCTCAATTCGTGAAGCCTTTACTGAAGTGCAATGAGAAGAGATTAGGAAGAAACTCATGATAATAAACAAGTAATCCCACCNTGGACGGAAGTTTCTCTTTCTAGTGGAAATCAACCGCAATAGCAAGTGGCCCTTTGCTCTTTATTGGAAATCGAATACCCGCATTCAATAGTCAGTGGAATTTCTCTTTCTAGTCAAAAGCCAACACTCACATGAGAATTTTGCTTTCTAATGGAAATCAATTGAAAGACTGAGTAGTTGTGATTCTCGGCCACAACCTCCTCTATGCTTCCCAGCTACAAGTTCCTCCATCTGCTTCCCAACAACAAGTTCCTCTATGCTTCCCAACAGCAGTTCCTTCTAGGACTCATAGAAAATAGAAAAGGTATGAGGAAGAATCATGGGAACCAAACCCTTTTCCCTCAATTCGTGAAGCCTTTACTGAAGTGCGATGGGAAGAGATTAGGAAGAAACTCGTGATAATAAACAAGTAATCCCACGACACCAAATGTTGACAACTCGGCTTCATACACTCACCAAACATCACATGATAACAAATGAAATAGAAACAGACCATGGTGTGAACATTGCAAGAACCTTGATCAACTAAGGAAGAATTTTTAGAAAATTTATGAAAAAACTGCATATTGGAAGCCTAATAAAGTAAAAGGCAATATGAAAAATTAAGTAATCACAACATTTAGTTGCATCCCTGGAGAACGACGTAACTCATGAAATACGTTGTCTGCATTTTAAAAATAACATCATCATATTATTAAATATAATTTTAATATATTTTTTTCTTTTTTTAGTAATCTTTATACTCACTGTTAAGCGAGATGTATATCTTATTTTCTTTATTGTTCTGAAGTTGATTTTTGCTTCTCAAGTATCAAATATATTGTTATGACAGTTCTGTTACAAATAACATTACTGCATAGGGGCAGAATGATCATTTGTCGAAAACAATTGTCGTACAGCTGTTTTCAAACAGCAATAAACAAACAACCAGCCAGTTTATATGTAGCAGCTTCTGCGCGGCAACTTCCTAGGGCAACTACTACACAACAACTCATTGATAAGTTGCAGTTGCCCCAAACACACCCTAAGTCTCTCATTTCAAAAGGACCATCCCATCACTCACAGTCATTTAAGTCAAGTCATGTATTTGAGTTTGTTTCTCGTTAGAGTTATGTTATTGCATTTTAGTTTTAGGCATCCTAATTTTTACAATATTGAAAATTATATTCTCAACTATTTATCAATAAAAAACATAATTCTTATTAGTGTGAAACTTTCCCACTTGCTAAACATACTCAACAAGAACACCAAAGCCCAAAATACAAACTGAAACACACCTTCCTCCATGGTTCATAGTGATATTTGAGACATTCAAAAATAAAAAAATATAAATGAGGCTAGGTGGTTGTTACTTTCATTGATGATCATACCATAACCACTTGGTCCTTTCTCATGAAAGAAAAATCTAAAGTTATCAAGATATTTGAAACCTTTCAAAATATTATCCTCACCCAATTTCAAAACAAAATTTAAATTATCAAAACTGATAATGCAAATGGCTACTACAACTCCGCTATTAGCCCTTTATCTATCTGAACATGACATCATTCATATAAGCTCTTATGTTGATACACCTTAACAAAATGGTGTGTCCAAGAGAAAGAACAACCATCACTTTAAAGTGACCAATTAAATTTTATTCACTAGTAATGTACCCAAAAACTTTTAAGGGATGCAATTCTGACATCCACTTATCTCATTAATTGAATGCTCAAGAGAACACTAAACTTTAACAAACCTCTTAACACTTAAATCCTACCCACATAATCAATCATTCGCCTCTAACCTTTCATTACAAATTTTTTGTTGCTTTTTTTTTGTTCATCTACATCAATCATATCAAACCAAACTTGATCACACATCAATCAAATGCATATTTGTTGGATACACTTTAAACAAAAAGAGTATAAATATTACTCTCCATAAACACAAAAAGTTTACAAGTCCAAGGATGTAACCTTCCTTTAAAACCAACCTTATTACCTCCAATCTAATATTCAAGGGGAGAGTTGGAGACAATATTAGAATTAGGGTACCACTCAGGAACCTCAAGCTTACCTTTCTTATAACCCTTGTGAACTCACTCATTCCCATTATCATAAAATTACCCAAAAATCAACATATTATTCCACTAAATCCACCCACGGCTCCTACCAAGAACCAAGAACTCCATGTGTAAACCAAAAAGAAAAAAACTTAATGAGCATGTAAAGGATAATATGTAAAGGATAATATGTAATGAAAATCATCAGAGCCAACTTTGCACACATCAAGTATTCACACAGAGGTTGAGTCAACGCATCACGGATACCAAGAGGAAAAAGGAACACAAGAATGCACTAAACACTAGTTAGAAGAATTTCTTCCCTATATAAAATTTTCATCTTCTTATCTATCATTTCTCCATCCAAAGGCCTTTTCTATTCCTGCTTTAAAAAAGGCCATGGAAGAAGAGATATTTTTCCTTGAAAAGAATGATACATGTATTATAACAATTCTACCACCTGCGAAAAAAACTATAAGGTGCAAATGAGTATTCACTGGTAAAAGGGTTCACTTAGTTCTATGTGATCGATTATGAGGAGACTTTCGCACTAGTGATGAAACTCAACACAGCAAGAATATTACAATTATTGGTTGTCAACCAGGACTCACCTTTACATCAATCAGACATTAAAAATACATTTATTAATGGGGATCTTGAGGAAGAAGTATATATGGACATACCTCTAAAATTAATTATAACAAATAATCAGCTGGTGTGCAAACTGAAGTAATCATTGCATGGATTGAAACAATCTCTCAGAGCATAGTTTGAAAGATTCATCAGATTATTCTTACACTCAATGGGTAATATCAGTGTCAGGCTAATTACACATTATTTAAGGTATGATAGGGATCCTTACTATATATGTAGATGACATTATTCTCACACTCAATGACATAAGAGAGCTTGAAATAATCAAAAGAATAATGAATTATGAGTTTAAGATCAAAGCTCTTGAAACTTTTCAATATTTCTCAGGGACGAAAGTAGCTAGATCCAAAGAAGGCATTGGCATATCCCAGAGAAAATATATCCTTGACTTATTGAACGAGACATGAATGCTAGGATGCAAACAAACATATATACTTATAGATCCTAGTTGACAATCATTAAAAAGAAATGATAACATTCCAGTTGAAAAGGGTTGTATAAAAGATTCATGGGGAAACTCTATTAATTGTCACATACAAAAACTGACATTGCTCTTTTTGAGGTGTAGTGAGCGAATATATGAACGATTCAAATGAAGAACATTTATAAGTGGTCTTTCGAATCCTAAGGTACCTAAAGGTGTCTCCAGATATTCAAAAATGTGAAAACAATTATATTGAGATCTAAACTAATGCTAGCTAGTTATAAAAATCAACTAATTGAAGATCTACCCCAGGTTAGTGTTCATTTGTATGCAGTAATCATGTTACTTGGAGGGAAAAAAAACTATGGTCAAGAGATGGTGCAGAAGCTAAGTAGCATGCCCAGGCCTAAGAAATTTGTGAAGGGATTGAACTTCTCATGAGAACCAAAGCACTACTAAGATGTTTAATGATAGTCAATCAACAAGCATTATTTCAAAGAATCTGGTACACCGTGATCAAACTAAACATATAGAGATTGACAGCCTCTTCATCTCCAAGTTAACGGAAGAACTATTTAGTTATGTTATATCCCAACTCAGTATCGGATTACTAACATTCTTACTAAGAGCATAACTTCAATAATCTCAGTAGCAAGTTTGAGATGCATGACATATACAACCCAGCTTGAGAATGAGTGTTGATATGTATTCATCCATGGACCACATAGGCCCACCTATGGTTTAGAAAATAATAGGCTAGCTGCTACATTTGAGGGAGAGAATTACTCTCTGTTAATTATCCATTAATATGCCCTATTTATTTCCTTCATATCATGTTTTTTTTTTTTTAGATTTCCCTCCAATTTATTAGGGTTAGCATGAACTGTATATATACTAATTATTTGCTTCAATTATTATGAATGAAAATTTTGAGTTTTTCTCTCAAAAAAAGTTCCTCCAAAATTCTACAAAAAGTGCTAACAATTCGCCATCTACAATAATACCACCATCCATATAATCTGACGTAACAAAGTATTCTCCTCATGGGTGTCGTGTTATTCATTGCATGTTTCCATGTGAAAAGGTAAACAACACTATACTAAGCATCCAATTCAGTTTTATGTCTTTAAACAATCTATTCAATGGCTTCAATGCTTTGCCATATCTATTTCTTGTCTCTATCCCTAATGATATATTATGAGGCCTTAAAAAATATTCAGTGAAAAATTCATCATGACCAATGGTTATAAAACCCCTAAATCAAAGTGTGAAGTTATTGTCACCGATTTTAAGATAGCATTACAGCACTCACAACTTTCTAAAGTTGACCACACATGCTATAGATGTTCGCTTCATAAAAGCGACTAACCGGTTTTAGGTCTTACCTCAATCATAGAACTTCGATCAATCCAAACAATCGAACACATTCATGTAGGATCAATGAAGGTTTGCTGAGAACTGACAGCTTATGAGCTGGCGTCCCTGAAATCTCACTCCTAATAACCACCACTCTTAATCTGAAGCAGGGATTTTCATTGAGGTCATTCAAGGCAATGGGAGTCTGAAGAATCTAGTGAGGGATGTGCAGAATCTCTCCCAAGAGCTGAATCATGTACATAAAGCCCCAGAAAATGCCGCTAGTGCCAATTAGTGGGTATTGCGTTGAATCAGAGGTAATGTGATGCTTCCATGTGGCACAGGACATTCCAGGTGGTTTGGGGAGCAGATTTGAATCATGCACAGTTCATTAAGCAATTTTATCTCTCCCATAAATTACTAATCGGTCAAGATGAAGTTTATACCTGTAGTTTAAACAATTTCTTTACCATGCATTCCTGATGGGGAATATATTTGAATAGAAGTATAACAAAATTCAGAAATTTTGCTGCTTGAACATTGGCCTCTTGAGACTACAATCTATACAACTCATTTTTCTTTCCTTGCACAGTCCTTCCACATTATTCAAGCTTCCAAACATTAGTTTCCTTCTTTTTTTGTGGACAACCATAAACTATTGAAAGCAATCTTGTTGGCCTTAATAACATTTGACTTTTTTTACTTTCATAAAAATTGTAAGAAAACCATGATTGAGAATTTCATCTTTAGGATAACAGTCACTTACAATTTATGGAACAATAAACCTTACCTTCATAAATCAAGCTCAGAATTTCTTGTTATTCAAAAAAAAACTGTGTTCCATAATAACTCTGTCAACATAAGTTTTGTGCAATTCAATTGGGCTTGTAGAATCTTCCTTCTTCCGTAGTAACTAAATGGCCATGTATTCATGATAAAAAGGACTTCTAAAAATTGTAGGATACCCTTACCAGTAAACAATGACTTGTATATTTGTTGACTGTAATGCAAGTGCTTTTCAGTAGCCCCACAGACAGGAAAAATAGTTCATGAAAGTAAATGCAAGTTATTGATGCCATAACATAATGATACAATCAAAATAATGCTGGCAACAAATAAGTTAAAAGATAGAAAAGTATTGAAATGGTCCCCTAATTATTTGCAAGGGTCATTTAATTCTCAGAGTACAAAGATGTGTTAATCTATACCTANATAATATATGTAATATATTGTTATATAAATAGTTATATAATTTTTTTTTTATTTCGAGCTAAAACGAGCCAAACACGAGCGAACAAAGAGTCGTTCGTGTTCGGCTCGTTTATAATTCGAGCTTTAAAAATTATAATTCGAGCTACTTAACGAGCCGAACACGAGCTGTTCGTGAACAACCAGTTTTTTTGACAGCCCTACTTGCAATGTCAGTAGTTCCAATGCATTAATAATTTTATCCATCGAAAGAATTTCTTATACTAAAAGAGGAATTTGACACACGTTTTAAGTATAGGAAAACTAATGTATATAAGAAAAAATTTTAAGAATAAATTTCAAAATGTCAGAAAATTTATAGTTGATAAAATATGATTTGAGGAGAAAAATTCAACAATGCCAAGAATGTTTAAAAGGAACTCCAATTGTGTTTAAATTTAGCTTTAAAAATATAAAAAAAAAATACAAATCTTGAACAATCATTTCGAACTCAAACATAAGTTTGTTCAACATTGCCCATCTAAGCTTCTCAATTCAACCTTTCATGATTGCTCAATTTTCCGGTTGGTCAGGATAGCAACCACACCAACCGCATTCCCGCTCCAAACGTTTGATTTCAATACACTTCGTTTCAATCAACTAACACCAACAAATATCAGTTCTTATGTCAGCACCCACCTTTGACTAACACTGACAAATCATTGTATGTATGCTTCTATGTTCACCAATGACTAACAATAACTTCAATGCCTTTTGTTATTGAATATCATTGAATGATGCAAATTTGTGTTCCCTTGAAATGAAAAATACAATCGTTTGGGATTTTGAGAGGATACAAGTATTTTTCTTTATAAATTTCCAAGGACATTTAGGATAAAGTGATATTAACTTAATAAAGTTAAAAGTTGCTTACTTTAAAACCAATCATTTTGTGTGCATAAGTTTAAATTGTTTAAAATGAAACCTTATGAATCTCATTTTGAGATGCATTCATATTTTATGAAAATTATCAATTTTCGCATCCTTTTGGCAGCATTTATAAGAATCATAATTTGGTTCATAAAATTTAAAGGTGTTTATCAATGGACATGAGTTTAGGACCAAGAAGAGTCAGCAAAGGTATGCAAAAGAGTACATACATTCGTAAATTAAAGTCTTAATGTTTTTTTCTACATGTGAAGTATTATTTTCTTTAACTGTGAGAGGAATGGGTATGCGGTATGTGATTTCTTGGACCATGTGGAGGACATAAAGAAGGTCAAGGAGAAAAATAAGCAAAAAGAAAAAAAAAGAATGAGAAGCCCCACAGAAAAAAGAAAGCACATCTAGAAACAGTCTTGTATCATTCTCATTCTATTTTCAAGATCTCAACATAAAAAAAGATGATTAATAGAGGTTCAAAAGTAATTGGAAACAATTACCCAACTCATATGATACCATCTATTTTATATTCCACTATCACTCAATAAAAATAGTATTATCATTTCAATCATCCTCCATCACAACATCTTTATGAGTTCATTTCTACCTCCTCTATTTAAGTTTGAATTAATATTGTGAGCCTGATAAATATCAATGGGTGACAATTATTTTTCCGCACTAAATCCTAGTGATGTCCCTGCATATACTAGAACATTCAAATATTTGAAGTAAATCTTGTTTTAACGCAATTTTAATCTATCTACATATCCCATACCTAAACTTTGATACTTAAAACGTATCACACAAATCTTCAATATCATATAAAAAATATCAAATGACTCTTTGAATGTCAAATATACATACATACATTGCTCTAATGAAACAAAATAGTATATATGTAAATATGAATGTTTAGGCTAGAGATATATAAATACATGAAGATTGTTTGTTAGATATGTAATTTATCAACCTTAGTAATAATGATTCTCATATCACTTGGGGTTGTTTACCCAAATATTAATCAAAAGTTTTATCTATATTTACCACTTTTGATCAAAAATTAAACTTCAATTTTCTACTAGGATTAAGAATCTCCGTAGTAAATTGTCGTAAAATTTATGCAATCTCAATTTTAATCATTATGTACTAATAATTGGATCATTCATTAAACCTCGTTTCATTATGCCATGTAAACATCATGAGGTTGTTGAAATCAATATAATTTGCTTGGTGTAGCTTAAAACATTCATATTTCATAGTAATGTTCCCTGACAGGTCTACATGATGTTGCATTAATGACTTGTTATTATATTAATTGGCTCATTTATACTATTCTTGATAATGTTTTTAACATGTATCATCAATAATCATTTTCTCTTAACCCTAAATGTTTTTTCACTATTTTTCTATTCCATTTGATAAGCTCTCTCTTTAGGCCCATTTGTTACATCTTTTTTTATTATTACAATTATAATAAATACAAAAATTATGACCCTAAATTGTCGGTTTATAACTTTATAAACATTGCATTTTATGAATCCACTCCTACTTTATGCTTCTTAATCAACCATACACTCCACCTATTCATCTTCTTCTTGAAGCGTCACGTTTACAAGTATAGAAGCATTGAAATGTATGCATACATGAACCTCATGGGCCCACCCACGATTTAGGAAAAATCGTGGGCCAACTGCTACATTTGAGAGGGAGAATTACTCTCTTAATTATCCATTATTATGTTCTTTTTTATTTCCATCTTATCATGATATTTTTTTGAATTTCCCTCCAACTGTATTAGGTCTAGTCTGAGTTATATTTATACTTGTTATTTACTTCTATTATAATGAATGAAATTAAAGAGTTTATTCTCTATGAAATTTGCTCCAAAATTCTACATGATACCAAAGCTAGGAGACACCCCAGGTCTCTATTACAGCCACTAAAATATTCCATACAGGCCCTTCTCAGGCATTGCTTTTCTACACCTCCCATTCACAGCTTGTCCTCAGACAGAAGTTTCTCTTTCTAGTAGAAATCAACCGCAATAGCCAGTAGCCCTTCGCTCTTTATTGGAAATCCAATACCTGCATTCAATAGTCAGTGGAATTTCTCTTTCTAGTCGAAAACCAACACTCGCATGAGAATTTTTCTTTCTAATGGAAATCAATTGAAAGACTGAGTAGTTGTGATTCTCGGCCACAACCTCCTCTATGCTTCCCAGCTACAAGTTCTTACATCTGCTTCCCAACAACAAGTTCCTCTATGCTTCCCAACAACAGTTCCTTCTAGGACTCATAGGAAATAGAAGAAGTAAGAGGAAGAATCATGGGAACCAAACCCTTTTCCCTCAATTCGTGAAACCTTTACTGAAGTGCAATGAGAAGAGATTAGGAAGAACTCATGATAATAAGCAAGTAATCACACCACACCAAATGTTGACAACTCGGCTTCACACACTCACCAAACATCGCATGATAACAAATGAAAAAGAAACAAACCATGGTGTGAACATTGCAAGAACCTTGATCAACTATAGAAGAATTTTTAGAAAATTTATGAAAAAACTGCAGATTGGAAGCCTAATAAAGTAAAAGGCGATAGGAAAAATCAAGTAATCCTAACATTTAGTTGCATCCCTGTAGAACGACGTAACTCATGAAATACGTTGCCTGCATTTTAAAAATAACATCATCGTATTATTAAATGTAATTTTAATATATATATATATATATAT
>JXCR01111009.1:251213-283434 GCA_002079205.1 Phalaenopsis hybrid cultivar | reverse complement strand
TATATATATATATATAGTGATCTTGATACTCACTGTTAAGTGAGATGTATATCTTATTTTCTTTATTGTTCTGAAGTTGGTTTTTGCTTCTCAAGTATCAAATATATTGTTATGATAGTTCTGTTACAAATAACATTACTGCACAGGGGCAGAATAATTATTTGTCCAAAATAGTTGTCGCACAGATGTTTTCAAACAACAAAAAACAAATCAGCCAGCTTATATGTAGCAGCTTCTGTGCAGCAACTTCCTAGGGCAACTGCTACACAGCAGCTTATTGATAAGCTGCAGGTGCCCCAAATATACCCTGTCTTCCATTTCAAAAGGGCCATCCGATCACTCACAATCATTTAAGTCAAGTCTTGTATTTGAGTTTATTTCTCGTTAAAGTTATGTTATTGCATTTTCGTTTTATGCATCCTAATTTTTACAATATTGAAAATTATATTCTCAACTATTTATCAATAAAAAGCATAATTCTTATTAGTGTGAATCCTTCCCACTTGCTAAACATACTCAACAAGAACACCAAAGCCCAAAATACAAACCAAAACACACCTTCCTCCATGTTTCATAGTGATATTTGAGACCTTCAAAAATAAAAAATATAAATGAGGCTAGGTGGTTGTTACTTTCATTGATGATCATACCATAGCCACTTGGTCTTTTATCATGAAAGAAAAATTTAAAGTTATCAAGATATTTGAAACCTTTCAAAATATTATCCTCACCCAATTTCAAAGCAAAATTTAAATTATCAAAATTGATAATGCAAAAGGCTACTACAACTCCGCTATTAGCCCTTTATCTATCCGAACATGACATTATTCATATAAGCTCTTATTTAGATACACCTTAACAAAATGGTGTGTCCAAGAGAAAGAACAACCATCTCTTTAAAGTGACCAATTAAATTTTATTCACTAGTAATGTACCCAAAAACTTTTAAGGGATGCAATTCTGACATCCACTTATCTCATTAATAGAATGCTCAACAGAATACTAAACTTTAACAAACCTCTTAACACTCATAAAATCCTACCCACATACTCAATCATTCGCCTCTAACCTATCATTACAAATTTTTTGTTGCATTTTTTTTTTGTTCATCTACATAAATCATATCAAACCAAACTTGATCACACGTCAATCAAATGCATATTTGTTGGATACACTTTAAACAAAAAGAGTATAAATATTACTCTCCATAAACATAAAAAGTTTACAAGTCCAATGATGTAACCTTCTTTTAAAACCAACCTTATTACCTCAAATCTAATATTCAAGGGGAGAGTTGGAGACAATATTAGAATTAGGGTACCATTCAGGAACCTCAAGCTTACCTTTCTTATAACCCTTATGAACTCACTCATCCCCATTATCATAAAATTACCCGAAAATCAACATATTATTCCACTAAATCCTCCCACGACTCCTACCAAGAACCAAGAACTCCATGTGTAAACCAAAAAGAAAAAACCTAGTGAGTATGTAAAAAATAATATGTAATGAAAATCATCAGAGCCAACTTTGCACACGTCAAGTATTCACACAGAGGTTGAGTCAACGCATCACGAATACCAAGAGGAAGAAGGAACACAAGAATGCACTAAACATTAGTTAGAAAAATTTGTGACCTATATAAAATTTTCATCTTCTTATCTATCATTTCTCCATCCAAAGGCCTTTTCTACTTCTGCTTTGAAAAAGGCCATGGAAGAAGAGATTCTTTCCCTTGCAAAGAATGATACATGGATTATAACAACTTTACCACCTGCAAAAAAAACTATAAGGTGCAAATGAGTATTCACTGGTAAAAGGGTTCACTTAGTTCTATGTGATCGACTATGAGGAGACTTTCGCACTAGTGATGAAACTCAACACAGTAAGAGTATTACAGTTATTGGTTGTCAACCAGGACACACCTTTACATCAATTAGACATTAAAAATATAGTTATTAATGGGGATCTTGAGGAAGAAGTATATATGGACATACCTCTAAGATTAAATATAACAAATAATCAGCTGGTGTGCAAACTGAAGTAGTCATTGTATGGTTTGAAACAATCGCTCAGAGCATGGTTTCTATCAGTGTCAGGCTAATCACACATTATTTAAGGTATGATAGTGATCCTTACTATATATGTAGATGACATTACTCTTACACTCAATGACATAAGAGAGCTTGAAATAATCAAAAGAATAATGAATTATGAGTTTGAGATCAAAGCTCTTGAAACTTTAAAATATTTCTTAGAGACGAAAGTAGCTAGATCCAAAGAAGGCATTGGCATATCCCAGAGAAAATATATCCTTGACTTATTGAAGGAGACATGAATGCAAGGATGCAAACAAACATATATACTTATAGATCCCAGTTAACAATCATTAAAAGGAAATGATAACATTCCAGTTGAAAAGGGATGTATCAAAGATTCATGGGGAAACTCTATTAATTGTCACATACAAGAACTGACATTGCTCTTTTTGAGGGTGTAGTGAGCAAACATATGAACGATTCAAATGAATAACATTTATAAGTGGTCTTTCGAATCCTAAGGTACCCAAAGATGTCTCTAGATATTCAAAAAGGTGAAAACAATGATATTGAGATCTAAACTAATGCTAAGTAGTTATAAAAATCAACTAATTGAAGATCTACGCCAGGTTACCGTTCATTTTTATGCAGTAATCATGTTACTTGGAGGAAAAAAAACTATGGTGCAAGAGATGGTGCAGAAGCTAAGTAGCATGCCCAGGCCCAAGAAATTTGTGAAGGGATGTAGCTAAAAAAACTACTTGTTGAACTTCTCATGAGAACCAAAGCACTACTAAGATGTTTAATGATAGTCAATCAACAAGCATTATTTCAAAGAATCTGGTACACCGTGATCAAACTAAACATATGGAGATTGACAGCCTCTTCAACTCCAAGGAAGTTAATGGAGGAATTATTTAGTTATGTTATATCCCAACTTAGTATCGGATTACTGACATTCTTACTAAGAACATAACTTCAATAATCTCAGTAGCAAGTTTGAGATGCATGACATATACAACCCAGCTTGAGGAGTGTTGATATGTATTCATCCATGGACCACATAGACCCACCCATGGTTTAGAAAATAATGGGCTAGCTGCTACATTTGAGGGGGATAATTACTCTCCCTTAATTATCCATTAATATGCCCTATTTATTTCCTTCATATCATGTTTTTTTTTTTTGAATTTCCCTCCAATTTATTAGGGTTAGTATAAACTGTATATATACTAATTATTTGCTTCAATTATTATGAATGAAAATTTTGAGTTTTTCTCTCAAAAAAAGTTCCTCCAAAATTCTACAAAAAGTGTTAACAATTCGCCATCTACAATAATACCACCGTCCATATAATCTGACGTAACAAAGTATTCTCCTCATGGGTGTCGTGTTATTCATTGCATGTTTCCATGCAAAAAGGTAGACAACACTATACTAAGCATCCAATTCAGTTTTATGTCTTTTAACAATCTATTTAATGGCTTCAATGTTTTGCCATATCTATTTCTTGTCTCTATCCCTAATGATATATTATGAGGCCTTACAAAATATTCAGTGAAAATTTCATCATGACCAATGGTTATAAAACCCCTAAATCAAAGTGTGAAGTTATTGTCACCGATTTTAAGATAGCATTACAGCATTCACAAATACCCGAGAAACTAACCTTAGTTTCTAAAGTTGACCACACATGCTATAGATGTTCGCTTCATAAAAGCGACTAACCGGTTTTAGGTCTTACCTCAATCATAGAACTTCGATCAATCCAAACAATCGAACACATTCATGTAGGATCAATGAAGGTTTGCTGAGAACTGACAGCTTATAAGCTGGCATCCCTGACGTCCCTAAAATCTCGCTCCTAATAACCACCACTTTTAATCTGAAGCAGGGATTTTCATTGAGGTCATTCAAGGCAATGGGAGTCTGAAGAATCTAGTGAGGGATGTGCAGAACCCCTCCCAAGAGCTGAATCATGTACATAAAGCCCCACAAAATGCCGCTAGTGCCAATTAGTGGGAATCGTGTTGAATCAGAGGTAATGTGATGCTTCCATGTGGCACAGGACATTCCAGGTGGTTTGGGGAGCAGATTTGAATCATGCACAGTTCATTAAGCAATTTTATCTCTCCCATAAATCACTAATCTGTCAAGATGAAGTTTATACCTGTAGTTTAAACAATTTCTTTACCATGCATTCCTGATGGGAAATAATTGAATGTAAGTAAAACAAAATTCAGAAATTTTGCTGCTTGAACAGTGGCCTCTTGAGACTTCAATCTATACAACTCATTTTTCTTTCCTCGCACAGTCCTTCCACATTATTCAAGCTTCCAAACATTAGTTTCCTTCTTTTTTTGTGGACAACCATAAAATATTGAAAGCAATCTTGTTGGCCTTAATAACATTTGACTTTTTCGACTTTCATAAAAATTGTAAGAAAACCATGATTAAGAATTTCATCTTTAGGATAACAGTCACTTACAATGTGTTGACTGTAATGCAAGTGCTTTTCAGTAGTCCCACAGACAGAAAAAATAGTTCATGAAAGTAAATGCAAGTTATTGATGCCATAACATAATGATAAAATCATAATAATGCTGGCAACAAATAAATTAAAAGCTGAAAAAAGTGTTGAAATGGTCCCCTAACAATTTGCAATGGGGGCCATTTAATTATCAAGTGTTAATTTATACCTAGATTCTTTTAATACGGGTTAAAATAGTCTCTAGTGAGAATTATTTTAACCCTCATTAAAAATTAAAAATAATATGGGGACTAATTTAGCAATTTTATAAACTTTGGGATTAAAATGACCCCATCTAAATAGTCAAGTGACAATTTTTACATTTTACTATAAAAAATTCTAAATTTTAAATAATAATAATAATAATAATAATAACTTTAATATACACATTTCTCCGCTAGTCAAAAGATCCTATGTCAATAAGAAACTTGCATGAAGTGCAAAACGACAGAAATATAATATGCATTAATAAAAAGTATTCAGCTATTTTAATAGTAGTATGCAGCAAAGCAGAGATAAAAGCAGTTATGGGTTGACAAAGTTGTTAAAAAAAGTATTTCACAGCTAAGTCAAGAAAGCAGATTTACACACTAATTGAATCTTTTATACGATATTGTTATTCATTGTTGCCAATTTTTCAAATGTTATAAATTTACAATTCTTTGCTGTTGTCACCACTATACCCAATTGAAGTTAGTAGCAGTTAATACCCACATGAACTTGTAATCTATGTACTGCAGATGTTTGAAACCACCGAAATGCTCAGAAACAGCATATCGTTATGTAGCAAAATGTAATTTTCCTGCCATTAAAGTTATAATGTTAAATAAAAATTAAGCGCTAAAAAAGTCCTATGACTGTTTACATGAGCCAATTTAGTCCCAGAATCTATTAAAGTGTCAAATTAGTTCTCAGACTCATCAAATTAGGGCTGAAATAATATTCCACTGAGACTATTTCAATCCATATTAAAAGAGTCTGCGGACTAAATCAATACTTTTATAGACTTCGTGATTAAAATGACCCCCTACAAAAAGTCCGGGGACTGTTTTGACACTTCTTTCAATAGAAATTATGATATTTTTCTTGATCACGAGGATATGAAAAGAACATACCGTATGCTAAAATTCAATTCCGTCTAACTTGGTTGGTGGAAAGCTCAGGAAGAACCCATCTACGTCCAGCTACTTCTACCATGCTCAAATGTGGAATGTTGAGAATATACATCAGACTTGCTCTCCTTAAAGTTTGCAGGCTTTGTTTTTTTCCTAGATAATCCTGTGTCACTAAAACTTCCATCAGAAATATGTTCATGCGCATCAGAAAATTCCTTTGTCCATGAATGCAAAGGTATAAAATACGAATCATCCTTTGCTTTCCTCTTTCTAATTTCATGCTTTTTTACGCTTTCGGAGATATGATGGAGCGATTCGTTTAACCTTGCAATACCCCGTTCCACTGGTTCGACCACATGTGAAACAGTAAACTTCACATCATCGACCATCTGAGAGTTTAAAAAAATGAAAAATCGCTCAGCTAAATAAAGGAAGATTTACATACATACCACTACAATCCTATGAATTTACATATCTGACACCTTAACTTTAATTTATATATATGTGCCACCTTGCCTATGCATAAAAAAGATGTATATTACATTTTAAAAGTTAAAACAGCGGCATTTCTGATGTAAAAAGACAGATCCAAGTTATATACAAAAAGTAGAGTTTAGGTGTTAGATATTTAAATACATACGAACTTGGCACTATGTAAACATTTTTTTAAGGGTCATAGAGAATATGAATCAAGAAACCCACAATTTCGCTGCCTCCAAGAACAACATCGCGAACACTCTGGGGGAAACTCAGCCGCTTTTGATTTTCATCAGACTGAGAAATGTGCATCCTTGCTAACCTTCCACCTTCTGCAACTTCATCCGGATCAGGAGGAGCTCCCAAAGACGCATAATCGGCCAAAATAGAAACATTGCGGACACACCTCTCCCCACATTGATATGGCTTTGCGGGGAAAACGTATAGATGCACAATAGCAGCGATCCCCATCTAACATTTAGAAATCAAAAAAATAATAATGTAATATAATAATTATAATAAAGCTAGCAATTGCACAAAAGAAAAGGAAGATGCAGATTATAACTTAAAAAATATGCCAAAGAGGATGAAGATAAGAGAACCTATTTATTCTAATTGAGAAAACTGTCAAAATAATCAAACCCTTTTTAGGGGGTCATTTTAGTCCCAAAGTCTATAGTGTCAATTAAGCCCCCAAACTTTTTTAATATGAGCTGAAATAATCTCCTCAGAGAACCATTTGACACTTTTGTAGACTCTGAAAATAAAATGACCCCATATAAACAATCAGAGGACTATTTTGTCACATTATTCTAATCCCTAATTAAAAGTTCCAATGAGGATCTCCTTTTTGAGTGAGCAAAACTAGTAGAAAACTTAGTTAAAAACAATGTTAAGGTGTGATGACATGGGCCAAAGGAATTCAAACAAAAGGTTTTACCTTGGCACCCCAACACGCACATATTGACGATGACATGCAAATAGTATTTTGAAAGCATGAAAAGCAATGCAATAAGCAAAAGGTTACTTCAACGAGCAAATTGAACTGCAGTTTTACTAATAAGAGCCTTCATGACCTGTATATCTAATAAGCACATTTTGCGTTCATAAAAGTCGTTTAAATAACTAAATTAAATAACATGTAATAATTTTTAGCAAATTATATTAACTTATAGATATTAAAAAAACCAAAAATAGAATCAAAGATATAAATAATGAAGAGATAAAAGAACAGTCATCACACCCATTGTTCACTAAACAGGTTAATAACAAAAGCGACAATAAAAAAAGCACACCTTGCACCAGTACAATGAGACCAACCCTCAAAGGTAGTCATAAGAATTAAGAAGCAATTAAAAATCTATATCAATCATCACACACTTAAAAATTGAGGAAAGCTACACTTTTTTGTACTAATCAATATTTGCTCATTTTCATATTCTTCGGGGACCCATTTATAATCCATAGAGTGCCCAAAATAAGGAACTCCCCAAAATCCTCTAAAATTAAATTAGAAAAAGACCACACCAATTCTCCCAACAAAAAATAGTAGAATTTCTTTTAATCATTTATGCCTTCAAAGGGAACCCCAAAAGAGATGGCAAGCTATAAGCATTGAATATAGAAGTTGAAAATAACACAATAAAGAAAACGAACTTTATTTTCAGAATTGGATCAATCCGCAATTTTCCTTTAGCAAACATTGTTTGATCGAGATTGTAGCAATCAGCAAATTTCAATCAACAGCCACTGAATTCTCAAAATTATAGCACGTGACAAAAGTAGGTAATATAAAAGGAAAACCACAAAATGAAAAAAAAAAAAACAGTATGGACTCGGAAGGAGAATTAGCAATGGAGATCGCATGAAATCCAGCTGAATAAACCCATATATATGTGCAGTCAAATGAGCAAGCTACCAACCACAAGGAAGACCACAGGCAGTGTGAACAAAAACAATGTTGATTGAATTTGGTTCCTTACAACATTTAAGTAAGCCTAATGGGGAAAAAAAACAATCAGAAAATACAACACATTCTCGATAATATCAAAAGTTGAAAAAAAAAAATATCCCAAACAAATCATAAATTGTTAATTGTTAATTGTTGATCACCCACAAATTGATGAGCAAATTGATGTAAGAAAACATGGATCTAATTGGGAGCTTGACACCGTTCCGGAGTTTCTAGAAGGTGTGATAGAACACAACACAACATTATGCAAGTTATAGGATGGGCAATGGGAGTGGAAGAAAGGAAAGCGGCTAAAAATCGGCATGTGTGGTGGCTGGACAGCAAGCCGGAGACAGAAAAACAGTGGTTTCCTGGTGGAAGCAGTTGGTGACTGCGAGTTGGACGGCTGTTGCCTGAAAACAGAATAAGAACGACAAATCAACAAGGCGCAGATGGCGAGGGCATCCACCACATGTTCCTAAGCAAGCTACTGACACATCACTTGAAAAAAGAAGAGGCTATAACACTCCGGATAGCAAAATAAGAAGCCTCATATTCATACAATCAGCCAGGAAAAAAAAAAAAAAACTAAAGTTTGAAACAGCCATATGCCAAATATATAAAGGCTCCCAAATAGGAAATAACATATTCAAAAAATAAAGAAAAAGAAACAGAATCAAGAAAGGAATAACAAAAGAACAATTGAAATAAAAAAGGTTTGGTGCGGCACTGTCAATCATGCAATCACGGAAAGCCTGTATCTGTGAGATCAGGAAACCTAATGCAGCATTCGTGCGCATGAAGAACGCGTCCCACATCACTCTACCCACATAAGAGAGGGTTATTACTAATTTCTGGGAGAACTCGAGTCCTCATAATATAGTGATAAGTCAACGACAATAAAAATAACAAAAATATTGTAGCCTCTCGGTAGATTCAATCTTAGACATTGTCATTAGTCTTCTTAGCTATCCTAAATGGGGCATTAGCTCCAGGCTTGAGCATTCCAAATGAACTTGTAAGAAATCACTCCTTTATAATTATTCATACCATGTCGTCCTCCTTAAAAACCATAGTCTTCCTTGACTTATTAGCATGTTTCTGATATTTGGTATTCTGTTGGAGTATTTCCTTTCTGATCTGCTCGTGTAGGAACTGAGTGCCCTTATCTCGATCTTAGGCATCAGTTCTAAGCTCAATAACGAATAGCATTGGGACTAACTCCAAGAGAGTAAGAGGACGCTGCAAGTACACAATCTCAAAGTGATTGTGACCTGTGGATTGACTAGTTAAACGATTATAGGCAAACTTGACCTAAAGAAGAACCAAGTCCTACTGCTTCATGTGTTTTCCTGCAAAGCATATAAGAAAGCTTACTAAATTGCAGTTTACAACCACAATCAATATATTTGTTTGTGAGTTGTTGAACTAAACTGAGGCTTTGCACCTAACTTACCCCATAAAATACTTCAGAAGTGGCTAAGAAATTTCACATCTCTATCTCATGTAATGCTCCAGGGTATCCATGAATGCGAACTACTTAAAGTATAAGGTTGCAATAAGGGATGCATCCATCATTGTCTTATGGTAAGGAACAAAATGGTCATCTTGAAAAAATGGTCAACCATAAGCATGACAATCCTTGCTCTGTTGAGTCTGGGGTAAGCCCACCATAAACTTCATGCCAACGTCCAACCAGAGTGCCTCTAGAATAGGAAGAGGAGGGTACAAGCATGTAGTTTGCCCTCGAATATTAGCAAATGACATACCCTACGCTGTAGGACATGTCTCTCCACATTTCGTAACAATCTGGTCAATAAAAATTTTCATTTACTAAAGAGAGAGTCTTGCCTCTACCAAAAATGTCTTATCATTCCTCTTTTGTGACACTCGTGCAAAATGTTTCCCTGAAGCAAACTCTGAGGAATACACAATCTATTCTGAAAGAATAGATATCCATCAGATTTGTGATACTTCTCTTACAATCTATCCTGACATCCTATTCAAATGTCTTGGAAATCCGCATAAATTGCATACAAGTCTTTCAACACCTCAAAACCAATGATTTTTTATTGTATCGTAGTGAGTAATAAGTGGCGACAACCCGGGGCATTGACTACTTTGTTCTGGCTCTTTTCTTTACGTTTGCGAGAAAATGGAACGAAGGATAACAAAAATGTGCAAATTCATATTTATCTTTCACTAAGCACTCTGACTGTGCTGCAGGCTGAGACTGCTCAGAAATTTACGGATCAACATACCCCCCAGGGTGAGCTCTCCATCGAAGATCCACCAATTGATCAGATGAGACAAACACTGGCTGATGAATGACAAGTTTTACAAATCTAGGAAGAAGAAAAAAATAATGCTAGAACTAAGAAATTTTCAGAATGATTATTTGATAGTTTCGGGTGGAAGCCAACACCTTAGTTTGTTACTAGACTCCTTCCCTAGAACCAAGGGGAGGGGAAGTGGTAAATCCACCCACCATGATTAAGAGTATTTCATAATTTTTGGGGTATACGCATATTTTAAAGTCTCTTTTTGAGTGAGTTGCATTCTCTGTGAGTAGGCTCTTAGTACTCACTCACTAAAATCTTTGTATCTTCCCTTTTACATCATTGAATTTATTTTTTTATAATATATATATATATATTGTATAATCAATATATATAGAAACTAGAGAAAAAGTAAATAATAAAACTAAAACATTCTCTTTCTAAATTAGATCCCCATGTCAACAGATTTATTATATTCCTAAATTACAACTTTCCTAAATTAAAACTTTCCTAAAATAATTTCCTATTTTCCAGCACTCTCCTTCAAGCTGGAGAATTGATATCATCCATTCCTAGCTTCAATATAATTATTGAGAAGTCATGAAAATTAAGTCCCTTTGTAAATACCTCTGCAAGTTATTCCTTTGAAGGCTCATAAGGTGTAAAGATTCAATTTGTTGTATAAATTCTCCATTGTAAAATACATATTAATCTTGATGTGATTTGTCATATCATGTTGTACCATATTATGAGCAACATTGATGGCAGACTTGTTGTCACTTGTCACAGTATAGTCTCATAGGTTTTTCCCATTCTATCTTGAAATCTTCAACGATGATCTTCAACCACAGAAGCTCACACACACCGTGAGCCACATAGATGAACTATGCTTCCGCACTTGATCAAGCTATCATATTTTGCTGCTTACTCCAAGTACGCAAATTACCAACTAAGAACGTGCAATAACCAATCTTGGAATTTATATCGGCCAAAAATCTTGTGTAAACTGCATCATTGTAAGCTTTAAAAAATTAGACCCTCACCATTCTTGAATAAAATTTCTTTTCTTGAATTAGCTTTAAGGTAGTGAAGTATTTAGTTTGCAGCTTGTAGGTGATTATCTTTAGGGTTGTGCATGAAGTGCCTTACTACACTCGCATCATGGGCAATTTCAGGCCAAGTGAGTGTCAAATGTATTAACTTCCTAAAACAATTCTAGAATCATTCCTTATCAACTGCCTTGTCATTATTCGCCTCTCCAAATTTATGATTAGGATCAAGCGGAGTTGAAGCAATTTTACACCTAGTTTAATAATTTTCTTCCAGAGGCCAACCATATACTTATTGTGGTTAAATGATGAATCTTTGTTGACATCGAGCTACTTTTATCCCAAAAAATACTTGAAGCTTCCCAAGTTTTTAATTTCAAATTCTATTATCAAGCAGTTTTTTAAGACTTCCTTTCTTTTCCCATTATTACCAGTAACAATTCTTATCAATAAACACCAGAGATCTCCCCTGAACTCGTGTGTTTGATAAATAATTTATGATCACCTTAAGCATCACTTTTTTAAACCCTTTGAACCAAGCGCTTGGAGACCACTTGAGTCCATATAATGCCTCTTTTAATTTGCAAACCTTGTTCAATTTTATCTCTCCTCCAAAGCCCGATGAAATCTCCATATACATCTATTCCTCTAAATCACCATGAAGGAAGAAATTATTCATATCAAATTGTTCTAAATCCAAATTGAAATTTACGACCAATGACAGAAAAATTCTTACTGTATTCATATTAGTCACTAGTGCAAATGTCTCCTGATAGCTCACTCCATATGTTTGTATAGCCTTGAGCAACCAACCTTGTTTTGTATCTCTAGACAATCCAGACAACCATCTGATTTGAATTTCACGACAAACAAACATTTGCATCGAATTGCTTCTTTATTTTATGGTAGCTCTACTATTTCCCATGTTTTATTCTTCGCAAGTGAATCCATCTGTATTCTCATAGCTTCTCTCCACTTCTCATCGGATAATGGCTCGGACAAGGTGTTTGGAGTTGAGATGGAGTTTAAGTTGGCTAAGAAACTATTGTGATACGGAGAAAATATATGAAAAGACCTTAATTTGGCTGATGGAAACCTTGAATATTCAGCGCATCTTTTTGTCTCTTTTCGTAAGGCAAAAGGTGAATAATAATCAGCTAGAATAGGAGAGAAAATTGGATTTATGCATACCTCATTTTCAAGAATAAAATTTGATTTCTGGACTCGCACAAGATCTGGTTCAAGGTTTCTCTTTCTAGAATACGCTTGTGCATACTTCCTAGAGTCAACCCTATCATTAGTAGGGACTATTTCAACTTTTTTAGGGTTTAATCCTTGTGGGGACAATTCTGGTTATAGGGATGGCTCTTGTGAAAGTCATTTGGACTTCTGTGAAGAATAAGGTTGTAATATGGGGTATGTCAAAAAAGAGTAGATATTCTATCTTATCTTCCCCAACAAGACTAGACTCCCCATGCAGATAAGGCTGAGAGAAAAAATGATTGCTCTTTCTCAAAGGTGACATCAATAGAAATATAAAAGTTATGTAAGTGGGTGATAGCCCTTGTAGCCATTTTGTGTTAGAGAATAACCAATGAACAAACACATGATTGCTCGTGGATCTAATTTACTTTTGTTATGGTGACACGTGAATACAAACAAGACAAGCAAAGACTAAGAGAGTAAGATTATTTGTAGTTCGAATATTAGGATAAAATTGAGAGTGGAGTTGCATAGGGGTTTGATTCCTTAATACTTTCAAGGGCAATCGTTTAAAATGTTGGCTGTAGTGAGGAAAACTTCCCCCAAAATGAATTTGGAACCCGATTTTGGAAAAGTAAAGCACGGGTTGTGGCAAGTAAGTGGACACTTTTTTTTCTCGTGGCACACTAATTCTATTGACTATCCATATAGGACAATACATAAACTATCCCTTCTTGTAAAAAATTTTACCGAAAGAAATTGATTAAAATAATCTATAGCATTATCAGTCGAATCCTTTTTACTTCGACACCAAATTAATTATGTATCATGTTAAAGAAGTTTGGAAGGATAGTGATAGCATTGGACATAAGTTTGAGATCATCGATAAAAGAAACAAACCACTGAGCTCCTTTAACATTGGCAATTATATATGGACCCCATATATCAGTGTGAATCAAATAAAAAGGTAAAAAACTTCTACTATTACTAATTGGAAAAAATCCCTTCTATATTTGATAGATTCATATACATCACAATGAAAATCCTTAACATGAATTTCCTTAAACAAAGAATGGAAGATTGTATTTAAAATATTAAATGAAAGATGACCAATACAAAAGATTTGACCCCAAATGACATCTTTACTTGAAACAAAACAACAAGAAACTGAAAAAACATGATTGATAGTGGGTAAGTATACGACTAATGTATCGAGATAGTAGAGTCCACCCTTTCCTTAGCAAGTTCAATCTTCTTCCTTGAATTATGATTCTTAAATACACAGTAAGATAGATAAAACAAGACATTAAACTTCATATCATGGATTAGTTTGTGAATAGACAACTAGCGAACAATTTAAGAACATGGAGCACATCTTTTAATAATAAAGACGAACTTAATTGAATGTGATCAACACCAACCACTAAGATAATAGGACCATCAACAACAACAAATTTCCTATTGCTAAGAAAAGGTGAATATGTTGTAAAATAGACTGAGGAAAGTGTCATGTGATATAAGGCTCCAGAGTCAATGACCCGACATTCTTGTATAAACAAGTCCAAGTCATGTAATCCATAAAAGAGAGACTTACTAGAGAATGCTCATAAACGAGAGCCACTTGGCTGCTCCAATGATCCCAAATAAACTTTGAACATTTTCAATCTCGACCTAATTAAGGTGATTAGTTGTACTCTCAATAGGAGCCTGTGGGACGAAATTTTGTAAAGTGGGTTTTGTGGTAGACTTGATGAGCTCGCTGCAGAATTTTCTTATCACCTCATTGGCCCCATGCTCAGCTTGTAGTAGGTTTCCAATGCAACTTCCAACAGTAATCTTTGGTATGTCTCTGCTTCTTAACGTAGGTGCACCAAGCTTATCTCGAGGGTCATTTTGGGATGACCGCTTGGTTTAATTTTGGTTGGTGTTCTGTTGTATAACCATGGCAGATCCTTTAGTTGTCATGGGTTCAAGCATGATGACTCCTCGACTCTCCTTAAGCCCAAATCAAGATGATAATCTTATTTAGTGAAGGGGCATCTTCCTTGCAGGAATTTGAATTCGAGCCTAATCAAATTCTACATTTATGCTAACCAAAAAATCACATACTCAATCTTTCTTAATAAACTTCTTTAAGATCACGACATCCTCAAGGCAATGTCTCAAGAACCCTATAATGGTCAAGGTCTTGCCACAAATTCAAAAGCATATTCACAATAGATGTTTTGTTGCCCTATTTTGCAACAAAAATCTTTAGTTTAACTTTATACACAGACAATATCTTCGGCCTTCGGGTATGTTTGGTGAAAGGCAACCCAAATATCTTTTATAGATGTGGAAAAATACATGTATCACTGACTTTTGGTGTTATTGAACTCCATAACCAAGACAGAATCATGGGGTCCTCTTCATTCCATATATCAAAGTTTGGATCACCATGTTTTGGTCTCATGCCAAGAAGATGCAAAATTTTTCTATCTTTAGATAAATATAGACTAGCAGAGGCGATTTTAAGTAGTTTAGACCATTGAGTCTATAAAAGTTGTGTATGTTTTGCTGAGTCTATAAGAGTTGTGTATGTTTTGCAGTTCATCAAGAAGAAGATGGGTTTTGGCACTCCATCAGATTGACAAAATTGTTGTTTCAGTAATCTCAAGCATCACATATTAATCAAAATTAACAGTTGTGATTGTCACAATAACACGAAGAAGAGGGAAAAAAGAATTTTGGAAATGAAGGTCAACAATAAGTCGACTATGAAGGCCTACAAAAATCTCTTCCTAAATTAGATCCCCATGTCAAGAGATTTATTTTATTCCTAAAGTGGATCCCCATATCGAAGGAATTATTATATTCCTATATTAGATCCTAATATCAAAAGATTTATTACATTCCCAAATTACAACTTTCTTAAACTATAACTTCCCTAAAGTTTCGCTTTCCAACAAAAGAAATTCCACCATGAGGTTTATCTACAATTTATCTTATTCTAAGTATTCAAGAATCTAAGAACCTTGTAGTCAGTGTAGAGAGTAAATTCATTTTCCAGCAAATAGAAACTCCAATAGCTGAGTGCTCTCACAATAACATAAAACTCATTGTTGCAAGCATAATATTTCCTCCTAGAATAATTCATTAGAGACAACGCACTCTATCTTGAACACTTAATTGAAATATGGATATGTGAGAACGGGGGCTTGATTCACATGTTTCTTCAAAGCATCAAAACTAGTCCAAGCTTCATCTGACCACGAAAATTTATCTAACTTAAAAAGTTCCTTCAATGGAGTTGAAATTTCAGATAAACCTCCTACAAAACAAAAGTCAAACCATGAAGCTAATGTGTCGGAGTAAGGATTAGGTTCTGGGCCAAACCACAATAGCCTCAATCTTCGTGGGATACATCTTAATGTCGACAGCTGAAATAAAGAATCCCAAATGCAATTTAATAAAGTAATACTTCCTTTGGATGACCATATAATTCTCGTGTTTGAAAAAATCTCAAAAATTTGTCGCAAATATTGTAACTGCCCCTCCATTGAACTAATGTACACCATTATGTCATAAAAATACACAGCCACAAATTTTTCAATGAAGGCTCAAAAAATTTAGTTCATCAGCAGCATGAAAATATTTGGGGCGTTGGACAGACCAAAAGGCATAATTTTCCACTCATAAAATCCATCTTGAGTCTATAAGTTTGCCTTCCACTCATCATTGATCTCATCCTAGTCTGGAGGTAGCCACCGCGCATCAATCTAGGAGAAAATATTATACCTATATAATTGATCAACAAGTCAACTGATCTCAGAATAAGGAACCTATACTTGACTGTGATCTTATTCACAACTCTGATATCTAAACACATGTGACACAATCCATCCTTTATGAGCACAATCAAAGTAAGCATAACACACGGACTAGTGCTCTCGCAAATCAGTCCTCAAGCTATCAAATCGTTAACTTATTTCTGAGGAAGGTGTCATGTGATACTTTGTCAATCGCATCTTATACTCTGTCATTATGTAATGTCTAATATTTTTTAAAAAATTATAGGTTACTTCGTGTTGTTGACTCTTATGAAAAACCTTCACTTTGATATTTATATGATGGTATGTACAGAGTAAGAAAGACAACAAAGACTGTTTAGAAATGCAAAAATAACATAAAAACCATATACTAGTATTATCAAGAATAGATGGGATAATCAACTTCGACAAGGCATTCATGCAACAGTTTATTTTTTGAACCCTCATTTCCAATATGATGAAGAGAATTGTTGTATTAAGCATGAGATTATGCAAGGTTTGATAGAGATTATCGAAAACAAATATCTAAGCCCAAAGCTTACATTGGCGATGAATGAGGTCAGACTTGTTCATGATAATTTAGAAAGTTTTAGAAAGCCAATAGCCTTGACAATGTTAAATGAAATGCAACCCAGTAAGTTCATATCTTATATTTTATTAGTATTTTATCTATACAAGTATTTGAGCTATATCTCTTTTAAATTAATTTTTTTCAGCCAGATAAATGATGAAAGATGTTTAGCTCAAGTACTCCAAATCTATAAAAATTAGCTATATGAGAATTCTTAGTCAAACTTTTTCCTCTTAGGGATGTGAAAGAAATTATAGTGTTTTTGAGCAAATTCATACAAAGCGAAGAAATTATCTACAAAATCAAAGACTAAATGATCCTGTATATGCTCGATACAACCTCAACTTAAAGAAAATGTAATATGTTATGCTATTTTTCAAGAAGAATATATTAAATTTTTAATCAATATATGTTAATTGTTAATACATATTTAAAAATTTCTTATATTTATGAAATTATAGTGTTTTTGAGCAAATTCATACAAAGCGAAGAAATTATCTACAAAATCAAAGACTAAATGATCCTGTATATGCTCGATACAACCTCAACTTAAAGAAAATGTAATATGTTATGCTATTTTTCAAGAAGAATATATTAAATTTTTAATCAATATATGTTAATTGTTAATACATATTTAAAAATTTCTTATATTTATGAAATTATAGTGTTTTTGAGCAAATTCATACAAAGCGAAGAAATTATCTACAAAATCAAAGACTAAATGATCCTGTATATGCTCGATACAACCTCAACTTAAAGAAAATGTAATATGTTATGCTATTTTTCAAGAAGAATATATTAAATTTTTAATCAATATATGTTAATTGTTAATACATATTTAAAAATTTCTTATATTTATGAAATTATAGTGTTTTTGAGCAAATTCATACAAAGCGAAGAAATTATCTACAAAATCAAAGACTAAATGATCCTGTATATGCTCGATACAACCTCAACTTAAAGAAAATGTAATATGTTATGCTATTTTTCAAGAAGAATATATT
Source organism: Phalaenopsis hybrid cultivar (assembly GCA_002079205.1). Lineage (NCBI taxonomy): Eukaryota > Viridiplantae > Streptophyta > Magnoliopsida > Asparagales > Orchidaceae > Phalaenopsis > Phalaenopsis hybrid cultivar. Next base: position 265,407 of record JXCR01111009.1, on the reverse strand, counting down.
AAATTTTTAATCAATATATGTTAATTGTTAATACATATTTAAAAATTTCTTATATTTATATTTTAAATTCCATATTATGATTCTTTTGATTACACAATATCGAGATGATAGATTTTTGGGTAGTTGATGAAGAACATTCTCATAAACTTGACTATGGTGATTTAGAAAGTGAAATTGATAGAGAATGTTATTCTATCAAATGAAGATCCCAACATAGCATCCAATAAGTAAACTCAACGTAAGTTTTTTTTTAATTTATTTAAAAATTTACATTATTTAATTGCTTATACTACACATCTCCAAAAAAAATCTTATATCCATAGAGGAAGGTTTCAATGATGCTAAAATTGAAAATATTGAATGTGATCATTTAGAAGCTTTCGGAGAAGGAACTAGTGGACATACAACTTTTGGGCAAACAACTTTTGTGGAGACCTTCAATGAAGACGATTTTTGCATGTATAATATTTTAATGAAATTACTCTTAATTTTACTTATATTTCTAAGTGTTATTTCTTTTTTTATCTCAAGTTTAATTTTATGAAATGTGTGTCAAACTCTGAAATCTTTTGTTTACATTTTATTTATATTATATGTATTTTCTAAGATTTTACTATAATATGATTAATGACTAATTGGTGCCAAGCTTGTAAGTTTGCACGTTCTATATTAAATTTAAAATATTTGTTATTTATATTTATTATGTCATCCGGATTAACCCATAGTTTAATCCCGGTTCAACCGCTGAACCTTGAATTTTTCTTTCTTCCAATGTGTCGTTCGGTCTGATTTTCAAACTTTGAAGGAGACGATGGAGCTAGCCCAAATGGTGAAAGATAAGACCTAAATAAAGAGAGCTAGCATAACCAACATCATGAGAGAACTCCACAAGAGTACCTCCATGACCACGACACTGAGGACCTAGATGGCGTCATTTTAAGGGGAGGCACCAAAAGGGAAGAATATGGGGGTTTGTCCAGGAGTCAACTTAAAGCACGTTACAGAGACAGAGGTTCAAGAGAGGTGGGCCTCCAATGGGTTATGATTTCAGTGTAATGAGAAGTTTTCCCACGGACGTCTTCGCAAGGATCAAATATTAAAGGTTCTCACAGTGTGTGACAAAGAGGCATGAGATGAAGAAAAAGAGACTGTTGCAGTGGAGGAACGCCCTCTTTTTTACCTTGAAGATAAGGACTTTTTGGAAGGGGAATATTGTTACACACCGGCCTAAGAGAAATTGTCTTTTATTAGTGTAAGGGCAAATTGGTCTATTATTATTATTATTATTATTATTATTGGGTATAAATAGAGGTATGCATGAGATTATTGTTCGTTTCTTAGGTTTAGAGTTTGGAAGAGATTTCCTCCTCGGTTTGTAGGAATTGTGAGAAATCACCTGCCTCTCGAATTGGAGGTGTTTATCTTTGCATGTGTTGAGTTGTTTGATTTATTAAAGAAAAATATATGTTTTACCCTAATTTATGTGAAAATCCATTCGTGAAAATTCGTTCTGATTTCTACGTCGAATTGTATCATAATTTAAGTCTCCAACCATTGTTAATTACATTATTTTGCTACAATTCTAATAGGCTAGAATCAAGTAGAGTTTAAGTGAGTCAGCCTCAACTTCAAATCAAATTTTTTAATAATTCAAGCAGAAAATTCTTGATTAATAATTGATTTTCAAGCTAAGCCAANTTATATAAAAAAATATAAATATATTTATATATTGTATGGTTATGGTATGATATATATAGTGGCAAAGATAACATATATAAATATTTATTTTTATATGAATCCAATCAATTTAAAGTTGAATCAAACTAATTTTGAGTAGGTCATTCTCGAGTCAAATCAAATTGATTTGATTTCAAGCTGATTAAAATTCAAATTGTAAGTATTGAACAAAAATTTTAGCTCTAATATCCCTATTTGAACATACTCTAATCTCAAATCGATGTTAGCTTGTGACCAAGGCATTGCAATTGGGGATTTATTGCCTTCCTTTTCTGTTATCTAAGACTATAGCTACTATAGACTATGTTAATGAATTGGTTAAGATTTTGTTAACATGTTGTTGTACACATACTATTTGTTAACCCCGTGAGCCTAGGTGGCTAATGTATAGCTCGCTATTAATTTCATGATAATAAATCTTATATGGTGTCCAATAATTTAATATATAATTTCACGGGTAATTTTATTATATTAAAAAAATATAAAGATGATGATTATATAACTAAAATATGCTCAAACTTTTTTACTTATACATACATCAAAAATAATATTTAAAACTATTTATATGTATGAATGTATGTATGCATATACGTATGTATGTGCATATAAATATGCATGCATATGTCTGAATGTATATATAAGTGTACATAGATACATGCATATGCATATATATATACATAATTCAAATTATTACCTATTCATAAATTCAGCCACCAAAACGCATCCACTGTAGTTTTTGCCCATTTCCTAATATGATCAGTCATACATAAAATGCACCAATCGTATTGTTGAAGGGATATTAGATGAAGGGAGCCAACGAAAGTGCTAGATAAGAAAAATCATGTCATGGATTCGTTGCTTATAATGAATTACCTTTACCACAAATTCATATGTAAAGAAGAAAGAGCTCATGGATCGCTCCCTTGTAACAATCGGCAATTCAAAATAGATCAAACATCAGAATAAATAGGGCTATCCTTTGTCTTTATTATTGTAATTATTTAGTTCATTTTTTTCTTTCAATATAGTATTTTATATAAATGCCCATTAGAAAAAGAACAATTCAAGCTCTCCTAACTACTTTTCTATATGGTATCAAAACGAGATTAAAGTCCTGCTTTCCAACTTTTACTCATATCTTGCATTCTTCTCTTCAATATGAGCAATTTCTCCTGTTTTCCTTCCAATGAGCCAACCACATAAATGGTGGAAATCAAACTAAAGAAAGCTTCAATGGCCACATATCTTATGTCAGTTAAATTGGAAAAATAAACTAATTAAGTGCTCTCAAATTGTGAGTTTTTTTTCTAAAAGAAAAAGGAAAATTACACCAACTTATGGATTCTCCTCCAGTGCCAAAAGACTCAAAATTTGTACTTTGAGGTGAAGCAGACTCCAAGATCATGACCTTGCTATAAAATGCCATAATGCCTGAAATTAGTGAGTCATACATGTTCCTCAAAACCGTAAGATGTTTGGGAACACTAAAAAGTAAAAAATGTAGCTCACTTCTACAAAATTAAAACTAAAATCATAACAACCAAGTAAGATGATCCTCCTATCATTAGATATTTTAATACAATGAAAGTTTATTAGCTTGAACTTCATTATTACAAAGATCTCAAGATAAAATGTAGTAACAATATGGCAATTTTCAAATAATTTATAGAAAAAGAAAAGATTTTTTAGTTTCTTGTAAGACTCAATAACGAATTCAACAAAATTTATATTCAAAATTTAAGCAAAGAGAACCTACCATCTATATAAACGAAGCATTTTCACTTATACGAGCTGAAGGAAGAAAAATAGTAATGCTAGATAATGCTATACTCGAGACATCGATTATGACTCAAGATGCAAAAAATAGGATTAGTAATCACTAATTCTTCCACAAAACATGAACAAAGAACTTCTCTCAAACGCAATCTATAACGCAATTACTATAAGAAAAACGAATGCATTCAAAAAAATGTTGAAAACCCCACAAAAACTTCGAAGTAATGATAAAAACAAAGAAGTTTACCTAAAAAGGACAAGTTTTCCTTGAGAAATCAGAAGGGCTCAATTCAAAAAAATTAGCAAAACCAAAAACTTCCTCAACTCCCTAGAGAAATATTTCGGGTGATGCTCTCAAACTTAAAATAGTATCATTCTAACTCTTGGGTTTTTAATGTCTGAAATACTTCTCCTCAAACCAAAATANTTTTTAATGTCTGAAATACTTCTCCACAAACCAAAATCAAAAATTCAGAAGCCACTGATTGCATTACAAATCACATCAACCTTTCTCAAACTTAAAAATCAAATCCCAAAAATTGAAAAATTAAAGTAGCTGATGATTCCCTAACACCTATCACAAGCTAAGGGGATATCCCTATTTCCTCCACATTTACACATAATAATAATATATAGGCCTCTCACCTAGCAATAAATCTTTTATTAATTCATAAAATTACTAAACAGTGTCATTGTTTCCTTACTCATTAATGTGTATTTCGAAACCTCAATATGGGGAACATGATTTGTCAAATTTGAGAAAAGGATAGGTCGCACCCTTTTGACAACAAAAACTAGTCAGGTTCATTTATCTCTGCTCTCAATACATAAACTATTTGAGAGCACTGTTCTAAACTACGGTATCTCGCTTTCAAAATTTTAGTCATATATGTTGGTCTCTATTAATAAATGTTAACACTCAATAATTTCATCAAGAGATCCATGAAATTACAAAGCATCACAACATTTCATTTCCTGGGTGTGATTTTTTTTAAATCTTCTACAAGTTTTATGTTAATTCACTTTGGTATTTGGGAAAATTCAAAAACCCTTAACAATTTTGGAGCTATGGGATTTGTCAATTTTATTGATGGTTACACTTAAATGACATGAATATATCTTATCAAATAGAAATATGATGTTAGCTATAGTCTCCCTAATTTTACTGCTACGACTAAAAATTTATTCAATGCTACATCAAAATGTTTCTCATGGATAACATTTGTGATTATTTTACTTAAATTTTATTAGCTTTCTTTTATAAATAAAGAAATGTACCGTCCATCAATCCTCCTGTCCTAACACCCTCAGAAAAATGGGAAAGCAGAAATAAAAAAATGACACCTTCTGAAGGTCCCAAGGACTCATCATTTTCAAAATCAAATTTAAAAAAAAAGGAGATATCGGGGACAAGCAGCTTTGTCTGCCTCCTTTCTCATTAAAAAACTACAATCAAGAGTGAACCGCCCTAAAAGTCCCCAAAAATATATTCTTGAATTTTTTTCCTACAAACAAGCTCATATAAAAATTCTTTACCAAAATATTTGACTGTGTTGTTAATGCTCACATCCACAAAAAATATTGGGATAAATTTGATCCTAGAGCGATCAAAATGCATTTTTGTAAGATATTTTTTCACTCAAAAAAGATATAAATATTATCATCCAACCACCAAAGGATTATTAAGTTCAAACGATGTCACTTCCGTTGAAGACCATTTACTTTTAAATTCATCTTTAGGGAGAAATAGCCAACTAGAAGATAAGTTTGATAAACAAAACTATCATATCATTTCATTTCATGGGTGTGAATTTTTTTAAATATGCTACTAGTTTTATGTTAATTCACTCTAATATTTAGGAACATTCAAAAATCCTTAACAATTTTGAAGCTATGGGATTTGTCAATTTCATTGATGGTTACACTTAAATAACATGAATATATATTATCAAATAGAAATATGATGTTAGGCTTACTCTCCTTAATTTTACTGCTATGACAAAAAATATATTCAATGCTACATCAAAATGTCTCTCATAGATAACATTCGTGATTATTTTACTTAAATTTTAGGTTTCTTTTATAAATAAAAAAATATACCGTCCATCAATTCTCTTGGTCCTAACACCCCAAAAAATGGGAAAGTAGAAATAAAAAAAATGTCACCTTCTGAAGGTCCCTAGGACTTCCAAAAAGTGATATTGAGGAGAAGTAGTTTTGCCTGTCTCCTTTCTCATTAAAAGACTACAATCAAGAGTGATTCGCCCTAAAAGTCCCCTAAAATATATTCTTGAATTTTTTTTTTCCTACAAACAAACTCATATAAAAAAACTTTACCAAAATATTTGGCTGCATTGTTAATGCCCACATCTACAAACAATATATGACTAAAGTTGATCTTAGAAGCGATCAAAATGCATTTTTGTTAGATATTCTTTCACTCAAAAAAAATATAAATAACATCATCCAACCACCAAAAGATTATTTAGTTCAAATGATGTCACCTCTGCTGAAGACCATTTATTTTTAAATTCATCTTTAGGGAGAAACAACTAATTAAAAGAATTGATAAAACAAACCATCACATCATTTCTTTTCCTGGGTGTGATTTTTTAAAATCTGCAACTAGTTTTATGTTAATTCACTCTTGATATTTGGAAAAATTCAAAAGTCCTTAACAATTTTGGAGCTATGGAATTTGCCGATTTTATTGATGCTTACACATAAATGACATGAATATATCTTATCAAATAGACTGCTATGACAAAAAATGTATTCAATGCTACATCAAAATGTTTCTCATAGATAATATCTGTGATTATTTTACTTAAATTTTAGCTTTCTTTTATAAATAAAGGAATGTACCGTCCATCAATCCTCCTATCCTAACACCCCCAAAAAAATGGGAAAGCAGAAATAAAAAATGACAACTTCTAAAGGTCACTAGGACTCTTCATTTTCAAAATCAATTATCAAAAAAAGAGATATTGAGGAGAAGCAGCTCTGCCTGCCTCATTTCCAATTAAAAGACTAAAATCAAGAATGATTCACCCTAAAAGCCTCCTAAAATATATTCTTGAATTTTTTTTCCTACAAGCAACCTCAAATAAAAAATCTTTACCAAAATATTTGACTGCATTGTTAATGTCCACATCTACAAACAATATCGGGATAAAATTGATCTTAGAGCGATCAAAATGCATTTTTGTAAGATATTCTTTCACTCAAAAAAACATATAAATATTATCATCCAACCACGAAAAGAATATTAAGTTCAAATGATGTCACTTCTGATGAAGTTACCATTTATTTTTAAATTCATCTTTAGGGAGAAACAGCCAACTAGAAGATAAGTTTGATAAAACAAAACTATCACATCTTGACATCCAAATCACAAAAAAGTCCAACCAATATACCCTTTCAAGTCTATATAAAAAGGAATATACCAAAACAAAATCTCCAACAAACTCAAATCTCAAAACAATCATCAAGTAATAATGATCAACTAACTAATCAATACACACTCACAACTGTATTCCATTTCTCAATATGCATCCCTACAATTTTTTTTCTCTTACACAAAGCTTTCCATACAAACATCAATTCCAACTTTATTAAAATACATCTAGCCCTAGTTAAGGCACTAGAAAATAAAATTTGGAGAAATATCACGAGAGAAGAGAGTGCCTTGAAAAAAGAAAATACACGTGGGATATCACTGAGCTACTTGTGAGCTATAGATGAATTTTTTATTAAAATACAAAGCTAAAGCAAGCCTAGAGCGATATGAAATAAATTAGCTGTCAAAAGATATGCTCAATCTTATGGTATCAAATACAACAACAACAAAGCCTTAATCCCACTACGTGGGGTCGACTACATGAATCCTTTTTCTCCATTGCGTCCTATTTAGTGTCATATTTTCATTTAGTTCTAGTAAATTAAGATCATTTTTTATATAATGAGCCCAAGTCTTCCTAAGTCTACCTCTGCCTTTCTTAACACAAGTTGAATCTAAAACATCTACTCTCCTAATCGGATCATCAGATGAATGACATTTAATGTGACCAAACAATCTAAGACGACTTTATCTAATTTTGTCCGTCACAGGAGCTACATCAACCCTATCACGGATATATTCATTTCGCTAACGCCACTCATCGACCTAATCATTCTCATCTCGGCAACACTTAACTTATTATTATGCTTCTCTTTTAAAGGCCAACATTCAGCACCATAGAGTATTGCAGGTTTCACCACCGTCTTATAAAATTTTTCTTTCAGTCTAAGCGGTACTTTTCTATCACACAAAAGGCCTAAAGCATTCCTTCACTTCAACCAACCAACTTGAATTCTACTATTAACATCCCCATCTACATCACCATCGCTTTGAACAATGGACCCAAGATATCTAAATCGTTCACACCTTTTAAAAATTTGATCATCCAAAGTCACATTTCTGTCACAAGAGCTACTACTACTAAAATTACATTCAATGTATTAAGTTTTAGTTCTACTTAAATGAAGGCCTTTAGACTCCAATGTAGGCCTCCATAATTCAAGTTTTTCCTGGACTTTTTCTCTCGTTTTATCCACAAAGAAGGATATCATCAGCATAAAACATACACGAAGGTACATCCTCCTGTTGATGTCCAGTAAGACCATCCATAACTAAAGCAAAAAGATAGGGCTTAAAGCTGATCCCTGATATAATCCAATGGAAATACAAAAATATTTGGTCAATCCTCCTTAAGTTTGAAGACAAGTAACAGCTCTAGCATACATATCTTTAATGACTTGAATATAAGTCATATAAACACCTTTCTTCTCAGGAACTCTAGTATACATATCTTTAATGACTTGAATATAAATCATATCAACATCTTTCTTCTCAAGAAACTCTCCAAATGATATCTCTTGGAACTCGTAAGCTTTTTCTAAATCAATAAAAATCAAATGTAGATTCTCCTTATTATCTCTGAACTTGTCCGTAAGCTTTTTCTAAATCAATAAAAATCAAATGTATATTCTCCTTATTATCTCTGAACTTCATCAAACCTCTCAATAAATGTATAACTTCCATAGTAGACCTGCCCGGCATATATCCAAATTGATTATGAGAAATATTTGTGAAGTCTTAACCTATGTTCAATTACCCTCTCCCATAATTTTAAAGTATGACACATCAACTTAATTCTAATAAATGTATAGCTTCCATAGTAGACCTGCCCGGCATAAATCCAAATTGATTATGAGAAAAGTTTGTGATGCGTCTTAACCTATGTTCAATTACCCTCTCTCATAACTTTAAAGTAAAACACCATCAACTTAATTCCTCTATAATTTGCACGCTCTTGTGCATCCCCTTTATTCTTAAAAATGGAGATCAAAATACTCTTCCTCAACTCCTCAGACATCTTTTTAGTTTTTAAAATAATATTAAAAAGTTTAGTAAGCCAAGAAACTCCCAAATCTCCTAAATATTTCCACACTTAAATTGACATATCATCAGGTCCTATAGACTTTCCACCACTGGTTTTCTTTAAATCCTCATCAACTTTTTTTTACTAATGCAACGGTAAAAATGAAACGATTTATTGTTATTCATGATATTAAGATCACTAAGGTCGATCTTATTTTCAGAAACGTCATTAAAAACTTTATCAAAATAACTCACCCACCTATGTTGAATATATTTTTCTAAGAAAAATCAAATATCAAGGAATATTTGCTCTAATTGAAAAAATATAGATAATTCACGATTTAATTTCTCTTATTGCTAACTTTGTATGGTTAATAAAATAGTATGACGTGAAACATGATTTTTTGTACATGATAATGTTCAATAATTTAATATGGATCTTCTATGAAATTCTATGGCACTTCCACAAAAAATGGATATGAAAAACGAGAAAGGCAATTTATGGTCTCAAATAGTCATTGAGAACATAATTTGACAAATTTATAAGTCATAAATGAAACGGTGTACTAAAAAAAATTAAGAAGAGTTTACTCTCTTCATAAAACACAATATTGATTGAAAAAATATAATTCTCATTGTATATGTTGATGATATCTTGTCATAGAAGATGATAGTGAATAAATAAATCACTAAAAAAACTTATTGAAGAATTCAGAATCAAGGAACTAGGCAAACCCTTGTGCTTCTTGGATATAAAAATTTATTAGAACAAGGAATTTTTTTCTCTCAATAAAAATATATAATAGAACTATTAATTAAAAAAAAATGATTACTTCTAAACCATGTAAAACTACATAAATAAAATATTGCAAATATTATGTTATGGTCAAGATTGGATTGTTGAAGTCAATAAGAATTAAGTTGAATACACAAAAAATGACGGACACTAAAATGTTTGTATGGTAAAACTAAAATGTGTAGAATAATAAATGATTAAAAAAAAGAGCAGAGTGAGAGAAGAAACTGTTGAAGGTAAAATGATGTAAATTGAACTTAGATGATTTGGGAGTGTGAAACAAAAGTTTGAAGACGCAATACTAGGATAACTATATAAAATTAACATGGAAGTATTAGAAAAGAAATTAGATCGCAATAGATGATCCAGTAAGAAGTTGAAAAAGATTCACCCGATATAAAATTAACAAATTAAACAACACTCAATAGAAATGACCCAAGGACAAGGATTTAGAAAGTCGAACCAAAATATTGGATAAGGTCAATAATGTAGGCAATCAAGAAAATATTAGTGAACATTAACTATATAATTTCATATTATTTCAACAGTGTTATTTCATTACAACTTAAATTAACGAGTAAGCAGAAATTAAAAAACAAAAAACACAACTAAAAACAAGAATTCTTTGTAAGTGCCACAAAACTTAGTATTATATATTTAAATAGCATTGTTTTATATCATTGATATCTATAGCTCTTAACATGATTAAACAAACTAATGTCTAAAAATATTACATATATATAAATATATATATATATATATATATTGAAAGCCCAAAAGGCTAATATATTAACTAAAAAGTTACTGATACAATGTGTTGGAGGGCCCAAAACATGGCTCCCTGCCAACACCAAAACCAAAAGGGGTTCCAAAACTAGAAATTACTGAAAAGTACATTAGAGACAAAAAGAAAAAAAACCTAAAACTGCTGAAATACAAGGTATCTGGTGGCTAGAGAGCACCCAATTTGGATTTTCCTCTGCCTCTTGTTCTAGGAAAGAAGCAAGCTAATAAATAGGTGAGATGATTGTCATTTCCAGAAGTGACCAATGTATCATCCAATATGTTTTTGAGCTGGAGTTGACCTCCATTCTTCTTCTTCCTCCTGGAATAGACCTGTCATTCTTCATCCGAATATTGGCTCACCTAATTTTGGTCTAATGTGTGGAGCTGTGCAGATTATTGAACATTAAAAGCAACTACATGTTGTATCGGCTGATCCGTTATTGGATCGAAGGAGCACTCTCGTGTGTCTTGACGTATTAGTGAGTTTTCTTCAATAGCAGTGGGTGGTATATGCACAACTGGATCTGTAGTTGTAGTGAGTTGTTCTTCCTTAGGAACAATGGTGTTGGGAAGAGGATCAGGTTGCATCTTCTCAACAGAGATAATAGGTGGTTGTTCTTTTGTAATATTTGGCTTTAGATGAGGATGCAGTCGATAGCAAATAGTAGAGTTGTGTCCAAACATATTACAATGAGAGCAATAGGGAGGATGTGGTTCCATTTCAACCTTTTGTCAATACCTGTTGTGAATAGTATCAATTCATATCTCATCCGGATCTGGTTGAGTGATATCTCTCTCCACTAACACACAAGCCACAGAGGGTCTAGTGACAGCAAGCGTAGGACTATCCACCTTAAGAGACTTACCGTAAGCAGTTGCTAAAGAGTAGAGGATTTACATGTTGAAAAGATGTAATTTTAACCCCGAAAATTTTATCCAAACAGGAATAATAGGGGACTCCACTTTTGGATCAAAGCCGATTGTCCACTTCAGAATCTTCATAAAACGATTGTCAATCTTGATAGTTTTACGAGAGAAAATGCGAGTATAATCTGCATCATGAGATAGCTAAATAAGTACATGTCTACCGTCAAGTAGGCCAATGTTCCAACTGCCCAATAGTTTCATAGCATCAAACTCGTTCCTAATAATCTCCAGTTTTTGGTGACCATAAAGGAATTTCCCAACTAGAGAAAAACCCCCAAGAAGACGCGAGAGTACCAGTTTCAGCCTCTATGAGAATAAGTGCAGGCTTTTCATTTTTTTTTCCAAGCTTTTTGATAAAATTGTGATCACTTCCACCTTCAAAAGCCTCGTGGAAAGATTCTAGAACATTGCAAGACTTACCGATAGCAAAACCAAGCGTTGAATCTAGAGGAGGGGCATTGGCAGTAGAGGACAAGTCCTGGGCAAGGGCATTTGCATAGGAACGGATCATCGAGGCCATCTCCCTCCCGAGCTGTCACGGTCAGGACAGATGGCAGGCCACGATAAGAACAGGATGCGAGAAGGAAATCTGCCAGAAGGCGAGTCCGTCTGCGACGTGCGAACAAGTCGAGCAGGAAGACGAAAGCAAGCAGCGCGTCATCGTTTGAGATCGTCTTCGTCGGTTGCACGAAGACGCGTCGTCGAGAGACGACGTATGAAAAGAGACGTCGTCGTCGTCTTCGGTAAGCGAACAAAACGACGTCGTCTTCGGTAAGCGAACAAAACGACGTCGTCGGGTTGGAAGAGACGATTTGCCCCCTTCTCCTTCGGGATCGANCATATATATATATATATATATATATATGTATATATATATACATACATACATACATACATACATACATATATATATTTAAAAAGCACAAAAAGGCTAATATTTTAACTAGAAAGAAAGATACAGATACAGTGTGTGGGACGGCCCAAGCATGGCACCCTACCCACACAAAAATCACAAATGGTTCCAAAACTAGAAAATACAAAAAAGTACATTAGAGACTTAATGAATATGACTAAAAGTGCCGAAAAACATAGTATCAGGTAGCTAGAGAGCGACTCAATTTAGTCTTGTATTTGCCTCTAGTTCTAGGAAAGGAGCAAGTTAATAAGTTGGTAAGATGATTGACATTGTCAGTAGTAACCAATGTATCATCCAATATATTCCCAAGTTGGAGTCGGTCTCCATTCTTCTTCTTCCTCCTAGAGTAGACCTGTCATTCGTCATCTGAAGATTAACTCACCTAATCTTGGTCTAAAATGTGTTGGAGATGTGCAAGTTGTTGTACATTAGAAGCAACTACATGTTGTACTGGCTGATCTGTTATTTGATTAAAGGAGCACTCTCGTGTGTCTTGGCATGTAAGTGAGTCTTCTTCAATATTAATTGGTGGTATAATCACAACTGGGTCTGTAGCTGTATTATGGTGTTCTTCGTCAGGAACTGCGGTGTTGGAAAGAGGATTGAGTTGCATCTTCTCAATAGGGGATGATAGGTGGTTGATCTTTAGCGATATCCGATCTTAAATGAGGATGCAAACGATAGCTAATAGTAGAGTTGTGGCCAAACATACTGCAATAAGAGCAATAAGGAGGGTGTAGTTTTATTTCAATCTTTTGTCAATACCCGTTGTGAGTGGTTCAAATCCATATCTCATTCGGAGCTGGTTGAGTGATATCCCTCTCAATTAACACACAAGCCACAGAGGGTCTGGTGACAGCAAGCGTAGGACTATCAACCTTGAGAGGCTTACCGTAAGCAGTTGCTAACGAGTAGAGAATTTCAAGTTAAACATATAAAATTTTAACCCCAGAAACGTTATTCAAACTGGAATGATAGGGGACTCTGCTTTAGGATCAAAACCAACAGTTTACTTCAGAATTTTCATATAACAGTTGTCGAACTTGATAACTTTCCGAGAAAAAATGCAAGTGTAATCGGCATCGTGAGACAACTGAATCAGTATGTGTCGACCGTCAAGTAACCCAATATTTCAACTGCCCAACAGCTTCATAACATCAAATTCTTTTCAAATGATCTCAAATTTTGGATGACCATAAAGAAATTTTCTCACTAGAGCAAAACGCCACGAATAGGCTAGAATATTGGTTTCAACCTCTGTGAGAATAAGAGCAAGCTTCTCATTTATTTTTCTCAGTTTTTTAATGAACGTGTGATCGCCACCACCTTCAAGAGCCTCGTGAAATGATTGTGGAACATTGCATGACTTGCCGTTATGAAAACCAGGCTCTGAACCTGAAAGAGGAATACGAGTAAGAATAGGAAAGTCACCGGCAACTGCAGCGGCATAGAAACGCATGGTCGAGGCCATCTGAAGAGATGCTAGGCGAGCGGCAAGGGGAGCAAACCTTCTGTCGGGCAGGGCGACAGAGGCAATGTCGATTTATATCGGGCAAAGAGAAAGCGTTGTCGAGTACAGAAGACGACGCGAACGTCGAGTGCGGGTGAGGAGGGACGAAGCGCAGGAGCAGACGAAACGACAGAACGACGAAACGCGAGACCCATCATCGTCGAAGCAGACAATCGCAGGGTTTGCGGAAAGACAAGAAGACGAAAAATATCGTGGAACCCTTCTTCGTCGGGCACGAGGAAGCCGGTAGAGTAGAGCTGAGAGATTCAAAGGAGGGAATCGTCGTCAGGTGAAACCCTAGCCCGTGATGTGAATATATATATA
>JXCR01111009.1:150762-248606 GCA_002079205.1 Phalaenopsis hybrid cultivar | reverse complement strand
TATATATATATATATATATATAGATAGATAGTGTAAAACATCATGAAAACATCTTAATCTTATCTCAATGTACAATTATGTAATGTTACTTAAAAGAAAAATGTCAAAAATTTTCAACTCATCTCAATATAAAATTATGTTATGTTACTAAAAAATATTTGGTTGAGATCCATCATTTAGGTTATAAAATTGACTCAATTTTCTTTTATAAATAAGTATGCAAGGCCAAAATATGAAAGATGAATCTCTTTCAAAAAATATCATAGTTTCTAACTTAAGTTCCAAAATATGGGTGGCCCACCATTTCCAAAGAAATTAAGTTCTCTCTCTGATAAACTTGCCATAAAAATTGGGGCATAATATTCCCTCATAAACCCACCATTTCCACCATTTAATGATCGCCTGTAAATTGTGGCAAACCTTGCATTTTTAGGAGATCATACAATATTTCAGTATGGCAGTTATTTTATAACTCCTATGTCCACTATAATTGACGAAATACTCGAGCATCAATATATTTAAAAATGCTAGAGGTTATATTGGGGAAAAAAATAAACAGGAAGAGAGTAAATTGAAATTATATAGCATCATACCTCAATGCATATTATATAATCTTGGATGCGTGTTTTCAGCTCCTGTGCTAAATGACCTTTAAAAGCTCCAGTCGAAAATAGAAAAGCAACAATAACTCCTTGCCACCAGGTTAAAAATACAATGGACTTGAACACAAGAAACTTCGCGAGAGGCTTTATATGATCTAGTTTGTCCTTGGTAACAGAATAGAACTGTATAAGGCAATATAAAGCCCATGTCTGGCTAAAATTCAAAACAACCGCTAGATAAGGATACCTGCCGACACATATAACAGTAATGTTCATCAACAAACTTACCACAAATTCACTCTTCTTAACTAGAAGTTGCTTTAAATTGGTAAAATAAAATTCCCCTAAAATAAAAAATAATGGATTTTGATCCTACCCACAAGTCCATTCAAATTTCCCTTCACCGTAAACACCAAATAGCTGTAAAATGATGGCTAAAAGAGCACAAATTGTCTTTAATATCATCTGAAGAAAAAAATTTGATTAGAATGTTTGAAAAGAATCATCAGAAATATTACCATGCCGAAAAAAAAACCCTTACATATTGTACAATACCAATTTTCACAGCTTGATAGAACTCTGGGCCAGGATACCAGTTCCTCATACAGCAATTCAATGGAAATGGATGCCTAATAACTCCATCTTCATAGACCAGTTCCAAAAGAGGCATGCTAGAGCTGGTTTTGGCCTGGTTCTCCATGAGCTTAATTGTTCTCTCCTCACCACCTATTTGGCAAAAAAAACCTAGAATCATGATCGCTGATGGAAATTATGTTGCATCAAATTTCAATTCACAAATAACAATGAAAAAAAAAGAGTTAAAACTCCTGGACAAGTAACATAGCAGAAAATAGCAAACATATTCAAGAAAATTTCACTAGAATCACTACCAAATTTAAAAGAAACATTTAAGTTAAAGAAAATTTACTAATTAATCAAACTAATAGAAAACACCATTAAGGCATCTCATAGACTTCATATCCCTTTTATGACAATTAAAAATGGAAAAATTTTCTATGCGGACTCCCAATGTAGCTCTATGTGCGGACTCCCAACATAGCTCTATGTGCGGACTCCCAGTAATATATCGTCATGTGTGTTATATCGGACCCACCTAAAAAATATTAAACTAGAACCGCGGACTTCGCAATAACCCAGAAATAACCCTGGAATAACCTCCGCGGTGAGTTTCTCTCCAATAATCCAGAAATAACACCGCATATATTATTTTTGGGTTATTTTGGGGCTGTTGAATTGAAATATATGGTTTCACTTCAATAACCCAGAAATAATTCAGAAATAACCTAAAAATAACCTCCACGATGTTATTTCGAGGTAATTGAAGTGGAACCACGGAGATTATTTCTGGGTTATTGAAGTAGAATATATGAGTTCTTCTTCAATAACCTAGAAATAATTGTTGCGGTTCCACTTCAATAACCCCGAAATAACTTCCCCGATGTAGCATAGATGGCTGCATATTATTAGATACCGCACGTAGAGCTACGTTAGGGGTCCGGACAGAAAATTTTTCCACTAAAAATGCCTCCTAACATCATAAATTCATCTTCTCATAACTTAATGATGTTGAGACATCAGTTGATGTTTTCCAAACCGCAGGATAAATGTTTCATTTATTGTTATTAAAAGTGAGCTTTAGAAGTAAAAATTTAGGATGACATGGCCATGTGCATCACAAGACTATGAAACTTATCGCAAAATATATGCACACACGCATTTTAATATTGTCCTGGCATTGTTTGATCAGCTTCACCTCAAAACAAAGTCATGTTGGTTTAGCAACTGCTACAATATCTAGGGCACAAATGTTCACTTCTACTCAAAATATTCATTCCTTGGTCATCACTTGTCAATGCTCTCCTCTTCCTCTCTCTCTCTCTCTCACACGCACTCGCTCGCTTGCACTAATTTTGGTAGGCATTTATTGTTAGTTATTATTGTCGATTATTAATGTTGGCACCAATATATTATGCTCACACACTTCCTCACAAATTCTTGTTTGTGAATTCTTAGACACTTCTTAGTGCCTCATCTTTACACCCCCTCTCACACTTCATATTGCCTCCCCCTCTCAACCTCCATTTGGCCTCCCAATCTCACAAGTATCCTTTTTATAATTATGTATTATACATAATTTTAAGAATTTTTACTTTTGATATCTTCTATTTTTATTATATTCTATTTTTAATAGTTTTTACTTTTAGAATTATCTATTGTTGATAATTCCTATTTCCTTTTTCTAGCATGGAGATTTTGTGGCTTTCCTAACGTGGTTGTCTTCCCCCGCTATTTATCTTTTAACTGAGTCTTAGTAAATTGAAGAGGAAAAACTATTATTTTCTGCTCCTAAAAACAACATGGTATTAGAGCTAAGGTTAACACACTAGAGGTGGTGGCGTTAATATTCTTTGAAGATTTGGCTTTCTCCCCACTCGCGATCTATGCTTCTATGTTTCCTATTTCGATGATGTGAAGAAGCTCGTAACCTGATGAACCCGAAGTGTTCGAAGACGCGATCGTAACCTTTCGAAGCGTTCGAAGATGCAACCAAAGCTTTCAAAAATGTGAATCGAACTCGTAAGTCGAAGCATTCAAATACGTGATTGTAAGGCTCATAACTTGGAGCTCCTAAAGACAATCATGATAATGTGTGCGATGTGGGAGCTGACCGAAGTCCACTCGTAACCTTTCACCCGTAACCGCTGCTCGTGGTAGAAAAGGTCACCCACATTCGAGTCTTCTCTGCCAAGTTTTTGGCTACAGGATTATCCACCTCGCAGAGTTGCTCTTATTTGAAGTGGGAAGTCATTTTTTGGCCCTCGGTTTATTTCTAGCAAGAATTTTTTCGGCTTCCTCCAATGCTTCCGCCTTCTTCACCTTACACCACTAGTTTCTTAACGGCGGGTTTCTTCTCTACGAGTTTTTTTTCTCAACCTTCATCGTCATTGAAATTGCAGATAGAGAGAATGTTATCGAAGATACTTCGAGCAAAGATTCTTTGCCAACTTCTCCTTTGATTCGATCTAAGGCAATGAAGTAACTTGATCCAAATCAACTTGTGGTTATGTCCCATAAACTTATCTCCTCTAATGACGTCGTACAAGTCAGCAATCCCAGCGCCCAAAGAAAGTCTACCATTTCTACGAGTGAGTAATTATGAAACCACTTTGCCCTACCCATGGTGGTGTGAGCCTTGCAAAAAAATTATGACATTCAAAAGAGAAGCGTCGTAAGCTTCATTGTAAGCTTGCAAATTGAAAATTAAATCCAAACAAGAAGATTGAGCCTATCAAGCCACTGCCAAGGAAACTAAAGAGTCTTCTAAAGAGTCTTTTGAGAGTTTGAATGCAATCCCTTTTTACCAAGGAGCAATTAGAGCACTTACAAAAGTTATTTCAATCTCCAAAATTGTCATTGACATCGTACAGTGCAGAAGGGTTGGCTTTTTAGTCAGTAAAATGCTAAGTGTTAAACCTATTTTTGTTCATTCTTTGATAATTGATATTTTGCACAATTGAATATATGACTGATTGTTTAAAATTATTCTCATCTTATAAACCTTGTGGATCGTTCTCGATAATTGTCGAAATAGAAACTGTCAAACTCACCTCATTGTTAACACTTTAGAATCTACTTCATGTTCCCAAGTTGTCATGTAATTTATTTTTCATTAATAAAACTACTTTTGATCATCAGTATCAAGCTAATTTCTACAATTCTTATTGCGAGTTATAAGAATTAACCATTTGGAGGATAATTGACAGTGGTAAGAAAAAGGGTCGACTCTATTATTTTGATGATAAAAATAATGTGAATAAACGATGCCAAAGTACTTGTTTTAATTCTGGGTTTATTTCCAATGACAATGATATTAGGTTGTGGCGTAATATATTAGGTCATCCTAATTTTGAAAATTTAAAATTCTTGTTTCCAATTTATTTCAAAATAAAAATTTATCACTTTCCAATGTGAAGATTATAAGTTTGTAAAACAACAACTTATGTCTTGATTCATACTAATATATGGGGTACTTGTAAACATTTTAGATACTTTGGAAAAAATTGTTTGTGAACTTCAATGAGAATAACACAAGATTACGATGGGTATATTTAATGAAAGAAAATTCTAAAGTGTAGATGATTTTCAAAAACTTTTACACAAAGGTTCAAACACAATTTTAAAAAATTATTCAAACATTACGAAATGATAATAACCGAGAGTAATTCAAAAATATTTTAAGCCATTTTTTTTATTAAATGGATAGTTAATTAAAACTTGTGTCGATAACCCACAACAAAATGTTGTGATTAAATATATATATATATATATATATATATATATATATATATATACTTATAAAGCAGCAAAGATATTATTATTTATAAATCAGGCGTCAAAATATATTTCGAGTGAAGCCATTCTTACTGATAGAACACTCAATAAAATTTTGAATTTTGAAAAACTTTTTGATATTTTCATAGAATTTACCCAACAAATCGGCTCTTATTTTTCAAACTTTTAAAGATATTTGGGTGTAATGCATTTGTTCACATTCATTATCATAATCAAGAAAACAACCCCGAGCCCAAAATTTGTGAGTTATGCCCCTACCCAAAAGGGGTATAAATGTCTTGATCTTATAAAAAAATATTTGTTACCACAAATGTCCATTTTAAAAATTACAAACCCTTTCTACACCTGCTTTCAAAGGGGAGGGTTGGAGATTTTGTTTTTTTTTTTTTTTTGGNAAAGGGGGGGGTTGGAGATTTTTTTTTTTTTTTTTTTTTGGATGCTCTAACTTGAGGGGGCTGTCGAAATTTCAGGAATTCCTAATTTTGATATCTTCTATTTATATGACTTTCAATTTTTAGTAGTTTCTACTTTTAGAATTATCTATTGTTGGTAATTCCTATTTCTTTTTTCTAGCATAAAAATTTTGTGGCTTTCCTACCATAGTGACCTTGCCCCCTTATTTATCATGTAACCGAGTATTAGAAAATTAAAGAAGAAAAAAAAATTTATTTCCAACTCCTAAATTAAAGAGGAAAAAAAATGTATTTCCTACTCCTAAAAACTAAATATTATTTTACCGCATCTTTCTTTAAAACTTTCATTTCTTTGGCTTCCAAATATCTAAAATTAACTATAACTGATATATTTGACATGATGTGATATAGCTACTGTATGCATATAATAAATGAATGCATGATAAACAAAGTCATAAGCACTCTAGATAGTAAAATGTCTTGATTCTTCATTCATTGAAGCAAGAAAGAAAAAATAACTCGGACGCATCACTTTGCTGGGCGCCTTCAAAACATTGATGTCTTTAAGCCACTTTTCCATGCTCATATAGAATGGCTTTGATTTGTAATTTATATATTGTAATGCCATCATTAACGTCAACATGATTCAATCTTTCTTATCTCATTACCTGTTATAATCTTTTACATAAATAGTAAAACTAAACAGAAATAGAAAAATTCACGCATAAATGTGTAACGAATAGTAATAAGCATAAGCATAAAAGTTAGAACTTGTAATAGATCCAATGGCCGCTTCCTAATCCAATTGCTTTCAAACAAGCTATGTACGACCTTAATTCTAGTTTAGAAAAATCATTTTAAGAAAATATATTGATCAGGTTAGTTGACTGGTCATTTGTCCTTGATATTGAATTTCGAGCAATTCTATCGCATGACATGAATTTGATGGATTGGTTCTCCGTTATACATTTCAAAACAGTCAAAAAGGTTATCTGATTTGTTGTTGTCTCTCGCAGTCGGGTTGTTTGAATGACAGGAGAATATTATATTTGCTATATTAAAAATTTTGGTACTATAAACAGAAGCTAAATTGGACGCTGTGTATAAAATGCTATGCATTTAAAAGTAAACAAAAGTGTCAAAATAGTCATCAGACTGTCAGCATCCATTTTAGACTCGGAGTCCATGAAAGTACTAAATTTGTCTCTAGACTCATTAAATTGGAGCTTCAATAAGGATATCCATATTCCAGCTAAATTAAAAGAGTCTCAAGACTAAATCGACACTTTTATAAACCATAAGACAAAAATGACACCCTGCAAGAAATCAAAGAACTATTTTTACACTTTTCTCAAAAGCAAACATACTTTCATACATCATTTACCATCTATCACGTAATTTGAAAGCCATGATTCACGGTAGTGTTTTTTACTGTTACTTTGAATCTTAGTCTTTCAAATTTTGTGATGAATGATGAAAANATCTATATATATATATATATACATATATATATATATATATACATATATATATATATACATATATATGTATATAAAATGGGTCATTGTTTTCGCTCTGCTAGGGTTTCGCCTCATGGCGAACCCTAACGTCTGCTATGGTATTTCTTGCATCGTACCTTTGTTTTCCTCTACTTCTTTGCTTCGTCTTTCGTCATCTGCCTCATCTGGTTCATAGTGATTTTGTCGTGTTGCGTCTCATGTCGTCCTTCGTCGCTAGTTGAAGGACGTTTTTCGGACGCAGTTTCGTCGTCTAGTCTCGTCCTTCGCAGTGCTCGAAGAGGAAAGGTTTGCGCCTCATCCGACGTCTTTACCTTTTGTCCCCTGCTCGAAGAAGAAGGGGATTTCGCCGATCCTATTGTCTTAGTTGTTGGCTTCAGTTTTCTTTGACTGCAACTTCACTATTCCAAACGCCGCGCCTCTGTGATGGCTTCGGACAGAACGTATGTTGTTGCCCTTGCGGGTGTCCACGCCACTGGTACTCCTAAATCGTGCTCCTTCGCTCCCTCGTTTGTGTTGGCGGAGAACATCAAGAAACCTGGTAGGAATAATGGGAAGTCAGCCATCTTTTTTTACAGAAGCAGAATGTAATCAGCTTGCTTCCTTCTGTTGTTTGAATTTGGAAGGAAAATTCCTTTATGAACATCCAAAAATGAAGCTTATTCGTGAGGAATTTGAGTTTATGCACCTTGTTGAGGAGTGGAAAATTGAACTTTTAGATGAAAGACACATACTTATTCAACTTAATAATGAAGAGGACTACACAAGCTTATTTGCTAAAAGATCAATCTGGATTTATAACAGAGCAATGAAGAGGATTACACACCTTGTTGGGAAGTGAAAAATTGGACTTTTAGATGGAAAACACATCCTTATTCAACTTAGTAATGAAGAGGATTACACATGCTTATTTGCTAGAAGATCAATCTGAATAGATAACAGAGCAATAAAAATTTTGAAATAGTCGGTGAATTTTGTCCACAGACAGAACCACCATTCATTATGGTCTGGATTCGCCTCCCTGACCCGAAATTTCATTATTTTACTCAAGAAGGGTTACACTTTATTGCCTCAACCTATGGTAAATCACTCAAAAGGGATATTTCTACTTTTAATCTTTTTCGTCCATCTGAAGCCAGAGTACTTGTTGAAAATGACGTCACTCCAATCATTTCTAATGAAATTTGGTTAGGCACACAACACCATGGATATTGGCAAAGGGTTGTGATTGAGCATTTCTCTTTATATTGCTCGAATTTTCGTATGTTCGGCCACTCTATTTCTCAATGTCATTATCTACACCCTCATTTAAGACCAAAGAAGCAAAGAATTCAGCCAGAGGTAGTGATTCCCCCTCCTGATTGCTCCAAATTATTGACACTATTTATCATCAAAAGGATACTCCTAAAGATGTCACTATCATCACGGGTAATATGTCAACCATTCAGCCTCCACCCAATGCTCATGATGTAGGTTCCCCGCCTCATATGGAACCTCTTTTCGTGGGGGCAGGGAAGACATTTCATACTTCACCTGTCCTACAACCTATCATTGATGTAACGGGCGACAATATTTTTACTGTGTTTCTACCACTTCATTAGATCGAGCAATTTGTTACTATTAGTAAGGCACATGAAGCTCATGATGTGCAATAGCCTACACCTGTCCGACAATCTTTGGACCAATCCACTGATCAGATAAGTCAATCTTCAGATGAGGAATGACAGGTTTATGCATCCAGAAAGAAGAAAAAAATGGATGTCTACTACCAAACTTGATGGATGATACATTGATTGTTTCGGGTAATGGCATCAAGCTTAACAATTTGTTAGTTGGCTCCAGCCCTAGAACCAGAGACAGAGGCAAGGCTAAATTTGATCATTCGTAAGCTAATTGAATCTATGAGTGTTGGCAGGCTTTTGGCGTACAATTTTCTATGTCTGCATTTTAATCTTTTTTTGTGTATACATGTATTTCCTACGTGTGTGTTGTATGTCGGGTGATTAGGGTGAATAGTTGGGACCATTCACATAACCTATCTATATCTTTTCTCTTTAATATATTGCCCTTGGGCTTAAATAATATAAATATATATATATATATATACATATATACATATACATACATACTTAATACATATACATATATACATACATACATATACATACATACATATACATACATACATATACATACATACATATACATACATACATACATATAAATACATATATATATATGGTATGTATTGTGTCTTATGTGTGTATATGCATTTGTGATACTAGAGTTAACCCCAAATGCCAATAAAAGTGCAACTTTTATTACTGAAATCAAATAAAGAATACAACCAAAGACAATCAAAACTAGGAAATGGCGAAAGATAACACAAACACAACTAGGACTTAGGTACAGGGTGATGGTGCTGCGGTTTTGAGAAGATAGCAAGTATGGAGAGTCGGATGGTTGAAAGTCAACAATTGACGACAGCATTTGGTTGTCAGATGGTTATAAGGTGGGTGGCAATGGTGAATGCTGAGGTGGGAGCAGCAGAGAGATGGTGGCAGGGTGTTGAAATGGTCAGGCTCATGGCAGCAAGGAAGGCGGCTTGAAAGGGGTGGCAGCAAGGTGGGAGTTGGCTGGAAGGGATGCAAGCAAGATGGGAGGTAGGCAACTGTAAGAAAATAGCAAAGGAGTTATTTTCTAAGTGGTTGCAGCAAACATGGTGACGGCTGTAGCGGAGGGTAGGATGTGGGAAGCAAGTGCGGTAGATAAACACCACCTAAAGCGAGTTACATCCGGAGCACCTTCTCACCTTCAGATAAATCCATAGAAGAGAAATCAAGAAGTTGACGGCTGTCCTGACAAAAAATCAAGCAAAAACTAACTTCCAAACCCTATTACAATAAATATGTAGGAAAATGCTAAAAAAAAATGAAGGAAAATAGAAAAGAAAACATGGAAAAAGAAAAATAGGAAAATATCAGCCAGTCTCCCGCAATCGGGGGGAGTCACAACTCACATCCCACATCCAAAGCAGGAGCGCTCTTGTGTTAGTTTCCTAGGTTGGGAGAGGTTAGACCTCACCAAACCACAATAGAAAAAACCAAATATTATTTGCTGATTTCAACTAGGGAATTACAACCACACAAACGGAAATAGAAAATAACAACAACTACAACACACATTCCCGACTAAGATGACTTCAAGATGGTGGTGGAGGTCAAGGGGGCTTGAGAAGGTGGTATTGGGATAGAAAAGGGGTTGGACTGCAGAAAAATAGCAGCACAACAACGAAAGGTTGTTGTCCTGGGCGGCAACAACCGAAGGAGAAGGTTAGGACGACAATGGTAATCTATGGGAATGGGGGAAACGATTGGTCGGGCGGCAGGGATGGTGGTTGTGGTTGCAGCATCACAGCAAAGGAATGTTATCTATGGGCAGCTCAAGCAGGGAAGTTGACAAGGAAACACCAGGGAGCGTCTTGGGGAAAGATGAGGTGGTTGAAAGGGTGGGAACTGCAGAAGAACAACCAGAGAGGGTTGTTTTCCTGTGGTTGTAGCAAAGTCAATGTATGAAAATAAGATTACCATTGATACACATTTCCTCCATTGAAATAGGGGCTAAATCGACTCGGGGAAGGATAAATACCACATCAAGAGTAAGATAAAATCGAAGCACCACTCGATCCTTGGATGATAACCATTACTTCAGGAGAGAGATACAGTCGAAGCACAACTCTAACCTTGGAAGATAACCACCACCTCAGCCGAAGCACCACTTACCCTTAGATACAGCCCTAAAAAAGAAAACAGGGGATGTTGACGGCTGTCATGACAAAAATAAGATCAAAACCTAAAACCTAAAACACCAAAATCAATTATATAAACCCTAGATAGCTAAGGATTGGCCCCATGATAGTTCACTGCCTTGAATGTAATAATAACCAATTGAAAATTTATAATTACAACAACAACAACAAAACATTTATCACACTAAGTGGGGTCGGCTACATGAATCCTTTTTCTCCATTGTGTCCTATTTAGTGTCATATTTTCATTTAATCCTAATAAATTAAGATCATTTTTTATACAATATGCCCAAGTCATCCTAAGTCTACCTCTGCCTGTCTTAACATAAGTCAAATCCAAAACATCTACTCTTCTAATTGAACCATCAGATGGTCGACGTTTAATGCGACCAAACCATCTGAGACGACTCTCTCTAATTTTGTCCGCTGAAGCTACACCAACCCTATCACGGATATATTCATTTCGCATTTTGTCTCTAAGTGTAAAGCTGCTCATCCGCCTAATCATTCTCATCTCAACAACACTTAACTTAGTTTTATGCTTCTCTTCTAAAGGCCAACATTCAGCGCCATAGAACATTGTGAAACAAGTGTCGTTTTACATACACCATTCGGAAGCTCGGGATAAACTCAAATTTGCTATTTTTCCCTCATTTCCCCTCACCCATTCCAACTCAGCAGAAAGCATGAGACATAGAAAGAGTGGGATAGAGGAGAAAGTGTTCCCTGGAAAGAGGGAGAAGAAGAAGGAAGAGAAGGAGACAAGCGGCTCACCTGCGCCATTTCCTTCCATTCATCAAACCTTCAAGTATGACAAGAACTCAAGTGGCACACAGGAATGGTTTTTCCGTGAAGTGAAGCGCTCAATCATACTAAAGGAGGAGGAGGGCTTTCACTGAGTCGAAGAAGAGGAGGTAAGATCCAAGCGCTTGTTTCTCCATTTACGTAAGTTTTCGCAAGTTAAAAACTCGAGTCGAGGGCTTAAGGGAGAAGGGCTCACAAGAAACCTGTAGTGCTGCTCGCAGAGGAAGGAGGAGAGTTGTTGCAGCTTTTCCCTAACATGCGGCCTGTAGAAGCTCATCCGAGCGCAGGAGCTCAACCAAGCGAGGCTCAATTCTCTCATTTAGAGCAGGCAGAGGGTGAGGTAAGTTAAATTATTAATTTTAATTGATTTAAATTAAATTATGAAGTGTTAATTAATTCTTCACTCTTATGATAATTTAATTAATTTTCAAAAAATCCTAATATTGATTCCTACAATTTTAGGGTTTCGACGAGGAAGCTAAGGCAGAAAGAGGGATGAGAAAGTTTCAGATATAAAACTCAATTTCAATAATTAATAATTATTTTCCTAGATAATGTTAATATGAAATTAAGAATCCTAATTTAAAACTTATTTATAATAAAATTTATATTAATGTAAAGTATGCCCAATAGAAAATTTTAGAAGTTTTAAAATAAAATTAAATTGTATATTCCTACAAACATAATACGTATATATGTTTAGATAATACATATACATGTATATATGTTTATATAGGTAAATAAATAACTAATTAAATAAATAAATTTGAAAATAAAGATATAAAATCTAGAATTAATAGAAGAGATGATTAGCCCTGAACAAAAAGCTAATTACTTTTAAATTGTTATTATACGTGTGCCTAAGAACAAAATTGATCTGAGAATAGCAGACGACATTGTTGAGGTTATAAATGTGTTTTATTTTACAATAGTTCTGTTTATTTACTGTTTCACAGTTTTTATTTTAAATATAAAAGTACATATTTTCTTTTAAATGTTAAAT
Organism: Phalaenopsis hybrid cultivar; assembly: GCA_002079205.1. NCBI lineage: Eukaryota > Viridiplantae > Streptophyta > Magnoliopsida > Asparagales > Orchidaceae > Phalaenopsis > Phalaenopsis hybrid cultivar. The sequence goes on along the minus strand of JXCR01111009.1, from coordinate 236,085 downwards.
GCCAGAGAAATGAATAAAATATAAGATATGCATGCATATGGAAGTCACCCTTGGATAATGTTGGCGAGAGAATGTAATGTATCCGTGTACAAAAATAAAAATGAAATGAAATGAAAAAGGTTGTTTGCCTTTATGGTAGGTTGATAAAGGTTAAATATATATTTATATAAAATATGTGTTTAAACAGTGACCCCCAATATAAAAAGTGTAACAAAAATAAATGAAAGTAAATGAAATTACTTTCTTTACCGTTCGCTTTTACTACACAATCTTTCACTTTTTACTACATTTTTGCGAAAAAATTTAAAATGAGAATTATTATAATTTAGAAATATTTGCCTACTGAGTTGCTTTAACTTAAACTTTAGTTACTAGCAATTTACAGGAAAATTGGTTGTATACTAGATGAGCCTCAGTGAGTAAAAAAACAGGCACGGTGGAGCACAATGTGATTGGTATTTTAGTTCATTTTTTATTTTTATTGGATGTAAATGTTTAAATATGAACAATACATAGTAAATATAATTATATGAAATAGAATGATTCTTTTGTGCTTTGGATTTTATATTTGTTATGAAATGAAATTTTTAGAAAGATTTTTTTCGTCCGACCGACAGTTCCTATCTTGATAATTTCAAGCTTATGGGTAGGGTCGTGATATTGAAGGGTCGGTCAACCTATCAGAATGCCAGACTGGTGCGGTCCAGGAGCGGTATGCGACTCCCGCATTCGCTATTTGGTGCTTTTGCATCAGCTAAGTTAACGCACGCATCAATTTGTATATGTATATGTATGTTTGTATCTATGTATACATGTATTATGAATGGGTATGATTTACATATTTGGTGATCCTCATAAAATGGCACAATGAAAATAGCAAACAATTTATAAGTTGAAGTGGCGTTCATGTAGCATAGTATTTATAATAATGGTTGATCAAAAAAACCCAAATATAAATTATACTCATAAAAATATGCTACCATTAATTTCAGCATTTAAAACTTGATCCTTATTGTTTTACCAAACATAAACCCGAGTATTCTTAATTGTGTTCAAATTTAGCATGCAAATTTGCGCTTAATTGTCGCCTAGAGTTAGATCGACATAATAAAACATCTAACATAAGATGAAGACCAGTCAAATCATATGGAATTAGAATTTAACACAATCAACTATAGCAATATGCCAATCAATAGTTATAAGTAGAGGGGTAAACGAAAAAGGCAAACATACCTAGGCAAGCAATTAAATACCTCTCGAAACAATATAAAGCAAAGGCCTCATAGCAGTCGCGCATAATTTCACAGATGAATGCAGCCTTTGAATTCAACAGCGAAAGGAACTGCACAAAAAATGAAGACTAAGTTTGATATCCTAGTACAAAAAGAACACCGATAAAGTAAGCATCAAAATTTTACAATAGAAAAAGAAAGTCGTCAGATGGATCAACTTAGTGTTTGTTTGCTTAAGCTTCTGTTTTTCAAAAAGTTTGTTTAAAAACAGTTTTATAAAAAATGGTATTTTAAAGCCACTCAAAAATCACAATGAGTACAAAATGTTATTTTGTGAAAAATGCTTACGGGAAAGCTTTATAGCGAAACCACTTAAGAAAAACATTAACTTCCTAAAACAGCAAACATCATAATAAAGTTAATTCAAATGAGGCCTTATTCGTGTATGCATACTGCAGCATATGTTCACATATAAAAAACATGAACCAAAGCAATTGGAGGTTCAACTGTAATACCAAAAAAAAACGATAACTGTTCAGTAAATTACTACGTCAATAGATTATTAGTTTGCCAACTTCTGATTTATAAATCTTGGCATGCTAATTGTTGTGTAGAGGCTTGGCATAGCTCATTTGTTTAAAAATAAAAAATAACTAAATAGATAAATATCCCATAATGCTAGCAATACGGCATATTGTATTGCAAAATGCCAAGTTCACATTGGCACCAAATGAATGTTAGATACTTGGATATTTCATTATTTTTTTAAACATTATATATTAAATACTTCTGATTGACAATAGTTAATTAAAATGACTAATATAGATAGATAGACATAGGTACATAAGCAATAAACAAAACAATACTAGTTAAAAAATATGCAGTAAAATACATGCAAAAGAAGAGAAACCATAGCATGAAACCTAACAAAAAGATAAAAAAATGAGAAAGACCTAAAAATAAAAAAAATCAGATATTGGCTCACACACTAAAGAAACAATCTTAGCATACATGAGGTATTTTCCTTTGTAACAGGTTGAGCCTTAATTCACTCCAATCCAACCATAGATATAATTTAATCAAACTTCCCGCCCTAAAACTAACCCAACACAATGAATTGATTCACCTATTACTGAGCCAAAACTATGATTCAGGTTGACCAAATTCAACTTAGATTTGGCTCCAGTGAACTATATCATAAAGACATACATAGACTGTCTCCATACATTCTAGCATACATGCTGAAGTGGCTTATAGTTTAAACCCTCAGACCAAATCCGAAATCCCAATCAAAACACTAGAGATGTCATTCATCAACATGGAATGAGGATGAAGAGGGGGATCCATCATACTAAGTTAATCAAGCACTAAATAAGGGGTAATGGTAAATTTAACTAGCTTAGAGGGAAGAACTTGGTTGGCAATGGCAACAGGTAAATTTGGTTGGGCTCTGAAGGAGCTTGGTTTAGGATAGAAGAAGGACCGGTTAACCTTTTGCTGAGTGAGTTAGATTCGGAAGAAGTGGGAGTGGAAGAGAGAATGGGGAGAAAGAGGGGGAGAGGGTGAAGGAGGGTTTAGAAGGGTATTAACAATCTGCTGCTTTGATGGGGAGAGAGAGTTAGGCTCAAAAGCTTCATATCATCATATAATAATGATTCCATCATAATATTTAAGGCACATCCTTTTATAATAAGACACCCGCTAACAAAAAAAAAATTACAGTAGTTTCATAATATTTGTAAAAGCAATATAACTAATCGATGACCCATGATCATCCTGTATAACCTAGCCTAGTAAAAAGCCCTCTCCATTAACCTCCCCTCCCTTCTCTTTCCATTTCCCAATGAAAACATCAATTTAACCATAATTGCTTTCATCAGAGTTACTTCGCTTTTGCCACTTGCAGCTATGAAACAACTGATTTCTTCTCCTTCGCAAGTCATAATTAATAATCCACCCACAAAATTCAACTTCAAACCCAATCATTCTTCAAAAACAAGGAGCTTGAATTAACACAAAGACCCAATGGTACAGAGATCAAGGATTAAAAATGGTGTAAACCTTAAACCAAACTGAGTCAGGCCCAATTAGTATTAGAATTGTATTCAGACGAGAGTCAACCCAATGTTAAGTTAAAAACTAGAGTCATAAATAATAATCCACCCACAAAATTCAACTTCAAACCCAATCATTCTTCAAAAACAAGGAGCTTGAATTAACACAAAGACCCAATGGTACAGAGATCAAGGATTAAAAATGGTGTAAACCTTAAACCAAACTGAGTCAGGCCCAATTAGTATTAGAATTGTATTCAGACGAGAGTCAACCCAATGTTAAGTTAAAAACTAGACCTGTAGACGGGCATTATCTGACATAACCAAATAAATATATGTGAAGAATCAAAGAAATTCCACTGTGATACAAATGTCCGCAGCATAAGAAAGAGAAAACATAAAAAAAGCAATTATTAGGAAAATTCAACACATAAAAAATGTGTCAAAAGATGATGAATGGGTTCATGCATGATGCATAGCTAGTAGCCCAACTAAATAGTACATAAAGGTTTACTCCTAAAACTAAACACCATATTTGAGAGATGGGTTAAAATTGAAAAAGAATCAACAAATAATTATGCTGAAAAGCTTGAGTTAAAAAAACTCTCTTATTGCATTTACTAGGTATATAATAGCAATAAAGTGCCTTCAACAAAGTATTGGAATTTTTTTTTTCGTTTTTCCTTTTTTTTTTTTGTAGGACAACAATAAGGACAACTGGATTAGTTACTTGATGAAATATAAGACTTTTAGGTAAAATGATGTTAAACTTGCAACAGAACAGCATATGGCCAAGCGAATATAACACTAGCTGCAAAATAATTATCGTCTAAAAACATAGAACATAAGCAATTGACCATCCAAATGACAAGTTAATGGTTTGAAACCAAGTCATTGGAATATTCTTATACAGTAAACAAATAAAGAGGGTATAACTCCACTTAAAATCCAAAAAAAAATGAAATAATTACAGAAAACAAGGGGAAATTAAATCAACAATTAACAATTGTAGATTAAACAAAGAATAGACAGCCTATAATGCAGTGTAAAATAGCTTCAAAAACACTGACATCTTCACCATAAAAAATAAATGTATCATCACAGTTAGCTTAAGGGTTGGGATAAAGTAAAAAAGTACCGATTCAACAGCGTAGACAGGAACCATAAGAATGATGCCAATCAAAAATTTCTGTTCCTGAAGAAAATAACAATCACAGTTAGCTTTTTCCAGTAGCACAAGGAATCATATCACATGGTTCTAAGCATATGCACATAAAAATTCCAAACTAAATTTGTGCATTCAACACTTTTATCTATTCCCATAAATATTACATAGGAATGCACAATAAAAGCCACACAGAGAAAAATGATAAATCTCCATTATGCAATAGTTTTCTCTATTGCCATAACAACAAAAAAATGCACAAAATAACAAATAAGAAAGAACATAAAAGATACCTCAGGCTGATAGTAAATTACAAGATGCTCCAAAACAAGAAACAGAGACAAGACTACTGAAACCAACATAAATATGCCCGCACTTAAGATCGGCCAGCTCAGTAGTATGTATGATTGAACATCCAAGCTGAGATTTGAGAAGCCTGATGACTCAGCCATAGAAAAATGGAAAAATATTGAAGGGAAAACCATCTTCAATGCCATTTTAGCAAAAGCGGTAGAAGTTCATAAACTCCAAAATAAGAGTATCCATACATATAAAATAACTAGCAATGTGTCCGGAGTTCATGAGTACATAGCACTCTGCTTCAAAAGTTCTCGTAGACAAAAAACCATACTGATTGACATTATTTTCTGCACATGATGACGAACTCAGAGCATGAAGACTGATGTTGGAGAAAACTGCAAAGATCTAGATTCAACAAAAAAACAAATAGTAAGAATTTCAAATATAAAAAATTAAATAAAAATTTGTAGACCATGCATGCTTATTATAATCCAAATGGCACAGAAAAATATTGTGACAACAGTTAAAATTTTAATCCATTAGATCAAAAAAGGTCAAATTAAAGATCATTCTAATGTGAAAGCACTATGGCAAATATGGAATATTTAAACCAAAAGCTTTCTACGGCCAAGAATCAAGCAAAATTATGAAACAAATAATAAAACAACAATAGAACATGACATTTACAGAGCAGTCAATTGCTTTGTTTCATCTCTCTAGTGCATTAGTTGAGTCTTAGTATTTTCCAGATATTCAGACATACCGTAAATGATTAGCAAGAAAAATAAAGACCAAGTAAGATCTAGAAACTTAAATGTTATACTTCTAAGTTCTCTTCTCAGCCAATACATCTGAAAGGCACAACCCTAATGGATTCAAGAGGTGAAGCTATCATTGGCACATGTCTGTCCATGTGATACGTGAAGTAAAAATTAAGCATTAATAAATGTTAACGTATAATTAACACGGAAGGTAGAGAAAGTTGAAGCAAGCAACAACTTCCCTTTCTCAAAGGATTGTTTTGGTTTAAATCATGATAATATTTTCACACGAAAGTAATTTGGAAAGAAGATTCTTCTCTAGAGCCGTCTCCTGCCATGAATCAAGTTACAATAGTTTCATTTCCCCAAATAAAACACAAATATGTACTAAATTTTTTCAATCCAGACTTTGGAACACAGCTTAGCATTGATAAAGAGGTGCCATGCTTGTATTCAACTTCTAGATGATTGACTGCTATTGTATTCAATTTACGGATAATCAACACTTTTATTCAACTTCCAGAAAGTAGGATATGACCCACAGCATACATCATTTTTTGAACAAAGGCTACTAAAACAAGACAATAAACTCACAAAAAGTTCATACACCTCATTTGGCAAAGGTTTTTTATTACTTGCTCATGTTTTTCAACAAGAAAAATATATCAGTTTTATGCCATTTTGATAAGTGCACCAAAACTGTTGCATTGAAAAGTTCAGCCATATGAAAGCCAAAATATGGGTTATCAAAAGGCTTATCAAGTATGCTTTCACAAAACATACACTAACGTTTGACCTTCTTAAGACAAAAATGCCCTTGACTAAGCTCAATAATACCAAACAGTATCATATTCCCCATTTCATTAAATATTAACTTGACTGCTTTCTAGTTACATGTAAATCCTTCCATCAATTCATTTAATTCCTTTCCTCTATCACAATTTGAATGCCCCAATATTACTCCCTATTTATGAACACATCGCTTTCAATCTTCTCTTCTACCCCACCCTGAAAAACGCTATCATAGTCATAGTAGTTATTGGGAAAGCTCTCTATCACTCGTACTCTCATCAACCAGCAAGTAAAATATTGAACTCAAGAACCTTTGAAACACCACGAATCTAGTTGACGAAGGTAGTTTCCCACATCTCATGTAGATATGCACATTCCAAGTCTTATTCCGTTAGATTAATTATTAATAGGAATGATCAATTGGTAAAGGATCGCATTGCTTAATTTTATTATAAATTTTAAATGAATTATTCAAAGAGAATCAAGTACTATTTTGTTTTTTTTAAGTAGCAAACAATGTGCCCTTTTAAGGGATGAATTGTATGAATCTTATTTATTGCTACTACACAAATCATTCTATGATTAATTAATTACTACTCTAATTTAAATCTATTTCATATATGCATAATTATTAACTATTAGTCCTAAAATAACTTTTTTAAGGAGAAGATGTTTTTTTTTTAAAATAGGCTTTTAGTTGTTATCACTTATTAATTAATAATCATGTCTACTTTGGTCATTTAACCAAGTCAGGTTACTATCTAAAAATTTTTTTAACAAATAAATTCATCTGTCACAGCACCTCAAAAAAGTAAACTAGCTTCATTTGACAGGACTTATGATTTAATGGTTTTTCAATTAAAATTTTATAGAACTAACTTTATTGTAAACATTATTTTTCCCAAAAAACAACTTTACGAGGTAAATTGTGGGAAAAACAAGGAAAAGGCTATCTGATTTCTTCATCCAAATATCTCTTACATTTTTTCTTTGGTTACTTTTCTTACCACAAAACAAGCAGAATATTAAATTAAAGACTTAATAATAATTTTATTAAAAAATCATCTGATTTACTTGAAAACACAACACAAAACAACATTGCACACTGCAAAGCAGCACTGCTCAGCACAACACAATGTTGCCAAACTAAGGCTTAAAAATACTCTCCAGAGCAATCTCTTGCACAAAAAAAATCTACATTACAATCAATATGTATTGAACCTAAGAAAAATAAATCATAGTACCAAACAACAACAAGCCTTTATCCCACTAAGTGGGGTCGGCGACATGAATCCTTTTTCTCCATTGCGTCCTATTGAATGTCATATTTTCATTTAATTCTAATAATTAAGATCATTTTATATACATATGCCTAAGTATTTTTAGGTCTACCTCTGCCTTTCTTAACTTCAGTCGAAGCTAAAACATCTAATTCCTAACTGGATCATCAGATGGTCGGAGTTTAATGTGAACTAACCATCTAAGATGACTCGCTCTAATCTTGTACACCATTGGAGCTACATAAACCCTGTAACGGATATATTCATTTCACATTTTGTCTCTAAGTGTCAAACCACTCATCCACCTACACATTCTCATCTCAGCAACACTTAACTTTGTTTTATGCTTCTCTTTTAAAAGCCAACATTCTGTTTCATAGAGCATTGCAGGCCTAACCACTATCTTATAAAAGTTTTCTTTCAGTTTAGTGATACTTTCCTATCACATAAGAGGCCCGAAGCATTCCTCCACTTCAACCAACCAACATGAATTCTACTAAAAACATATCCATCTATATCACCATCACTCTGAACAATAGACCCGAGATATTAAAAATATTTGCAACCTTTAATGATTTGATCACTCATAGTTATAACTCTGCAACTAGAGCTACTACTATTAAAATTACATTCCACGTATTTAGTTTTGTTTCTACTCAAACAAATGCCTTTAGACTCCAATGTAGACCTCCATAATTCAAGTTTTTTCTGAACTCTTTCTCTAGTTTTATCTACAATAAGGATATGATCAGTGAATACATCTAGTTTTATCCATAGTACCATAAAAAAATGAAAAATTTTATTCAATCAATTAATAAAAGTTAATACAAGAAAGCATACAAAATAATAACTGTCCATTTTAGTGGAACAAATGTCCATAAAATAGCAAAGGAGCAGAACACATAACCACCAAAATGGCAAAGCACACAGGTTGAAAAAAAGCCAAGGAGCAAAGGAGGCCTAAGTTCCAAATGCCTCTCCATAATTAATGGATACCTAAAAAAGATGAGTTGCCATTATAACAATTTTCATTGCCAAAACTCACACTGAAATTACTATTCAAAAATAATAACCAATGCTACTTAGATCACTATGAAACAATATTTATGCATCAATTTCATATAATACTAGCTTGTTAAAAGAATGAATTACTACTATCAAGATATCAACTGATTGGCAGATAGAAATAAATTCAAGGTGCTAAAATGCCAACATGTCATATATCTCAGCCTCTTTATGCAAATGTTCTGCTAGCTTTTAGAATAAAAATAGAGTTTAAGTGCTGAAATGATTTAAAATGTACAGATTAGAATGGCTCCTATTCTAGACTTCATAAAGAAATTTGATGAAACATCTAACCCATCCATCAAGCCTATAGCTATAATAGAGAAAGAAACAGATAAGTTGCTAATTTGAAAAAAAAAGGGCATCTTAACCAACAAATCAGGATTTCAGAAGCACAATATCTTTCATTTTGACATGCCTGCATTTCTTCCTCCAAAAGCCATGAAGGTTTTATTGTCTTTGGCTACCAATGCATAAATATAATGACTAACTCCTCTCTAAAAAGAAGAAAAGATTAAAAGCATTGGTAAAGCCCGCATTGTTCCATGTTCAACTTCTCCGCCCTGGCAATGGGATTGCTGGGTCTACAAAAAGAAAAATTCTAAATTTTAATATTGAATATAAGATTTGAAGGCAGTTGAAACAACATTAGGCTTGCAAGCTGATCAATTCGGACCAAATGTGACAACGACCATCTAATATTGATCAAATGTCAAAGCATAAGTTTCAAAGCATGCAAAATCTATAAAAATGTCTGATGTAAGAAACAATATATGGCAACCAGTGGCCAGACAAATACTATTAAAGCTCTCAAGTAGCTTTTATAGGCCACTCCGACAGAATTCCAAATCAGCCGCTTCTCCCAGAAAACAAAGCTTTTGCAGAACTCAAGGAAGACTACACAAAACTCTAAAAAATCTCAATTTGAAAGAACAAAAACCACAGCAAGCGGCGAACTACTCCATCTGGTCCAATTCACTACTGAAAAAGAAGTACAACTGAAAAACCGTATTACTAGCCATACGCCAATTTAAGAAAAAGAAAACAGTGAATACTGTGCCACAAGGTTCGTGTCATTCTAAATCGAAACACCATAAAAAACAGTAGCGTCATCCCTGGATCAAACCCACGCATTTCGTACTCTTAAAACCCTAAACTTCAGTTACTATTGACATTCACTACTCGAAGATATCATGAATGTAATGTGAATTAGGGAGCAAACCCTAAAAGCAGAGTTCGGAGAGAGAGTTCCACAATCAAGCAAAGGATCGGAGTAATCAGCGAGAGAGAGTTCAGGAATGGCGTGCAAGCTTCACAATTGTTTTCAACTTTCGCCGTCCTTCGGACGAGCCGGATGAAAACTTCCGGAGGAAATCGTAGGGCGCTAGCGACAAAGAGGCGCATGGGTAAAGACCTGCAGGAAATTTGTGCGATAACCGTTATCTGTGGTCAGGATTTTATTTTACCGCAAATCGTACCGTTCATAGACGAGTGTGATAAATTGATAAATGCGGGTTGTCGCATAAAATTTTGCGAACGTGATGCGGGCCTGCGACTTCCGGTATGTTTGTTTCTTTGATTTATATAAATTTTTCTCCAACTATTAACATCTTAAGATAATTACACGCCGATAATCATGATTGGAGAGGAATTTTCTTTTTTTTTTTCCTTATTGGTAAGGGACATAGATGGCTGTCACATTCGACAATTGTATTTTACTAGAATTATGTATATTTAATCCAATTTATTACACTGTCTTATTAAAAGGGACATGAATGGCTATCCTTTTCTGATCAAATTATTATTTGATTTTGGTACATCTCTGGCAATTTTCTATCATTCGGGACACGAATTTCGAGGTATGAGATAAATTTGGATGCGACTTTTTCAGCAAGAAATATTCAAATCTTACAAATACTCATCCAAAAATCTGATTTCGGCAAACTTATTGTAAAACTGTCCGGCTCGACAAGAAGAACTCAATCTTACCAAAATCAATTCAATCTGAGTCAAATCAAGCTAAGATCAAGTCATTAAATCATCCTTGAAAGTTTTTCGTATATATTTAGAAGGTTAAACAAATGTTGAATCTAGCAAGACTATAGTCGAATTAAGCGTCTCGATAAGACAAATCTAACAAGACCAAGATTGCTCATTTTCGACATTGTTAAGACACTCAAATATTCATCGAACGTCGTTTGATTGAAAGAAGTTATCGGATCGTTTGATTGAAAGAAGTTATCGGACCATCCGATCAAAGTGGTTCATATTCTTATATTAATTGCACACAGAACACTATGAATATAGCCCTACCTTTAGAGGAGTTTGAGGCTTAAGAGAGAAATTGAAGCTTCGAGAAGAAGTTGAGGTCCAACGTAATCTCTATTACCGTCGACCACTGTCGACCACCATTGACACCTGCCAACCGCAGTCGACACCCGTCAGCTGTCATTGATCTCCACCAATCGCCGACAATCGTTGTTGACCAATGCCAATCGTCATAGACAACTACTGGCCACCTTCAAGCACTATTATCGTCATCAACCACCATTGACTGTCATCAACCATCGCTAACCGTCGTTGATCACCACCAATCACCATTGACCACCATTGATCGAAAGTCGTCAGTTAACATTATAACTTGTAAAACTTAGTAAATGTTTCTCGACTGTGGGATAAGAGGTCTCTATAATCATCAATCTATAATAGATTTTTAAAACTAGACAAGTCTCTATGTTTTTTCCCTTTTACAATTTTTTCACGTAAGAGGTCAACATCGTCCAGGAAGATTTCCCTCAAAGAAAAAGGATCACTTCCTCACTCACCATAACATCCATGAAACCTCTCCCTTAGAGGATGTGATCCTCCAACACCTCATTCTAACAGGCTTCAAGCTTCCAAACATCGACAATATGAAGGGATAAGTGTCCCCTTTAGCATATTGATTATTAACAAACCATCACGCACATTCAGTGTGCCTTTGATGTGCTTCTATGTCAAGTGTTCCCGGACACTCTTAAAGGACAAGCTAGAACCCAGTTCTACCCTCTGTCGAGGGGCACTGGAAATTCCTTTAACGAGCTTGTCAGATAGTTTTAGAGCAGTTCATAACAAATCGGCTAATCAAGGATTCATCCTATTTCTTGAGAATTGATCAAAGTGAAGGAAAGTCGCTCATGAACTACTTCTACATGTTTTATGCTAAAGCCTAACAGATTCCGAGAGTGGATCCAAATTTACTAAGAGGGGTCTTCCATGAGGGTCTCTGCCCGAGACTCTTCTACTTATTAGTGATGCGGGAGACAGTTCATTCTTATGTTGAACTTATCCACCATGTTGAAGCCCAAATCATTACAAACGAGGTCAACAACACACATAAGAAGCAGTTTAAGTAGTTGGGGGAAAGCAAAAAAGTGACGCCAGAGATAATAATTAATCTTCGAAATGGAAAAAATATGAAAGCAAAGAATTTGTGACCTCCTTCCCCAACTTGCGGGCTAGAAAAGTGAGCATCAACCTAAGAAAGAGTATACACGGCTCAACACGTCATGTTTTAATGTCTTGATGGCCATCAAAGATGAGAAAACTATTAAATGAGCTCACCCTCTAAAACCTCACTCGATGAATCAAGAACAATATTGTTATTTTCATCAAAATCGTGGCCACGCCACTGAAGCATGTAAGCAGCTTAAGAAAGAGATTGAAAAGTTGGTTCGACAGGGATATCTTTGCCAATTTTTGCAAAACAAACCAGTTCGTACTGATAATGCTCCAACTGGGGGGCAACATACACAAAAGCAACAACATGGGGGTCACCAATCGTGGGCAAAATTCAGACAATTACTGGAGTCCCGTTGCTAATCGATCAAGTCCTTATCACTACACCAATGAAATAGCACAAAAGAAATTATGCCTTGAGCCTATTACTTTTGATGATTCTGATTTAAAAGGAGTTCGAGTACCCACTAAGACCCTCTTGTCATTAGCGCAAGAATTGACGAATCCTACTACAACGTAAAGAGGATCTAGATCGACAATGAGAGCTCTATCGATGTCTTGTTCTACTCCATTTTCCTTAGTTTGAGACTAACAAAGAAAATATTTCTATCTACATTTGAGCCATTATATGATTTTAATAATCAACCAGTAAGGGCTAAGGGAATAATAAATCTCCCTATAATCATATGGGATTTTCCTCACAGACAACTCGCCCAGTCCAATTCATCGTCGTGAAGTTAGAATCAACATATAATGTCATCTTTGGGAGATCCCTACAATCCATCTTTGGCTATGGTTTCTCTACTACACCTGAAGCTTAACTTTCCAACCCCAATAGGAAACGACATCGTACGAGGAGATCAACAGATAACACAATCATGCTACCTCGGGCAAGCTGAGTCATACTTGTCAGTGACACTTAGCATTGAGAAATTTGATTTTGAGATGAAGATGTATCTCAATGGGCTTTTCTAGTGGAATACTTGGTTTACGTCCCACTCTTCAATGAGCACTCCTTGAGAACAGTGCAGCTTGGTTCTCTACTCTCCGATGAACAAAGTTTGAAATATATAGTTCTTCTTTAAAGGAACTAAGGCATTTTTGCATGGACCACAACCGACATCCCTGAAGTCGACCTTGAAATAATCATGCACTCTTTAAAGATAGATCCAACATCTAAACCAGTCATCCAGAAGAAGCGCAATTTCACCCTAGAACGCTCACAAGCTATCGAACAAGAAGTCAACAAGCTTTTGGAAGCAAAGTACATATGAGAAGTGCACCACCCCGCATGGTTGGCCAATGTGGTCATGGTCAAAAAAGCTAGTCATTCATGGAGGATGTGACTCATCTATATTGACCACAACAAAGCTTGTTCGAAAGATAGCTATCCCCTCCCACGCATATATCAACTCGTCGATGCCACGTCTGGACATCAGATGCTTAGCTTTAGTGATGCATAAATAGGGTACAATCAAATTAAGATGAACTCAATTGACAAGGAAGCCACCTCTTTTCAAACAGATAATTTCATCAAGTAGCATTTCAGGTTATGTCATCAATGTCTCATGAACAAAGTCTTCAAAAATCTTCTGAGGCATATAATGGAGATTTATGTTGATGACATGTTAGTAAAAAACCTGGAAGCGTCTCAACACATTTCTCATCTGGAGGAGTGTTTCCCACTTCTTTGTCAATATGACATGCGAATTAACATGACTAATTGTGCTTTCAGATTCACATTAGAGAAGTTTTTGGGATTCATGGTTACTCATCATAAAATTGAGGCAAACCCACAAAAAGTCAAGGCGCTAAGAGACATGATGGCTCCAAGGAACATCAAGGAGGTGCAATGCTTGAATGTTTGTATAACTGCTCTATCCCTCTTCTTGGCTTGCTATGGTGATAAGTATATACCATTCTTCAAGATACTTAGAGGTGCTTGGAGCACTCATTTTCAGTGGACAGATGACAGTCAGATCGCTTTCGAGCAACTCAAGGCATATCTGGCTTCAACGCCCCTCCTCTCAAAGCTCTTCCAAGGGTAGATGTTATATATTTACTTGGTTATTTTACCTTACACAACAAGATCTGTCCTAGTTTAGACGAAAAAATCAATTGAAAAGCTAGTGTACTATGTCAACAAGATTCTATCTGATACAGACGTTGTTATCTGATGGCGTACAAGACAACATTGGCTCTGGTATTCTCAGTAAGGAAAATTTGTGCGTACTTCTAGGCCCACACTATTGGCGTCTACACACAAATTCCTTCGAAGTCTATCCCAAAAAAAAACCAAAAGCATGGGGAATATTAGTTAAATGTTTAGTAGAACTGAGAGAATTTGACATTCGTTATATACCGTGACCAAACATCAAATCACAGGTGTTGGATGACTTTGTGGTAGAACGTACATTGTCTGCTTACGATGAGCCGACTTTATCCCCTCAACGGTCACCTCAGTGTACACTATACGTAGATGGAGCATCCAGAAACTCTGGAGTTTGTTTTGGAATACTACACATCTCCTCAAAGAAAGACATCTTAGATTGCTGACCTCGCTTGAAATTTTCATCCACAAATAATGTTGACAAGTATGAAGCCCTCATCGTCAGATTAAAACTTATCATTAACTTTGAAGTATGAAATATGATTATCTACACTATTTCTCAGCTCATTGCATCCCCAGTATTGAATAAATTTGACGTTCATAACTTACAACTAGTGCAATATCTTAGTTTAGTAAAAAGACTTCACGCCCAAATTGAAACATTCAAGCTCGTTCACATACTTAGGGAGTATAACACTCGTGTTGATACCCTCTCCAAACTCACTACTTTGACAACTAAAGATATCTATATAAGAAGATGCATCAAGGACATACATTTTCCTAGCATTTAGGGCTCATGGGTGATATTTTCTATAGATGACACAAAGGAGCCATCTTGGATGGATCCCATCATCTCCTTCCTCCGAGATGAAACAATGTCAGTTTATGCTACTGCGTCAATTCGCCTCAGGCGCATGACTTCCAACCTCATCCTTATTGGAATGAAATATATAAAAATGCATTTGTTGGTTCATGCCTCAATTTCTTCCCTAATCTGAAGCTGATTACGCTATGTGAGAGGTTCGTTTCGGAATATGTGGGCAGCATCTCGGGGGCAAAACTCTTGCTCTTAAAATAATGAGACAAAGTTTCTACTAGCCACAATCAAACAATATGTATTGGAGTTTTTACAAAAGTGCAAGAGTTGTCAAATGCACTCCAATCTTACCCATGTACCGCCAGCAAAACTAGCATCATTTCCGAGTCCTTGGCCTTTCACCCAATAATATAGGAATTTCTTTAAAAACCTCAGTATTGATCCCACGGAGATAGGCAAAACTCTTATAAAATTGACTTTAATAAAACCTTCTTTTAATTGTAGTAAACTTATATTGAAAATAATTACAAGTTTTNAAAAAATCATATTAATAATTTTTGAAAATATTTAAATTGAGAACATATAATAGTTAATCTTTTTCATCCCTCCCCCAAACTTAAATTTTTCAATATGGAATTATAGAGGTGAAAAGAAAAATTCTAAATATAAATCATACATCAGTACTTTAGGCATTTTCATCATTTTGAACTGGTCTGTAATATTAGGAGCTTTCTATACATATAAATCATTGGAGAATTTGTTGGGTAATAAAATTTTAAAATAAGTACAAAACTAAATGTTATACAAACAATATATTTCACTAACAAATTACAATGCTAAATAAAAATAATTACAAATACATGAAATGCAAAAATAAAATCACCTCACATTACAATTTTACAAAGTACTAATCAAAGTTTATTATAATTCTAGTCATGCAAATTTCAAACTACAACATCAATCTAATCAAAATTATAAAAACAATTCCAAAATACACTTCAAATACTCAAATAATGGCTTCCAAGAGTGACTCTAAGAATTCAAAACTAAGTTCCATGAATTTTTTCTCAATATTTTCTCCACATTCTCAAACTTTTTTCGATCTCCTCAATGTAGAAGAAATTCAAGATGAAAAATAAATATTTTTAGGCTGGAGTGAAGCTCTTACCAAGAGATGATAAAATGCGGCTTCTAAATGCCTTGAAATCACCCCAAATTCAAGATCTCTCAAGCCCTTGGTCAAAATTTTCAATTTTTAAGAGGAAGGGGATGATGAATCGTGACGGTTGACTAGTCAAAATCGCAGTTAAAAGTGTTTTTTCGGTATCTCACCATCAACGGTCTTGTCAGCACCATCGACGAGCTCTATTAAATTAAATAACCTATGTCTCGGGAAAAATCCATCATCGGCGAAGTCGATGGCTCCGTCGGCGACGTTGATGGCGCCATCGGCGCAATTTTCAAAATTAGTTCAATTTTTAGATTTTTGAGGTTTTGATCAATTTCAACCCTCTTCGACATCCGTTCAATCATTCTAGTCATAAATTTTAAGTGATTAAATGATGTTTTAACACAAAGAAACATTCACAACACAAAACATCACAATTAAATATAAAATCCAAAGGTTACAATACACGTTACACGACACACATATATTTAGTATTTTCTCAACTTTAATACATCAATTCAGAGATGCAATCTAAGCCACAACACTCTAAACACTGAACAAAAAATTCTATGCTCAATCTCAACTATACTGAGATCTAAAAGCAAAATTCAAAAGTAATGTAAACACATAAGTTCAAATCAAATCACACACATAGACATATAGGTAGTAAAGTAAATCTACTACAAACTAACGATAATTTCAAACAAAAACACTATAATCGCAATAAAAATAAAGATAACTATGGGTTGCCTCTTATAAAGCACTTGGTTTAACGTCGTCAGCCCGACCTCTATTATTCAGGTTGACTGACCATTAAAACCTCTTTAAAATTTGGTCTTTTACCCTCAAAATATGACTTTAGTCTGTGTTCATTTACTTTAAATCTGTTCCTTACTTTTTACTCTTCAATTTCAACAGCTCCGTAAGTATAAACTCAAGTTACAGTAAAGGGTCATAACCAACAGGGCTTCAATTTCCCAGAGAATAACTTCAGCCTTGTATTGTAAAGCAAAACTTCTTATCCTAGTTCAAATTTCTTCTGGTTAATCTTCCGATCATGCCATAACTTTAGTTTCTCTTTATAAACTCTGTCGTTATCATAAGATTCATTCATAATTCTTCCAATTCATTCATTTGTAACAATCTCTCATTCTATCGTTATCATAAGATTGATTTCTTAATTCTTCCAATTCATTCATTTGTAACAATCTTTTCTTTTATCGTTATCATAAGATTCATTTCTTAATTCTTCTAATTCATTCATTTGTAATAATCTCCTCTCACCAACATCTTTCAAATTATAATTGAATTCTTTAATCGCCCAATATGCTTTATGCTCCAATTACATCTTTCAAATTATAATTGAATTCTTTAATTGCCCAACATGCTTTATGCTCCAATTCTACTCCAAGGACAAGTCTTTCCAAAAATCAGTCTGTAAGGAGTCATTCTAATAGGAGTTTTATAAGCAGTCTTGTATGCCCATAATGCGGTATCTAGTCTAGCAGACCAATCTACTCTACTAGGCTTTATAGTCTTCTCAAGTATTTGTTTAATCTCTCTGAGAAACTTCAGCTAACCCACTGGTCTGAGGGTGATAGGAAGTAGAGATTCTATGAATAACATTAAACTTTTATGCCAATATCTGAATGTATTTATTCCTGAAATGGGATCCTCCGTCAGTGATAATCACTTTCGATATTCCGTATCTAGTGAAAATGTTTTTCATTAAAAATCTTGAAATACTTTTAGCATCACAACGCGGTAAAGCTTATGCTTCAATCCACTTTAAAACGTAGTATACCGCAACTAATATGTCTAAGTTCCCAGATGAAGGAATAAATGGTCCCATGAAATCCAATCCTCAAACATGAAAGATCAACTTCTAACATGAAATTCAGAGGCATTTCATTTATTCTAGATATATTGCCTACTCATTGTCATCGATCACAAGTTTTTATGTATCTGTAAACATCTCAAAAGAGAGTAGGACAATAGAATCCAACTTGTAAAATTTAATAAGTAGATTTATCAGTTCCAAAATGTCCTCCAAATTCAGAATGATGGGCTTGTAAAATTGTATAAGCAGTTTTATCAATCCCAAAATGTCCTCCAAATTCAGAATCATGAATTCTGAATAATTAGTTCAGTTTCTTCATAAGGTACACATCTTCTCATAATAAGATCCTTACAATGTTTATATAAATAAGGCTCATCCCAAAATATGCTTTATAATCATGAATGAATTTTCTTTGTTGTTGCAATGTCAGCATAGGTGGAAAAATATGACTTACAATATAATTAACAATATCAGCATACCATGTTATTTTCCACTCATTCATATTATAAAGTTGTTCATCAGGGAAACTGTCCATAATTTCATTGTCAGTGTAAGATAAATCATGATATTCTAATATTAAAAAATGATCAGTAATTTGATTATCCGTTCGCTTTCTATCAATAACCACAAAATCAAATTGACAAATGATCAATAATTTGATTATCAGTTCCCTTTCTATCAATAACCACAAAATCAAATTCTTTCAAAAGTATCCATCTAATCAACCTTGGTTTGGCATCCTTCTTTTGCATCAGATATTTAATAGTAATCCATCTAATTAACCTTGGTTTGGCATCCTTCTTTTGCATCAGATATTTAATAGCAGAGTGACCAATCTAACTAACCTTGGTTTGACATCCTTCTTTTGCATCAGATATTTAATAGCAGAGTGATCAATGTGTACAACACATTTAGTCCCAATTAAATAAGATTTAAATTTGTTAAAAGCATACACAATAGCCAGTAACTCTTTTTCAGTAACATTGTTTTTAATATGAGCATCGTTATAAGTTTTACTAGCGTAGTATATAACTTTAAAAATCTTATCATACCTTTGTCCAAGAACAGCTCCAATAGCATAATCACTAGCATCGCACATCAGTTCGAATGGTTTCTCTCAGTTAGGTGAAACTATTATAGGTGTTGTGATTAGCTTTTCTCTTAATAACTCAAACGGATTTAAACATTCTTCAGTAAACTCAAATTTCTTATCCTTTTCTAAAAGTTGGCATAGACGCCTATAAAAACCAACATGTCTAAGAAAACTTCTAACTCCTCTTACATTAGTAGAAGGTGTTAATTTAAATATAACTTGAATTTTTGTAGGGTCTACTTCCATACCATTTTCTGATATTTTATGCCCTAACACAATTCCTCCTGCAACCATAAATTGACATTTCTCTCAATTTAGAACTAAATTAGTTCTTTCGCATAACTCCAAAACTCTTTCCAGATAATTTAAGCATGCTTTAAATGATGTTCCAAATACAAAGAAATCATCCATAAAAACTTCTATTTCATCATCAATTAACTTACTAAATATAGACATCATACATCTTTGGAATGTTGCAGGTGCATTAAATAAGCTGAAAGGCATTCTTCAAAAAGCAAAAGTTCTAAAAGAACTAATAAATGTTGTCTTTTCTTGATCCTTGGGAGAAATAGTAATTTGATGATAGCAGGTATATCCATCTAAAAAATAAAAATATTTGTGCCTAGCAAGTCTATCCACTTTTTGGTCTAAAAATTGTAAAGGGAAGTGATCTTTCCAAGTAGCAGTGTTTAATTTTCCATAATCAATGCAAATATGCCACCCAGTAACTTGTCTAATAGATATTAATTCATTATTCTCTTGTGCTTCAGCAGTCACCCCTCCTTTCTTAGGAACACATTGAATTGGACATACTCAAGCACTGTCCGAAATATGATATATAATTCCAGTGTCCAACCATTTCAAAATTTCCTTCTTGACTACTTCTTTCATAATTGGTTTTGATCTCCTTTGTGGATCAGCTCTTGGTTTATATTGTTCATCCAATATAATTCTGTGCATACAGATCAAAGGACTGATTCCTTTAATATCTGCTAAGCTCCAACCAAAAGCTTTCTTATATCTTTTTAATATATCCAAAAGTTTTTGCTCTTGCAAATCATTTAACTCTGAAGATATAATAATAGGTAATGTAGATGAGTTTGCCATAAACACATACTTCAAGTGGTTAGGCAATATTTTTAACTCAAGTTCAGGTGGTTTTATAATTGATAGGCAATATTTTCAACTCAAGTTCAGGTGGTTTTATAATTGACAGAACTAGATTCTTATCAGTATTTCCTGTAATATCTAGCATCTCAAATCTTTCATAAACATAATCTAATTCTTCTTTTTATATTTCATTCAAAATAACTTCATCTTTATCTTTGAAATCTTATTTCTCTTCAAATAATTCTTTAAAATGCTCGTTCAATATTTGTTCACTAATTTCCATGTGAAAACATTCATTATCTCTTTCAACATCTGGGTATTTCATAGATTTTGCAATGCTAAAAGTCACTTCTTGATCGTTAACTCTCATAGTTAATTCCTCCTTTTGAACATCTATCATAGCTTTTCTAGTAGCTAAAAAGCTCTCCCTAAAATTATAGGTATTTCTTTATCTTCCTCCATATCTAAAACAATAAAATCCACAAATCTAAAATGATAGGTATTTCTTTATCTTCCTCCATATCTAAAGCAATGAAATCCATAGGAAATACAAATTTATCAACTTTTACTAACACATCTTCTATAACTCCCTTAGGATATGTAACTGAACGATTTGCAATTTATCAACTTTTACTAACACATCTTCTATAACTCCCTTAGGATAAGTAACTGAAGGATCCGATTTATCAACTTTTACTAACACATCTTCTATAACTCTCTTAGGATATGTAACTGAACGATCTTTTTATCAACTTTTACTAACACATCTTCTATAACTCCCTTAGGATAAGTAACTGAACGATCCGCTAACTAAAGAGTTTATTTCTTTATCTTCCTCCATATCTAAAACAATAAAATCCATAGGAAAGATAAATTTATCTATAATTTCCTTATCTTTCTCCATATCTAAAACAATGAAATCCACAGGAAAGATAAATTTATCAACTCTTACTAACACATCTTCTATAACTCCCTTAGGATATGTAACTGAACGATCCGCTAACTGTAGAATTACTAACACATCTTCTATAACTCCCTTAGGATAAGTAACTGAACGATCAACTAACTGAAGAGTTACCAGGTAGTGGACTTCTCCTAATCCTAATCTTTTGAAAATTGATAGAGGCATAAGATTAATGCTGGCTCCCAGATCACATAAAGCTCTTCCATAAAATCTTTTACCGATAGCACACGATATAGTGAAACTACCTGGATCTTTTAATTTTTCTGGAAGCTTTTTCTAAATAATTTCACTACACTCTTTGTTAAGTGCAATCTCATTATCAGTGAACTTCCTTTTCTTGTTCAAAATATCTTTCATAAACTTCACATAATTGGCCATTTGCTCTAAAGTTTCTACGAAAGGAATATTTACCGTTAATTTCTAAAGAATTTCTATAAACTTGGAAAGTTATTTATCCTTTTTTATTGCTTCAATCTTTGAGGAAACGGTGGTGGAGGTTTCTCACGTAATTTTCATTGGTGTAAATGGATACTCTAAATTTGGGTATTCATGATCCTTTTCTTTTTCGGAAATGGATACTCTAAATCTGGGTATTCATGATCCTTTTCTTTTTTGGTATCCACTTTCTCTTTCTCTGGATATTCTAAATCTGGGTATTCATGATCCTTTTCTTTTTCTATATCCACTTTCTCTTTTTTTAGTTTATGTTTCTTTCTGCACTCTTATTTCCAATTCTTTTCCACTTCATAATTGTATCGCTTTTATCTGTTATTTTCCTTGATCTTTAAGATTTGGTTCCACAGTACTAGGAAAAGTTCCCAATGCTTGGTTACTTAGTGCAGTAGCAATATGCCCCAGTTAGTTTTCAATATTCTTGATAAAGTTCCTTGATTTTGTAACTGGTTTCCTTAAATTTGTAATTGATTTCCTTGATTCTGCAATTATTGGCCCATGTTCAGTATCAGCTCTTCCATAGACATTNATCTTTGAGGAAACGGTGGTGGAGGTTTTTCCACAGTAATTTTCATTGGTGTAAATGGATACTCTAAATCTGTGTATTAATGATCCTTTCTTTTTTGATTTCCACTCTCTTTTTTAGTTTCTATTTCTTGTTGCACTCTTGTCTCCAATTCTTTTCCACTTCGTAATTAAATCACCTTGATTTGCTCTTTTTCTCGATCTTTAGGATTTTGTTCTACAGTACTTGGAAAAGTTCCTAATGTTCAGTTACTAAGCACAATAGCGATATGCTCCTAATTGGTTCTCAATATTCTTAATAGTAGTTTTTTGATGTTGTAATTGATTTCCTTGAATTTATAATTGGTTTCCTTGATTCTGTAATTGTTGACCCATGTTTAATATTAGTTCTTCCATAGATAANTCGATCTCCCGAGCAAGGATTGGAGTCAAGGAATCCTCCACAAAGTTGATTGAAGGCACTTCTGCCTCAACAGAGTTCAGACCCTCGACCTCCTTGTCTAAAAGGGGAAGTAAGNTCGATCTCCCGAGCAAGGATTGGAGTCAAGGAATCCTCCACAAAGTTGATTGAAGGCACTTCTGCCTCAACAAAGTTCAGACCCTCGACCTCCTTGTCTAAAAGGGGAAGTAAAAAAACATAATATCCTCAATAACAATGAAGTTTCAAACTTTTTTCCCTTTCAATATCTTTTTCATCTCATTAGTGCATAAAAACTTCTAGTGATTGCAGTAAGTGTGTTGTCACCCAATAGCATATGACCTTGCCAAAGGTAGCTCGACAAGAGAGAGCTTAAGGGCCCGTTTGGGGCAGCTTATTTGGGTGCGGCGGTGTTTTCAAAACGCGACCCATAAATCTTTATATGGATTCGACGCAGGTAAAGCCCCGTGTCCCGCACTAACGTCCCGCGTTGCCCTAGGAATTTTGGAGGTACCCTTGACCTCCCTCTCCTTCTCCCTCGTTGGATTTCTTTCTGGTTCGTCACCCTAGAGGAGATCAAACCATCTTCCTTTCAATTTTCTTTCCCGATCGTAAGATATCATTTTGATTTCCCTAGCTACGATTCTTGGAAAGTTTTCTTTTCTCTGATGATTTTTCTGGGAAGTGTAGATGCAAGCAATAATTTTTTTTTTAATTTTTTCTATGATATATGAGCACATTATTGGTTTTTGGGTATAACCCAATTGAGATATGAGGCATGAGTTGCGATCCTTGGAAATGTTTCATTTTCTTTGGTCCGATGTTTCTGCATCTTCATTTTTGCCTAGATTGATGAAATTCTTTTCATTAGTTTGCATGGGAATGTTTTCATTATGGAGGTCCAAGCAAGAAATTTGCTTTATCATTCTTCGAACATTAAATAGGGGAAGAAAGTTTCTCACTGTAAGAAACTTATGAGATTCACAGTAGTATACTAGTGAATGGATAAGCTTGAGGGGAAGTCTAGCCCATGACAACAAAAATGATTTGGCTACAAATTAAAGTTTATCAAAGCACTTCCCAATAGTTTTATAATTTTTGGAATATATGTTAGTTGGGTTTTCCCACTGATACAGATGAGATTCTGTTGCTCTCTGATAAACTTTGAACTTTATCATTTTGTGCATAATGTTAATAAGAGGATTCTTTCTTCACACAACTATTTCCTCTCTTTTGGCGGTCAATGGGCAAAAAAAATCATTTGATAAGTTGTGGAGGGCAGCTATAGCAGTTTCCTTTTTAGCATATTGTTAATAAGAGGATTCTTTCTTCACACAACCATTTCCTCTCTTTTGGCCTNTTCTAGATATATTGCCTACTCGTTGACATCGATCACAAGTTTTTATATATCTATAAATATCTCTAAAGATAGCAGGCCACTAAAATCTAGCTTGTAAAATTTTATAAGTAGTTTTATCAATCCCAAAATGTCATCTAAATTCAGAAANCATTGGGTTTAATCTCCTTTGTGGATCAACTCTTGGTTTATATTGTTCATTCAGTATAATTTTGTGCATACAAATTGAAGGACTGTTTCCTTTAATATCAGCTAAGGTCCAACCAAAAGCTTTCTCATATCTTTTTAATGTATCCAAAAGTCTTTGCTCTTGCAAATCATTTAAATCTGAAGATATAATAACAGGTAATGTATGAGTTTCTTAGAAACACATACTTCAAGTGGTTAGGCAATAATTTCAACTCAAGTTCAGGTGGTTTTATAATTGACGGAACTAGATTTTTATCAGCATTTCTTGTAATATCCAGCATCTCAAATCTTTCCTGAACATAACCTAATTCTTCATTTTCTATTTCAACCAACATAACTTCATCTTTGTCTTCAAAATCTTTTTTCTCTTTTAAATATTCTTTAAAATGCTCGTTCAATAAATGTACACTAATTTCCATGCAAAAACATTCATTGTCTGTTTCAACAGCAGGGTATTTCATAGATTTTGCAATGTTAAAAGTCACATCTTGATCGTTAAATATCATAGTTAAATCTCCCTTTTGATCATCTATCTTAGCTTTTCCAATAGCTAAGAAAGGTATCCCTAAAATTATAGGTATTTCTTTATCTTCCTCCATATCTAAAATAATAAAATCCACAGGAAAGATAAATTTATTAACTTTTACTAAAACATTTTCTATAACTCCCTTAGGATGAGTAACTGAACGATCCACTAACGNGTGTTTAATTTTCTATAATCAATGCAAATACGCCACCCAGTAACTTTTCTGATAGGTATTAATTCATTATTTCCTTTTGTTTCAACAGTCACTCACCTTTCACCCAGTAACTTTTTGGATATGTATTAATTCATTATTTTCTTTTGTTTCAACAGTCACTCCTTTTTACGAGTCTGATAGGTATTAATTCATTATTTTCTTTTGTTTCAACAGTCACTCTTCCTTTTTTAGGAGCTTGTCTGATAGGTATTAATTGATTATTTTATTTTGTTTCAACAGTCACTCCTTTCTTAGGAACACAATGAATAAACTTACTCATGCACTATCTGAAATAGGATATATAATTCCAGTGTCTAACCATTTCAAAATTTATTTATTCTCTTGTGCTTCAGCAGTCACCCCTCCTTTCTTAGGAACACAATGAATTGGACTTGCTGTATTAATTCATTATTTTCTTTTGTTTCAACAGTCACTCCTTTCTTAGGAACACAATGAATTGGACTTACCTTTATTTTCTTTTGTTTCAACAGTCATTCCTCCTTTTTTAGGAACACAATGAATTGGACTTACCCACCACTATCTATTGTTTCAACAGTCACTCACCTTTCACCCAGTAACTTTTTGGATATGTATTAATTCATTATTTTCTTTTGTTTCAACAGTCACTCCTTTTTACGAGTCTGATAGGTATTAATTCATTATTTTCTTTTGTTTCAACAGTCACTCTTCCTTTTTTAGGAGCTTGTCTGATAGGTATTAATTGATTATTTTATTTTGTTTCAACAGTCACTCCTTTCTTAGGAACACAATGAATAAACTTACTCATGCACTATCTGAAATAGGATATATAATTCCAGTGTCTAACCATTTCAAAATTTATTACCCACGCACTATCTGAAATAGGATATATAATTCCAGTGTCTAACCATTTCAAAATTTCCTCTGTGCACTATCTGAAATAGGATATATAATTCTAGTGTCTAACCATTTCAAAATTTCCTTTTTTACCCATTATCTGAAATAGGATATATAATTCCAGTGTCTAACCATTTCAAAATTTCCTTCTTAACTAATTCTTTCATCATAGGGATATATAATTTCAGTGTCCAACCATTTCAAAATTTCATTCTTGACTACTTCTTTCATCATTGAGTTTAATCTCCTTTGTGGATCAACTCTTGGTTTATATTGTTCATCCAGTATAATTCTATGCATACAGATCCTTTGTGGATCAACTCTTGGTTTATATTGTTCATCTAATATAATTTTGTGCATACAGATCGAGGGACTGATTCCTTTAATATCCGTTAAGGTCCAACCAAAAGANGTTTCCCAGAAACACATACTTCAAGTGGTTAGGCAATATTTTCAACTCAAGTTCAGGTGGTCTTATAATTGATGGAACTAGATTTTTATCAGCATTTCCTGTAATATCTAGCATCTCAAATCTTTCCTTAACATAATCTAATTCTTTATTTTCTATTTTGTTCAAAATAACTTAATCTTTTTCTTCAAAATCTTTTTTCTCTTCAAAATATTTTTTAAAATGCTCGTTCAATAAATATTCACTAATTTCCTTGTGAAAACATTCATTATCTCGTTCAACAGCAGGGTATTTCATAAATTTCACAATGTTAAAAATCACTTCTTGATTGTTAACTCTCATAGTTAATTCTCCCTTTTGAAAATCTATCATAGCTTTTCCAATAGCTAAAAATGATCTCCCTAAAATTATAGGTATTTCTCTATCTTCCTCCATATCTAAAACAATAAAATCCACATGAAAGATAAATTTATCAACTTTTACAAACACATTTTCTATAATTCTCTTAGAATAGGTAACTGAACGATCCGCTAACTGAAGAGTTACAGAAGTAGGTGAGAATTCTCCTAATCCTAATCTTTTGAAAATTGATAGAGGATAAGATTAATGCTGGCTCCCAAATCACATAAAGCTCTTCCAAAAAATCTTTCACCAATAGCACACGGTATAGTGAAACTACCTGGATCTTTTAATTTTTCAGGAAACTTTTTCTGAATAATTGCACTACACTCTTTGCTAAGTGTAACAGCCTCATTATCAATGAACTTCCTTTTCTTATTTAAAATATCTTCTATAAACTTCGCATAATTGGGCATTTGCTCTAAAGCTTCTACGAAAGGAATATTTACCGTTAATTTCTTAAGAATTTCTATAAACTTGGAAAATTATTTATTCTTCTTGTGTTGCTTCAATCTTTTAAAAAGGTGGTGGAGGTTTCTCCACAGTAATTTTCATTGGTGTAAGTGGATATTCTAAATATGGGTATTAATGAACCTTTTCTTTTTCTGTATCCACTTTCTCTTTTTTAGTTTCTGTTTCTTTCTGCACTCTTGTTTCCAATTCTTTTTCACTTTGTAATTTTATCGCTTTTATCTGTTCTTTTTCTTGATCTTAGGATTTGGTTCCACAGTACTAGGAAAAGTCCCTAGTGTTCGTTTCTAAGTGCAGTAGTGATATGCCCCAATTGGTTTTCATTATTCTTGATAGCAGTTCTTGATTTTGTAACTAGTTTCTTTGAATTTGTAATTGATTTCGTTGGTTCTGCCTTGTTGACCCATGTTTAATATCAGCTCTTCCATAGACAACTTCTTCTCCTTAATTTGAGTGTCATAGCAGTTCCTTGATTTTGTAATTGATTTCCTTAAATCTGCAATTGATTTCTTGATTCTGCAATTTAATAGCAGTTCCTTGATTTTGTAATTGATTTCCTTGAATTTGTAATTGATTTCCTTGCTTCTACAATTGTGGACCCATGTTCAGTATCAGCTCTTCCATAGACAACTTCTTTTCCTTAAATTGAGTGTTACTGATAAATCCTGGAGGATAAGANCTGTCTGAAATAGGATATATAATTCCAGTGTCCAACCATTTCAAAATTTCCTTCTTAACTACTTCTTTCATTCAGTATAATTCTGTGCATAGAGATCGAAGGACTGATTTCTTTAATATCAACTAAGGTCCAACCAAAAGCTTTTTTATATCTTTTTAATGTATCCAAATATTTTTGCTCTTGCAAATCATTTAACTCTGAAGATATAATAACAGGTAATGTAGCTGAGTTTCCCAGAAACACATATTTCAAGTGGTTAGGCAGTATTTTCAACTCAAGTTCAGGTGGTTTTATAATTGATGGAACTAGATACTTATCAGCATTTCCTGTAATATCCAGCATCTCAAATCTTTTATGAACATAATCTAATTCTTCATTTTCTATTTTGTTCAAAATAACTTCATCTTTGTCTTCAAAATCTTTTTTCTCTTCAAAATATTCTTTAAAATGCTCGTTCAATAGATGTTCATTAATTTCCATGCGAAAACATTCATTATCTCTTTCAACAACAGGTTATTTCATAGATTTTCAATGTTAAAAGTCACTTCTTGATCATTAACTCTCATAGTTAATTCTCCTTTTTGAACATCTACATGTTAAAAGTCACTTCTTGATCGTTAACTCTCATAGTTAATTCTCCTTTTTGAACATCTATTATAGCTCTTCCAGTAGCTAAAAAAGGTCTCCCTAAAATTATAGGTATTTATTTATCTTTCTCCATATCTAAAACAATACAATCCACGAGAAAGTTAAATTTATCAACTTTTACTAACACATCTTCTATAACTCCCTTAGGATAAGTAACGGAACGATCCACTAATTGAAGAGTTACAANATGTTTCAAATACAGAGAAATCATCCATAAATATTTCCAATCTATCATCAATTAACTTACTAAATATGGACATCATACATCTCTGGATCTTGCAGGTGCATTACATAATCCGAAAGACATTCTTCAAAAAGCAAAAGTTCCAAAAGGACTAATTCCAATCCATCATCAATTAACTTACTAAATATAGACATCATACATCTCTGAAATGTTGCAAAATTAACTTACTAAATATGGACATCATACATCTTTGGAATGTTGCAGGTGCATTACATAATTAGGCATTCTTTGAAAAGCAAAAGTTCCAAAAGGACTAGTAAATGTTGTCTTTTCTTGATCCTGAGGAGCAATAGGAATTTGATGGTAACTGGTATATCCATCTAAAAAGCAAAATTATTTGTGCCCAGCAAGTCTATCCACTATTTGATCTAAAAAGGGT
Organism: Phalaenopsis hybrid cultivar; assembly: GCA_002079205.1. NCBI lineage: Eukaryota > Viridiplantae > Streptophyta > Magnoliopsida > Asparagales > Orchidaceae > Phalaenopsis > Phalaenopsis hybrid cultivar. Next base: position 207,049 of record JXCR01111009.1, on the reverse strand, counting down.
TAAGGGAAGTGATCTNAACTTGGAATTCATATATAAAATCAAAGCCATACAAACTATAACAATTAAATAACTTATCTCTAAATTTCTTCCCAAGAACACTCCTCAAAGTTCCTCTGAGATCTCTAAGTTCTCCCCAAGAACACTCCTCGAAGTTCCTCTAAATCTCTTTCTTTCTTTACAGTATCTCTAATTTCTCCCCAAGCAAACTCCTTGAAGTTCCTCTAAATCTCTTCCTTTCTTTACAGCACATTCTAAATTTCTCCCCAAGAACACTCCTTGAAGTTCCTCTGAATCTCTTCATTTCTTTACATCGCACGATTTCTCTCCAAGAAAACTCCTCGAAGTTCCTCTGAATCTCTTCCTTTCCTTACAACACACATTTCCTCTTCAAAGCAGCAAGGAGGAAGAAATCTCTCACTTTCCCTCCACTCTTACAATCTCTTTCTCCCCAAGAACTCTCCTCGAAGTTCCTCTGAATCTCTTCCTTTCTTTACAGCACACAGAATTTATTCCTCCACAAGCAAACTCCTCGAAGTTCCTCTGAATCTCTTTCTTTCTTTACAACACACAAAATTCTAATTTCTCCCCAAGAACACTCCTTGAAGTTCCTCTGAATCTCTTCCTTTCTTTACAACACAAGCAATTCCCTTCGAAACGAGCAAGGAGGAAGAAATCTCTCACTTTCCCTCCACTCTTACAATTTCTCGAAGAATTCCTCATAATATTGCTCCTCGAAGTTCCTCTGAATCTCTTTCTTTCTTTACAGCACACAGAATTCTTCTTCGAAGTGGAAGGAGGAAGAAATCTCTCACTTTCCCTCCACTCTTACAATCTCTTGAAGAATTCCTCACAATTGTTACACTCTACGGAAAGAAATCTCTCACTTTCCCTCCACTCTTACAATCTATTTCTCTCCAAGAAAACTCCTCGAAGTTCCTCTGAATCTCTTCCTTTCCTTACAACACACATAATTCCTCTTCAAAGTAGCAAGGAGGAAGAAATCTCTCACTTTCCCTCCACTCTTACAATTTATCGAAGAATTCCTCACAGTTATACGCTCTAGCAAGCTTTCTACGCACTAATGGATTCTTTCTAACCTCCAGGACTCGAAAAGTTTCTCCAAAATTCTCTTTATTTTCGGCCAAAATGTTCTCTTTAAAGATGTGGATGAGTTTTCCAAAGAGTTGCTTACGTACCCCTCAAAAATCCGGCCTTATCCATTGTACATGTCACATAACCGTCGATCCCGCCGTCGGTGGCCTCGATGGCGCCGTCGACGGCCTTTTGGAGAACTTGTCCTATAGCCTTGGGAAAAGCTTGCCATCGGCGCCCTAGTGCAATTCTCCACATTTTGGTCTTTTTTGCTCCAAATTCGTTCCTTTTTGCATCTTTTTGCTCCATTGACCCTAATTCATCAATCCTGCAACAAAACATCAAAAATAACTTTCTTTAAAGTGCAATATCATTAAAAACAGTATAAAAGAGGTATGAAAATCTCAACATATTTTTCTTTGGTTAGCTGGCTCATCCCAATTAGATTTTAACACCTTGTTGGCATCCACATAAGCTAATTAGGATGCCACCAATTGCCCATTGTGGCCACTTCAAGCCCCTCTATATAAACCCCCCTCCATGGACAATGGAGGAGAGCTTGAAATTCCTTGGGAAGACTTTGTCAAATTGCTTCGAAAGCTTCCTTGAGACCTCTTGAGCTTAACCCAACCATCCTTAGCCACTCAAATCTATTGCTTGCGCTCAATTTTGAATCTCAATCCCTAGGCCGAAACAGAACATTCTCCAAACCTCCATAAAATTCAAATTAATTGCACCCATAACATCCCCACATTAAGACAAGAAGATCCCCCACAAAAGCCCCATCACCAGAGCACCCTAAGGTGGACCTTGATCGAACCCCTAAATCGACTTTGGTCGAAATCATATCTAGGTGATTCACCACGGCTTGAGGATCTATCCCTAGGCTCTCGGATCCCCCACGAAGCTTCCACAAGCATCCAATTGAGGCTTCCCCTCTCGGACCAAGGTATTGAATGTTAACCCTAAACCGAGCTTCATTTGATTTTCCATGTGCATAGAGTCGATTTAAGATTCAATTAACCGTATGGATGTGTTATACTAGTCAAGACGAGCGTTTAAAAAAAAAAACTACTCTTGATTTGGTCAAGAATTGAGTGAGATATCATCGTTTAAAAATGGACGGTTCTCGAGCTAGAGCATCAGAGATGATGACGGAGAAGCGTCTGATCTTCCATGTATCACCCGGACGGTCCTGTTTGTGCCGAACAGAGCCACAGTTCGAAAAGGGCGGGATGACGAGGTTAGCAGCGCCCAATCCCGCGGCGACACGTGTCTCTTCAACGCGTACGAGGATGATGCAGATTAGTAGAAAAATAGGATATTTTCTGATTTAAATAAATAGCCATAACTTCACAAATCGATAATTTTGTTCAGAAAAATCATAAAAATAAATTAAAAATACCTTGTTGCTGAGTGAAGAGAGTTGAACAATGTGAAAAAATTTTCAAGTTTATTTGATGCAGATATTATTTTTAATTAATTAAATGGTGTTTTTCTTAATTTGATTCTCCATTTTCATAGATATTTCACCATGACTTGATATTTGGGGCTTTGATTCTACATGTTATTAGGATCCTTTTCATCATTTTTCTAAGGTTAGGGGAGACCTCTAGGCATAGATATCTATTTTTTAAGTTAATGGTCCCTATTTTGGTTTAAAACATAAAGTATTTAAAATACTCATAAAAAAAGTACAAAACTTATTTTGGCAAGTTCACTGTGGTCAGAGGACCCTATGAAAAATATAAACCTGATTTAACTCATTAAAAATAATCCTAAATATCACCAACCCTAAAAATAGAATAAAATTAATTTGAAGCAATTATAAATGTAAATGGCAAAAAAAACTATTCAACACTGTAATTTAATGTTAGGGGGGCTCCCCAAAATAATTTCAAGTCAATTGGAGTTAATTTGGTAACTTAAATGGATTAATCAAGTAAAACGACATTTTTGGCATTAAAACAATTATCATAATTAAAATACAACTCAAAAAATCACAAAATTGGTTTTGGGAGCTCCTTATAACCAGAGGAACCTAGGAAAAAAAAAATTTAAATAAAAATAAATACTTTATTTTTTAGCTAATTTTAAGCCTTTAAATAATTAAAAATTGATTAAAAATCATAAAAATTGTAAAATTGTAAAAATACACTAAAATGTCACATTTGGCTTTCTGATCACTTGGAACCAATAAAAATAATTTTCCTAATTTTCTAAGTCGATATATTAATTTTAAAACGCTTAAGAATGGATCTTCCCGAATTTTCACTAAAATAATTCCAAGAATTAAAATATAAGTCACAAAAAATGAGATTTATTTCTTTGGATTTTTTGAAATCAGAGGGATTTAATAAAAATATTAAACTTAATTATCCATCTAAATATTATTTTATATTTAATAAATACTCAAAACAAACAAATAATTCTAATAAATAAATTAAACCTTGAAAAATCATGAAAATTGGTCCAAGTGATTCTTTTATCTAAGTGAACCTTCAATAATTTTTTTAAAGATATGTCTCACCTTGAGGGAGCTATTAAATTTTCATTGGAAACCCTTATTTTTGCATTAAAAGTAATTATAAAAATTAAATAAACATTTCAAAATCACATTTTCTCCTCTCATGTTTTAATTAACCCATGATTGAGGTAACATAAAATTTTCAAGTAATTTAAGTCTAATTTAACGAATTATAGGGTTTTAAGGCCTTAGGGGCAAAAGTGTAATTTTAGAATTTAAAACATAAATTAATTGTTTACTTATTTGAAAAATTTGTTTTCAAGGTTGTAAACATTGTAAGGACGTTTCAAATCAAAATTGAAGNTATATATATATATATATATATATATATCTATATATATATATATATGAATTCTGTGTATACATTAAAACATCTTTATTTACTGACTTATACGAAAAATTTGAGAGTCATTTGGATTTAAAATAAAACGGTACAAAAATTTGAACTGGCGCCTGAGGCGCCATTTTCCAAAGAGCTGGTGCCCGAAGCAACGTGGCTACATAAACAACTTTGGATAATTCAAAAGGCGGTCTTTGAGGTTTTTTGTCAGGATTTCTTCCTAATAACTTTCAAAATCTGAATCCTGAAGATATTTAAGAGGGGAAAACGAATGGAAAGCCACCATTTTTCAAATCATATGGCTTCCCACTCTAAAGAAATTGCTAGATATGGAATTTTTAGTAGGAGGAAGTTCATCAGTTTCGATGCACAGAAGTTATACAATCAAGTTCTTGTGAAAGAGAGACTAATTAAGGAGTGAGGCTTTGTTAATCGATGATTTAACACACCAAATTCTAGAGTGGAGGATATTATTGCACATAGATGCTGGAAAGTACTTTGCTATACCACTGGCACTGTAGTAGTTTCTGTGGTGAAAGACTTTACACTAATCTTCATGGAATTAACCAACGAGTCATCTATCTTCGAGGTAGGTTGGTACAATTTACTCCTTCAAGAGTAAACAACATGTTTTTGATTGAAAGCTTTCCTATTTGTCGCTATGCGAATTTTGTCCCTATAACAGACAATATGGATGAACTCTATCGATACCTTACTAATGAAGATGCAAATTGGGAGACCAGAGATAATGAACATGTAATTTTTTCTTCATCCTTATTAAATCCTGCATCGAAAGCATGACATTTCCTTATAGCATCAAAACTACTTCCTACTATGAAAATCAGTAAAGTGACGAAGGAAAGTGTGATTTTGAATCACTGTATTCAAACCAGAAGACCTATTGATGTTTATGCTTCAATAGTAAAGTCTGTTTTGGGTTTAATCATTAATGAATCAACGTCTTGACTGGGACATGCATCTACCATATTCCTGCTATGTAGCCAACCTTATGAAATTTGGAAATGTGCTTATCCCTTGGAAGCCTATGGACCCAGAAGTTTATTGCAACTACACAAGAATTGGGGAGGAGAACGATATGAATATATTGATAGATCAATTATCTCAAAATTCATCGCCTATTCAACCTTACTTTAGTTCAAATGCACTTTTGAAAGGATTAAGAAGTAAGAAAAAGAGGTACAAAATCTTATGCGTTCAATTGAAATTTTTTTTGAAATGCTTGAACATTTTGATTGGAGGATGAAAAAACACTTCGAACACACTAGATGTATTGAAGAAAGTATGGTGCGCGTGTTTAAGAAAAATTTTTGGGTTGAAGAAGATTCGATGGACGAATTTCCTCACCGACCTTTTTACAATTATATGTGCACCACAAATCCATGGGAAACATTCAAGAAGTTGATAGTGAAGAAGATGTTTGAACTCGTTTTAGAATGAAATTCATAGTTATTATTGCTTTTATGTGTTATGTATTTGTATTGGATTTGATTTACTTTTATTGCGGAACCTTAAATGCATTTTTTGTTAAATGGTTGATATTTAGGCTTCAGCGTTAGTTTTTTGGCTTGATTTCAATGCTGAATGAAGTGTGTTGGCTTGTGAAATTATGTGCTAGAAAAGTGTTTAATTATGAGTATAAGTGTTTAATTAATTTAATTAGAGGATGACGTGGTGCACTACACAGTAGATTTTTGAAGAAAATCAAAATCTGAAAATTTTTAGCATTAGCACCAGATAGGTGTCTGAGGTGTCATTTTGTAGACAAGCAATGCTGGAAGAGTCAGATTGGCACCTGAGGCACCAGTTTCTCGAAAACGCCCAAAATCACTTAAAACCACAAAATACCCATGTAAAATGCCATTTTTACTGCTTGGGTCATCTCATACCTCTAAACCAAGGCCAAAACTCAACCCAGGGTTCACATTTGGTGGATTTGAAAAGATTTCAATGCCTAAATGTCTTGGATTTCATCTTCTCTTGGTAAGAGTTTCACTTCAACTTAGAAATTTTTAATTTTCACCATGGATTTACCCTACATTTTGGAAATCCGAAAATTTAGGAGTTTTTTTGTACAAGTTTAAAGAGAACCCATGGTGAAAGCTTCTTACCAAATATTCCTAATTTTGGAGTTTAATTTATGATATAATGAATTTATTTGGATTTTATTTGAATTTATATAGAAATTCGTAGGGCTCCAAGAGTAAAAAGGGGGAAACCTACGTGAGATTTCGATGTAAGGAGATTTGTTAATTTTAAGGCCCAACATAACTATAATAATAAAATGGACTCTAGGAAATTGATTCATAAGCGAGAATTTTTAAATCGGGAAGGAGAGATCGAAAGACTGATTATTGCTTGGATGTGGGAAATTTTCTGCTACTTCACCGAAATAGCCATTTTTCCGGTGATTCGAGAATTCTATGTCAATTTTTGGGTGACAACGGACGATCACATTTATGTTCGAGTTAAGCATGTCGAATTTACTTGAAGAAGAATCAATGAACCTTATGGACTGAGAAATGCATGTCATTGTGAGTATGTTGCATTTGTGATGATTAATTCATCACTTGATGAAATAATTGCCTATCTAACTAATAGAAGAGGAGAATGCAAATTTTAAAACAATCACAAAGTCAATTTCTCCACTTCCAACTTAAATGTTCAATCTAAGGCGTGACATTACTTCTTCTCTGCATAGTTACTTCCAACTAATCACCTGAGCGAAGTAACTAAGGAAAGAGCAGTGCTGAATTTCTGCACTTAACAAATGAAAGCAGTGGATATTGGTGCTCTTATTGTGCATAATGCTAAGAGAAATGCTAGAAGTGGGACATATAGTGGTTTGGGATATTTTGCCCTAATTTTTGCTTTATGTGAACAATCAGGAGTAGAATTTGGTAGAGATTAAGAAATGTTGAAACCACTGAAACCCATTGGAAAACCCACTGTGCATAAATTTGAATTATTTGATGGATTACTGGTTTTTATAAGGTTCATTCTCTAGTTACCTCACTATGGTGATAAGTCCATAACAGAGTAGAGGAAATAAAATAGTGCCACACTTTAGATGTGGCATTTAACATGGAAGTAGAAAAATTTACCCATTCTCGTTGCTTTATCTTCCATGTTCCTTTCCCATCAGTGAGAAAGTTGATCACATCGTTCAGTGGGCCTTCCATCGTACTGAATGTTTCATAGTGGCAGTTATAGTAGTCTGGGACTTTGTAAAAGGAGTTAATGCATGCGACACTAAATTCAACAAAAAATCCATGTACTTGAACGATTCCGTCCTCATAATAGAACACGTTGGCATAAAACTCTTTTACAATATTTGCAGCAACTTTATTGGTGGTGTAACAGAAGTTTTCCCACCTCCGCTCGGTAATAACTCGTTCAATTTCTCCCCCCGGACTCTCAAAAACTTGATCTTGTATACACTTATTTCCTTCAAATACTGAAGTAAATCTCGACTAAGCCTTCGCATTAACAAAGTGAGACTCATCAAACTCAAGTCGCCTCTTTTGTCGTAGAGCCATTTCAATCTAATCAAAATTATAGAAAATTTTCAAAATATACTTTAAATATGCAAATAATGACTTCCAAGAGTGATTTTAAGAGTTCAAAACTAAGTTCCATGAATTTATTCACAATATTTTCTTCATATTCTCAAAATTTTTGGGTTCTCTTAATGTGGAAGAAATTCATGATGAAAATCAAATATTTTTAGTTTGGAGTGAAGCTCTTACCAAGAGATGATCAAATTTGGTGTCTAAATGCCTTCAAATCGCCCCCAAATTCAAGATCTCCAAGTCCTAGATAAAAAATTGTGTTTTTTTAGAGGAAGGGGATGATGAATAGTAGCAGTTGACTGGTCAAAATCACGGTTCAAGGTGTTTTTTGGGATCTCAATGTTGACGGGGTCTTTGGCGCCGCCAACACGATCTATTGAAATTATATCCTAAGTCTCGGGAAAAGTCCGCCGTCGGCGGCATCGAGGGTGTCGTCAGCGGCGTCGAGGGCGCCGTCGGCGGGCTCTATGATTTGGTTAAATTTCCAGATTTTTGAGATTTCAATAAATTTCAAGCATCAACGACATCCGTTCAATAATTATAGACATAATTTTAAGTTATTAAATGATGTACTTGTCACAAATAAACTTTCACAACACAAAACATTACAATTATATATAAAGTCCAAGGGTTACAATATACGTTACACAACACACCTAAGTTTGGTATTTTCTCAACCTTAATACATCAATTCAGAGTCGTAATCCAAGCCACAACACTCAAAATGCTGAAAGCAAACATCTTATGCTCAGTCTCAACTATACAGAGATCTAAAAGCGTAATATTAAGGCAAAGCAAATGCAAAGTTCAAATCAAATTACACACATAGATAAACAGGTAGCAATGTAAATCTACTATTCTTCAAATTCAACCTAGATTCTCCTCTGAGATCACCCATTCTTGCACATGAACGAAGAGGTTGTAGAAGGGTCAGAATGGAAATTCTTCAGTGGAATCCTCTTAACATGAACGAAGAGGTTATAGAAGGGTCGGTATGAAAATTCTTCAGTAGAATCCTCTTCTATCGGTTTCATCCTCCTCATCAGCCATATCAAACTATCTTCAATATGTCCAAAGGCTTAAAATGTTCTTTCATCCTCCAGTCTAAATGATCTAAAAAATCAGAGATATTACTAATTGCATTCATAACATTTTTTACCTCTCTCCAATTTCTTGATTCTGCGCAGGATCACTAGTGTCTTGTCCGGAACTAAAGGTTGAATAGGCAGTGAATCCTGAGATGATTCATCCATCATAATAGTCATATCATTTTCATCTTTATTGGCTGGGAATCTCTCAGTTGGGTCCAAAGGCCTCTAAGGTGTACCTTTTCCCAATTTTCATAAGATACTTGGAATTGGCTGTAAAGTAAGAAAATTGTTGAAGGGTCTCTAAGCTCATAAGTTGATCCATGAACGATCAGCCCCAAAACAGACTTCATAATTATAGATCCAATATAAATCGGCAGTCTCATTTGGATGCAATAATTCAAAATAACACTTTCCTTAGAAACTTTACCGATCCTCATCGTCAGTAACAGTTTTGCAAAAATGAAGATGTGCCAGTATTTAGAAACGGGATTTAGAAGTGTCACAGAAAAACTAACATACCCGTTTTCTCTCATTTCTCAGTCTTCAGTTTCGTCCGTTAAATATTGGTAAATTTTATTCATCTGGTTTCTTGTCAGGACGGAGTTGGAATAATGGAAGACAGGAACGTTCTTGATCATATATAGTTCATTGATCTGTGTAGGAGTAAAAGTTATCCATCTACCTCGCACCCAGACGACTCTCTGGTTGATTCCATGCAAATTAACATAAAATTCTTTCACCACAAGAACAACCACGGCAGCGGTAGTGTAGCACAGCACTTCCCATCATCACCGCACAATCATCTCTTCAATTGTCGTTGATGGATTATTCAATCCTTAATTTAAGAAATCCTCGTTCCTTGATAAATCTCTTCTTTGTCAGTATCTTGTTGAAGATTCCTTGTGCTTCCGCACTAATAAACTTTCTCTGGTTGAACACTCGCATTCTATGATTTTCAGGGGAATTGTATGCCATATGGGTGAATTTGGTGGAGTTTCACTTCATTTGTGGGGAAATATGAACTTAAGAATCAAATTTGGAAGTTTAAAAGGGGTAACTCCCGCCTAAAACCGCCAAAAACCGCCCATTCAAACTTTAGAAACTGCCATCCCGCCGGTCTTGTCGTCGGCAAGCCTTTAGAATTTAATTGCTTGGGCTCTCGGGAAAAACCCACCGACGGCACCCAAGGCAAAAATTGCACAGTTTTGCTCTAGTTCGAATTCGTTCCAATTTTTCTCTATGGATCCAATTTTATGATGATTCAAGGGTAAATAAGAGTAGTATACTTCAATACTACCACAAACAAACAATAAATTCAAGGATTCAAGGATAAATATGAGTAGTAGAGTTCAATACTACCACAAACTAATGATAATTTCAAATTTAAGGGTAAATAAGAGTAGTAGAGCTTAATACTACTATAAACTAACAATAAATTTAAATAATAACTACTATAATCCGTGATAAAAATAAAGATAATTATGGGTTGCCTCCCATAAAGCGCTTGGTTTAACGTCGTCAGCCCGACCTTTTCAGGTATTATTCAGACTGACTGATCATTAAAACCTTATTAAAATTTTGGTATTTTGCCCTCAAAATATAATTTTAATCTATGTCCATTTACTTTAAATCTATTTTCAGTCTTTTGATCATCAATTTCAACAGCTCCGTAAGTATATACTTGAGTCACAGTAAAGGGTCCTAACCAACGAAACTTCAATTTCCCAGGGAATAACTTCAGCCTTGTATTGTAAAGAAAAACTTCTTGTCCTGGTTCAAAGTTCTTCAAGTTAATCTTCCGATCATGCCATAACTTTAGTTTCTCCTTATAAGTTATGTCGTTATCATAAGATTCATTTCTTAATTCTTCTAATTTATTTGTTAACAATCTCTTCTTACCAACATCTTTCAAATTATAATTGAATTCTTTAATCGCCCAATATGGTTTATGCTTTAATTCTACTAGTAAGTGACAAGTCTTTTCAAAAAATAGCTTATAAGGAGTCATTCCAATAGAAGTTTTATAAGCAGTCCTGTAAGCCTTGTGGTATCCAGTCTAGTGGACCAATCTACTCTACTAGGGTTTACAGTCTTTTCAAGTATTTATTTAATCTCTCTATTAGAAACTTTAGCTAACCCACTGGTTTGAAGGTGATAGGCAGTACAAGTATTTGTTTAATCTCTCTATTAGAAACTTCAGCTAATCCACTAGTTTAAGGGTGATAAGTAGTAGAAATTCTTATGAATAATATTAAACTTTTCTGCCAATCTCTGAATATATTTATTCCTAAAATGGGATCCTGTGTCAGTGATAATCATTCTCAATATTCTGTATCTAGTGAAAATATTTTTCATTAAAAATCTTGAAACACTTTGTGTCACAATGAGGTAAAGCTTGTGCTTCAATCTACTTTGAAATGTAGTCTACTGTATTTAATATATATAAGTTTCCAAATGAAGGAATAAATGGTCCCATGAAATCTAATCGCTAAACATCAAAGATCTAATGAAGGAATAAATGGTCCCATAAAATCTAATCCCCAAACATCAAAGACCTCAACTTCCAATTTCAGAGGCATTTCATTTCTTCTAGATATATTGCCTACTCGTTGACATCGATCACAATTTGTATCTGTAAACATCTCTAAAGAGAGTAGACCAATAGAATCCAGCTTGTAAAATTTTATAAACAGAACATAAAGATAGTAGGCCAATAAAATCCAGCTTGTAAAATTTTATAAGCAGTTTTATCAAACATCTCTAAATATAGTAGGCCAATAAAATCCAGCTTATAAAATTTTATAAGCAGTTTTATCGTATTTCTTCTAGATATATTGCCTACTCGTTGACATCGATCACAAGTTTTTATGTATCTAAAACATTATAGTAGGCCAATAAAATCTAGCTTGTAAAATTTTATAAGCAGTTTTATCAATCCCAAAATATAGTAGGCCAATAGAATCCAGCTTGTAAAATTTTATAAGCAGTTTTATCAATCCCAAAATGTCATCCAAATTCAGAATCATGACATTTCTGAATGATTAGATTTGTTTCTTCATAAGGTACACATCTTCTCATAATATGATCTTTACATTGTTTATATAAATAAGGCTCATCCCAAAAATATGCTTTTGCATCATGATTAAATTTTCTTTCTTATTGTAATGTCAGCATAGGTGGCCAAATATCACTTACAATATAATTAATAATATCAGCATACCATGGTATTTTCCAATCATTAATATTATAAAGTTGTTCATCAGGGAAACTGTCTGTAATTTTATTGTCGGTGTCACATAATTCATTATTTTCTAATCTCGACAAATGATCAACAATTTGATTATCAGTTCCCTTTCTACCAATAACCACAAGATCAAATTTTGCATCAAAATTATCCATCTAATTAACCTTAGTTTGGCATCCTTGTTTTGCATTAGAAATTTAATAGCAGAGTGATCAGTGTGCACAATGGTTTAGCATCCTTCTTTTGCATAAGATATTTAATAGCAGAGTGATCAGTATGCACAACACAAAGTCCCAATTAAATAAGATCTAAATTTGTCTAAAGCATACACAATAGCCAGTAACTCTTTTTCCGTAACAATATGGTTAATTTGAGCATCATAAAGAGTTTTACTAGCGCAATAAATAACTTTAAAAATCTTTTCATACCTTTGTCCAAGAACAGCTCTNTACATCTCTAGAATGTTGCAGGTGCATTACATAATCCGAAAGGCATTCTTCAAAAAGCAAAAGTTCCAAAATTACTAGTAAATGTTGTCTTTTCTTGATCCTCATGAGAAATAGGAATTTGATGGTAACTGGTATATCCATCTACAAAATAAAAATATTTGTGCCCAACAAGTCTATCTACTATTTGTCTAAAAATGGTAAAGGGAAGTGATCTTTCCTAGTGGTAGTGTTTAATTTTCTATAATCAATGAAAATACGCCAACTAGTAACTTGTCTGATAAGTTNGCATAACAATAGCTTCAATTCACTTAGACATATAATCAACAGCAAGTAATATATATAAATTTTCAAATGAAGCATAAATGGTCCCATAAAGTCTAATTCCCGCACATCAAAAATTTTAACTTCTAATGTGTAATTTTGAGGCATTTCGTCTCTTCTGGAAATATTTCCTACTCGTTGACATCTATCACATGTTTTAATTTATTCATTAACATCTTTAAAAATAGTAGGCCAATAAAATCCAGCATGCAAAGTTTTATATACAGTTCTATTTATTCCAAAATGTCTTCTAAATTCAGAATCATGACATCTTTTAATTATATGTTAAGTTTCTTCATAAGGCACACACCTCCTAATAATTAAATCTTTACATTGTTTATATAAATTTGGGTCATCCCAAAAATAGTCTTTCGAATCATAAATAAATTTTTTTAATTGTGGATTCTTGATATCAGGTGGTAGAATGTCACTTACAATATAATTTACTATATGGGCATACCACGGTACATTCATTTCATCAATACTATATAAATTTTCATCAAAGACATTTTCTAAAATTTCATTTGCAAAATTAGTTAATATTTCTATTTTTATTCTAGACAAATAATCAACTATTTGATTATCATTTCCCTTTTTATCTACCATGGTAAAATCAAACTCTTGCAATAGAAGTATCCATCTAATTACTCTTGGTTTAGCATTCTTTTTTTTGCATCAAGTATTTAATAGCTGAATGATCTGTATGCACTATACATTTAGTTCCTATTAAATATGGTATAAATTTATCAATGGCATTGTAATAACTAATAACTCACTTTTGTAAGTAGTATAATTAATTTGAGCATTATTTAGAGTTTTACTAGCATAATATATAACTTTAAAAAACTTTTTCGTGCCTTTGTCCTAATACAACCCCAATAGCATAATCACTAGCATCACACATTATTTCAAATGGTTTCTCCCGGTCAGGTGGTACTATTATAGGTGCAGTGATTAATTAATTCAAATTCTGTTATGCATTCCTCATTAAATAAAATTTCGTATCTTTTTCTAAAATTTGGCATAGGGGTTTAGTTATTTTTGAAAACTTTTTTATGTAGCGCCCACAAAAACCAGCATGTCTTACAAAACTTCTCACCCCTTTAACATTATTAGGAGGTGGTAATTTTTCTATAACATGGATTTTTACAAAATCTACTTCCATGCCTTTTTCAGAAATTTTGTGCCCAAGAACAATACCTCCTGCAACCACATATTGACATTTTTCCCAATTTAAGACTAGGTTGATTTTTTCACATATCTCTAGAACTTTTTCTAAATTATTAAGACATAACTAAAATGAAGTCCCAAATACAGAAAAATCATTCCATTCCATGCTCTATAAAATTGCTAAAAATTGACATCATGCATCTTTGAAATGTTGTAAGTGTATTGCATAGTCCAAAAGACATTCTACGAAAAGCAGATGTTTCATATGAGCTTGTAAATGTTGTTTTCTCTTGATCCTCTATAGTAATTAGAATTTGGTGATATCTGGTATATCCATCTAAAAAGAAAAAGTATTTGTTCTCGGCCAATCTATCCAACATTTGATCTCAAAAGGGCAAAGGAAAGTGATCTTTTCTAGTGGTCATATTTAGTTTTTTATAATCAATACAAATTCGCCAACCAGTTACTTGTCTTATTGGTATTAATTTATTTTTCTCGTTTTCTTTAACAGTCACTCCTTTCTTTGAGACACAGTGAATTGGGCTTACCAAAACACTATCTTAAATAGGATATATAATTTCATCATCTAACCACTTTAAAATTTCTTTTTTAACAACTTCTTTCATTATTGGGTTTAATCTTCTCTAAGGATCCGCTTTAGGTTCATACTTTCATTATTGGGTTTAATCTCCTCTAAGGATCAGCTTTAGGTTCGTATTGTTCATCTAATATAATTTTGTGCATACCAAATTGAAGGACTAATTCCTTTAATATCTGCTAAAGTCCATCCAAAAGCTTTTTTATACTTTTTTAACATCTTTATCAGCTTTTGTTCCTGAATTTCAGTTAACTCAGAAGATATAATAACAGGCAATGTAGATGACTCTCCTAAAAATACATATTTTAAATGACATGTAATATCTTCAATTCAAGTTGAGGTGGTTTAATACTTGGATTGCGATGCTGAATTGATGTATTAATGTCGAGAAAATACCAAACATAGGTGTGTCGTGTAACGTGTATTGCAACCCTTGGAATTTATATATAATTGTGATGTTTTGTACTGTGAATGTTTATTTGTGTTAGTACGTCATTTAATCACTTAGAATTTGTATCTATAATTATTGAACAAATGTCGTTGAGGCTTGAAATTGATCAAAATTGCAAAAATCTGGAAATTGAACTAATTCAATAGAGCTCGCCGACGACGCCCTTGACGCCGCCGATGGCGGACTTTTGCCGAGACTTAGGATATTAATTCAATAGAGCTCGCTGACGGCGCCGAAGACTCTACCGATCGTGAGATCATGAAAAAACACTTTTAACTGTGATTTTGACCAGTCAACCGCCTCTATTCATCATCTCCTTCCTCTTAAAAATGAAAATTTTGATCTGGGGCTTGAAGATCTTGGATTTGGGGGGCGATTTCAAAGCATTTAAACACCAGATTTATTCATCTCTCGGTAAGAGCTTCACTCTAAATTATAAATATTTGATTTTCACCATGAATTTCTTCCACATTGAGAAGATCTGAAAAATTTGAGAATGTGGAAAAATATTGGGAAGAAATTCATGGAATTTAGTTTTGAACTTTTAAAGTCACTCTTAGAAGCCATTATTTGCATATTGGAAGTCTATTTTGAAATTTTTTATATAATTTTGATTAGATTGAAATGGCTCCACGACAAAAGAGGCGACTTGAGTTTGACGAGTCTCGCTTCGTTAATGCGAAGTCTCATTCGATATTTACTTAGTATTTGAAGTGATGAAATGTATACAAGATCGAGTTTTTGAGAGTTCGGGAGGAGAAATTGAACTAGTTATTAGCGAACGGATGTGGGAAAACTTCTATTATACCACCAATAAGGCTGCTGTAAATATTGTAAAAGAGTTTTATGCCAACATATACTATTCTGAGGACAGAACCGTTCAAGTGCAGGGATTTTATATTGAATTTAGTACCACATGCATTAACACCTTTTATGAAGTCCCAGACTCCTATAGCTGCCATTATGAAACCTTAAGTACAATGGAAGGCCCGCTGAATGATGTCATCAACTTTCTCATTGATGGGAAAGGAACATGGAAGATAGAGCAACGAGAACATGTAAATTTTTCTGCTTCCATGTTGAATGCCACATCTAAAGCATGGCACTATTTTATTTCCTCTACTCTATTACATACCTATCACCATAGTGAGGTAACAAGAGATAGAGGTATTCTGAATTTTTATATTCAGAATAATAGAAAAATAAATGTGGGGATAATCAATTTTAAGAATATATTGACCACGACAAGGAGTGAAACAAGTGGAGGTCTGGAACATCCTGACCATATTTACGCACTTTCCCAACTTTCTTGAATAAGAGAATAAGACTATAGTTAACTATTTAAAGTAAGGGAAACTATATTTTGAAGTATTAAGAATCTTGGAAATTCATTTGAGAAGAAAAGATTGGAGATCAATGATGTAAAAGCTATGAAATATTTATGAGGTAAAGGAATGCTTTGAGTTTCAAATTTAGGGAAAGAAAGGTAATGTTCAAAATCATTAAAGGCTATTCAGATATAGTAATCCTCACTTCAAAAAGGAAAGAGAAAATATTGACAACAATCCCTGAAAAGAAAAGAAAAATATATAGGATTGAAAGCAATCCAAACAAAAAAGAAAAAAGAAAAGATAGAAAGTATAAAAAAGTCAGGAGAAACTCGAGGAGATGCCTAATCAAAAATTGGCTTCACTAGACCTACATAAAGGGAAAACCTAAATACATTCCTGAACTTATATTTATGGATTAGCATCTTTTACTAGTTTTGTTCTCATGAAGTTCCTATCATTTGAATATTCTAAGTGACTTGATATTACAACATATAGTCATTCTTGAAATGAATAGAAAACTAGAACTCTTAAACATGATGACTAAATAATCTTGTACCTACAGAGTTAATTTAATTACTTAATTTTTTTCTGAAAATCTCACTATGATATTTACTTAAATCAAATTTATAGTATTTCTGAATTAAAACTTTACTACAATAGATCATAACTTTTATATAGGACTAAAATTACCTAAGGACAAGTAATAGTTAAGTTTGGGTGATTTTGACCAAAGGAGAATATGTTGAGATTTTCATACCTATTTTGTACTAATTTTGATAATATTGCACTTTAAAGAAAGGTATTTTTGATGTTTTATTGAAGGTTTGATGAATTATGTTCATTGGAGCAAAAAGATGCAAAAAGGAGCAAATTCGGAGCGAAAAAGACCAAAATATGAAGATTTGAACTAAGGCGCCGACGGCGAGCCCAACGGCGTCGACAGAGAGATTTTCCCGAGATTCAAGATCAAACATTTTAGAAGACCCACCGACGGCGCCCTCAAGGCCGTCGACGGCGATATCAGCAGTTATCTCAAAAGGTGCATTGAATGTGGACGATTTTTGAAGGGATGCTTAGGCAACTATTGGAAAAACTCTTCTAAAACTTAAAAAGAAGATTTTGGCCGAAAAAAGAAGTGTGTTCAGGGAGGTTCAAGAGGTTCAGAAAAGTTAAGAGCCCCAGTAGTGTGTAGAGAGTTTAGTTTAGGGTTAGATTGTGAGGAAATCTTAGAGAGATTGTAAGAGTGGAGGGAAAGTGAGAGATTTCATCCTCCTTGTCGTTTCGAAGAAGAATTTTGTGTGTTGTAATGAAAGGAAATGATTCAGAGGAACTTTGAGGAGTTTGTCTGGGGAGGAATTAGAGATAAGTGTTATTTACTTGTTATAGTTTGTATGATTTTGCTTTTATATATAAATTCTGAGTTTTGTCGTATCTTCCTCATTAGTTCTGAGTAGTTTTCTCTGTTTTTCTCCTTGTCTTGAGATTTTGCGAAATGGTGATTTGAATTGGTTGAGCCTTGAGAATGTTAAAGAAGTTGTGATGATCTTTTCACTTTGATCTTAATTTACTTTTAATCTGGCCAATTGATTTGTTAAAATATGTTGAATTTTACAACTAAAGTGAAAATTACATCCAAGATTCAGGGAGGTCAAAGCCCTTGGAAGTTGGGTGCAAATAGATAAGGAAAAAAAATTATCGGGTGTAGAATTGGAGATTTTAGGTTGACAGACTAAAATCCTCAATTCGGTCCTATTGTTTGGGTGCTGAAGTGTAGATGTTAGCCCTCAGGCGAGGGGAATGTGGGAGCTCCGAAGTGAGAGCCGGTATCCTCCCAGCCTAGCCGCAGATTCAGTAACCAAGCATAGGATTAGTCAATGTTCTTTATGCCTGGACCAAACGGTAAAGAGTAGGTATGCTCCTATTTGGCACAATCCAATTTGAACTTTATCCATTCACTTTAATTTCTTGACAAGGAGAAGGATGTTTTCTTATATATTGAATTTCACATTAGAAACTTTATTAATAGAATTAGTTTTCTAATAGTTATTAAAATTACATATTTATTTCAATTTCTTATTAGTGACAGATAAGCAATTTGAATTATATTGTTGTGATTAAGTATAGATTTTCTAAAATTTTAGTTCATAGCCTCTAACATTACTCCCTATGGGATCGATATCTAGGTCTCCATTAGAGTCCTGTATTACTTGAGCGATACATATACTTGCGTTGATAAGTGTGAGTTTATCATTATTGAATATTTTATATATACATCTTTATCGAATCTATAACCATTGTTAAGTTTTTGGCATTGTTGCTGGTGAATTAATTCTTCTAGCTGCAGTGTTAAATTCTTATATTTTTAAGCATATATAAAGTCATTGTCACACATCAGTTCGAATGGTTTATCCCAATTAGGTGAAACTATTATAGGAGTTGTGATTAGTTTTTCTTTTAATAACTCAAAGGCATTTAAACAGTTTTCAGTAAATTCAAATTTCTTGTTCTTTTCTAAAAGTTGGAATAGAGGTTTAGTAATTTTTGAAAAATCTTTAATATAACTCCTGTAAAAACCAACATGTCCAAGAAAACTTGTAACCTCTCTTACGTTAATAGGAGGTGTTAATTTAGATATAACTTGAATTTTTGTAGGCTTTGCTTCCATACCATTTTCTGAAATTTTATGCCCTAACACAATTCCTCCTGCAACCATAAATTGACATTTCTCCCAATTTAGAACTAAATTAGTTCTTTCGCATAACTCCAAAACTTTTTCAAGATAATTTAAGCATGCGTCAAATGATTTTCCAAATACAGAGAAATCATCCATAAAAACTTCTAATCCATCATCAATTAACTTACCAAATACAGGCATCATACATCGCTGGAATGTTGCAAGTGCATTACATAATCCGAAAGACATTCTTCAAAAAGAAAAAGTTCCAAAAGGACTAGTAAATGTTATCTTTTCTTGATCCTCAAGAGAAATAGGAATTTGATGGTAGCCGCTATATCCATCTAAAAAATAAACATATTTGTGCCCAGCAAGTCTATCCACTATTTGGTCTAAAAATGATAAAAGGAAGTGATCTTTCCTAGTGGCAGTGTTTAATTTTCTATAATTAATGCAAATATGCCACCAGTAACTTGTCTGATAGGTATTAATTCATTATTCTCTCTTTCTTCAGCAATCACTCCTCCTTTCTTAGGAACACAATGAATTGGACTTACCCAAGCACTGTCTAAAATAGGATATATAATTCCAGTGTCCAACCATTTCAAAATTTCCTTCTTGACTACTTCTTTCATCATTGGGTCTAATCTCCTTTGTGGATCAACTCTTGGTTTATATTGCTCATCCAATATAATTCTCTGCATACAGATCGAAGGACTGATTCCTTTAATATCAGCTAAGGTCTAACCAAAAGCTTTCTTATATCTTCTTAATGTATCCAAAAGACTTTGCTCTTGCAAATCATTTAACTCTGAAGATATAATAACATGTAATGTAGATGTGTTTCCCAGAAACACATACTTCAAGTGGTTAGGGAATATTTTCAACTCAAGTTCAGGTGGTTTTATAATTGACGAAACTAGATTTTAGCATTTCTTGTAATATCCAGCATCTCAAATCTTTCCTGAACATAATCTAATTCTTCATTTTCCATTTCATCCAAAATAATTTCATCTTTATCTTCAAAAAAATTTTTTCTTCAAAATGTTCTTTAAAATGCTCGTGCAATAGATGCTCACTAATTTCCATGCAAAAACATTCATTATCTCTTTCAACAGTAGAGTATTTCATAGATTTCACAATGTTAGAAGTCACTTCTGGATCGTTAACTCTTATAGTTAATTCTCCCTTTTGAACATCTATCATAGCTCTTCCAGTAGCTAAAAAAGATCTCCCTAAAATTATAAGTATTTCTTTATCTTCCTCCATATCTAAAATAATAAAATCCACAGTNCATTTTCTATTTCATCCAAAATAACTTCATCACTATCTTCAAATTGTTCTTTCTCTTCAAAATGTTCTTTAAGATGTTCATTCAATAGATATTCACTAATTTCCATGTGAAAACATTCTTTATCTCTTTCAACAGCAGGGTATTTCATAGAGTTCACAATGCTAAAATTTCAGTAGATGTTCAATAATTTTCATGCGAAAACATTCAATATCTCTTTCAACAGCAGGGTATTTCATAGATTTTGCAATGTTAAAAGCCACTTCTTGATCGTTAACTCTCATAGTTAATTCTCCTTTTTGAACATCTATCATAGCTTTTCTAATAGCTAAAAATGGTCTCCCTAAAATGATAGGTACTTCTTTATCTTCCTCCATATCTAAAACAATGAAATCCACAGGTAAGATAAATTTATCAACTTATACTAACACATCTTCTATAACTCCCTTAGGATATGTAACTGAACGATCTGATAACTGAAGAGTTACAGAAGTAGGTGAGACTTCTCCTAATCCTAGTTTTTTGAAAATTGATTGAGGCATAAGATTAATGCTGACTCCCAAATCACATAAAGCTCTTCCATAAAATTTTTCACCGATAGCACACCGTATAGTGAAGCTGCGAGGATCTTTTAATTTTTCATGATGCTTTTTCTATTCATTATCCGTGAACTTCCTTTTCTTATATAGTGAAACTGTCAGGATCTTTTAATTTTTCAGGAAGCTTTTTCTGAATAATTGCACTACACAAGTGAAACTACCTGGATCTTTTAATTTTTCATGAAGCTTTTTCTGAATAATTGCACTACACTCTTTCACCGATAACACACGGTATAGTGAAACTACCTGGATCTTTTAATTTTTCAGGAAGCTTTTCTGAATAATTGCACTACACTATTCAAGTGCAACAGTTTCATTATCCGTGAACTTCCTTTTCTTGTTCAGAATATCTTTCATAAATTTTACACAGTTTCATTATCCGTGAACTTCCTTTTCTTGTTCAGAATATCTTTCATAAATTTCACATAGTTGGGAATTTTCTCTAAAGCTTCTACGAAGGGAATATTTACCATTAACTTCTTAAGAATTTCTAAAAATTTGGAAAATTGTTTATTCTGTTTATGTTGCTTCAATCTTTGAGGAAACGGTGGTAGAGGTTTCTTCACAGTAATTTTCATTGGTGTAAGTGGATATTCTAAATCTGGGTACTCATGATCCTTTTTTTTTTCGGTATCCATTTTCACTTTTCTAGTTTCCGTTTCTTTTTGCACTCTTGTTTCCAATTCTTTTCCACAAATACTAGAAAAAGTTCCCAATGTTCAGTTACTAAGCGCAGTAACGATATGCCCTAATTGATTTTCAATATTATTAATAGCAGTTCCTTGATTTTGTAATTGATTTCTTTGAATTTGTAATTGATTTTCTTGATTCTGCAATTCTTGACCCATGTTTAATATCAGCTCTTCCATAGACAACTTCTTCTCCTTAATTTGAGTATTACTGTTAAGTCCCGGAGGAAACAAAGGTCTATAGTTAACATTTCCTTGGCTGGATGAATTTCCTAATGAGTTTACTGGGTTGTTTGCCCATTGTTGATTTGTAGAAGAATTATTATTCCAAGTAAAATTTGGATGATTCTTCCAACTTGGGTTATAATAGTTTGAATAAGTGTTGTTGGGTCTATTAATATAATTTAAAGTCTCATATAAAGGTTGATCATCCACAAATTGCCCAGATGAATTCTCTTCCATCATAGGAAGCGTTGGAGAATAATTCATCCCATAATGATCTAAAATGAATTCTCTTCCATCATAGTAGGTGTTGGAGAATAATTCATTACATAATGATCTAATTTCTTCTTCCATCATAGGAGGTGTTGAAGAATAATTCATCCCATAATGATCTAATTTCCTTGATATTACTTCCATCATAGGAGGTGTTGAAGAATAATTCATCCCATAATGATCTAATTTCTTTGATATTGTGTTGGAGAATAATTCATCCCATAATGATCTAATTTCTTTGATATTGCAGCAATCTACGAAGCAATCCACAAATTGCCCAGATGAATTCTCTTCCATCACAAGAGGTGTTGGAGAATAATTCATCCCACTGATCTAATTTCTTTGATATTGCAGCAATCTGTGAAGCTAACATAGATATTGCATCAGAATCATGGATACTACCTACTCTTTTAGGATTTACCCTTTCAGAGGGCCATTGAAAATTGTTGGTGGCCATCTCTTCTATTAATGAATAAGCCTCATCAAAAGGTTTTGACATTAAAGAACCACCAACAACCATCTCTTCTATTAATGAATAAGCCTCATCAAAAGGTTTTGACATTAACGAACCACCAGCCACAACATCTCTTCTATTAATGAATAAGCCTCATCAAAAGGTTTTGACATTAAAGAACCACCAGCCATTCTTCTATTAATGAATAAGCCTCATCAAAAGGTTTTGACATTAAAGAACCACCAGTCGTAGCTTCTATAATCGATCTAAGTGATCCCACTAATCCATTATAAAAAGTTTGAATTATCAGCTAATCTGGTAGCAAATGATGAGGGCATTTCCTAAGAAGATCTTTAAATCTCTTCCAAGCTTTGTATATTGAATCTCCATCAAATTGACAGAATGTTTTGGATGGAGAGAAATATTTGGATAGAAATTTCTGTGAAAGTTCTCCCGAAGTTCTAATTGATCCTGGTGCTAACGAATTTAACCATATCTTAGCCTTATCCCGCAGTGAAAAAGGAAAAAGGCTAAGTCTAACAGCATCATTTGAAACTCTGTCATATTTAAAAGTAGCACACAATTCTAAGAAACTAGCGAGGTGTAAATTAGGATTTTCATTTGATGTACCTCTGAATTGATTGTTTTGTACCATTTGGATAATAACAAGTTTAAGCTTAAATGAATTAGCAGTTAAATCAGGATTTTGGATAGATAAGTAAATTTCATCTGCTGTAGGATTTGCATAATCTCGTAAGGTCTAGGTTGGTGTTCATTTTCTATTCCTTGATTATTCATGTTGTTTTCCATTGTATCAGAATTTCTAAGTTCTCTTCTAAATCTTCTAATTTTTCTAACACTGCGTTCTAATTCCGAATTGTAGGATATAATATTTTTAGGCCCAAATTTACGCATACAATTTGAAATCATTACACAGTAAAACAATTGACTAAATATGAAAATAAAATGCAATTCAAGTAAAAATTTTCTAATAATCCTAATTTGTCCATTACTCTAATTGTGATTCTTTTTTACTCTCAAGCAACGATACCAAAAACTTGACAGTGACTTTATATATGCTTAAAAATATAAGTATTTAATACTACTGCTAAAAGATTTAATTCCTCAGCAAATGTACCAAATCTTAATAATAGTTATAGATTCGATAGAGATGGATGTATAAAATATTCAATAATTGTAAAGTCACACTTAAAAATACAAGATAAATATGGACTTAATAAATATTCAATAATTGTAAAGTCACACTTATCAACGTATAGATTCGATAAAGATGGATGTATAAAATATTTAATAATTGTAAAGTCACACTTATCAACGCAAGTATACGTATCACTCAAGTAATATAGGGCTCTAATAGAGTGTAAAGTCACACTTACGCAATTATACATATCGCTCAAGTAATATAGGGCTCTAATGGAGTCCTAGATATCAATCCCACAGGGAGTAGTTTAGAATTATGGACTAAGACCTTACATATCGCTCAAGTAATATAGGGCTCTAATGGAGTCCTAGATATCGATCCCACATGGAGTAATATTAAAACTACTAACTAAGATTTTAGAAAAAGCAGTACTCAATTGCAATAATGGAATTCAATTTACTTATCTGTCATAAATAGATAATTGAAATAAATATGTAACTTTTAATAACTCTTAAATAACTAATTATACTAATGAGGTTTTTAATGTGATATTCAATATCTAAGAAAGTATCCTTCTCCTTGTCAAGAAATTGTAGTGAATGGATAAAGTGAATCAGTTCAATTTGTATTGTGTCGAATAGGAGCATACCTATTCTTTACCCTTTGGTCCAGGCATAAAGAACATTGACTTATCCTACGCTAAATTGGAGCATACTTATTCTTTACCCTTTGGTCCAGGCATAAAGAACATTGACTAATCCTACGCTTTTTTACTGAATCTGTGGCTAGGCTGGGAGGATACCGGCTATCACTTCGGAGCTCCCACGTTCCCCTCACCTGAGGGCTAACATCTACACTCTGATTCTGCGGCTAGGCTGGGAGGATACCGAATAAAGAACATTGACTAATCCTATGCTTGGTTACTGAATCTACAGCTAGGCTGGGAGGATACCGGATCACTTCCGAGCTCCCACGTTCCCCTCGCCTGAGGGCTAACATCTACACTTCAACACCCAAACGATAGGATTGAATTGAGCTCCCACGTTCCCCTCGCCTGAGGGCTAACATCTACACTTCAGCACCCAAACGATATGACTTACCCTTTGGTCCAGACATAAAGAACATTGACTAATCCTATGCTTGGTTACTGATTCTGTAACTAGGCTGGGAGGATACCGACTCTCACTTTGGAGCTTTGGGATTTTAGTCTATCACTCTAAAATCTCCAATTCTACGTCTACCGGCTCTCACTTCAGAGCTCCCACGTTCCCCTTGCTTGAGGGCTAACATCTACACTTCAACAGAAACGATAGGACTAAATTGACCCAACCGATAGGACCGAATTGAGGATTTTAGTCTGTCACTCTAAAATCTCCAATTCTATGCCCTGATATAGGATCCCACGTTCCCCTCACATGAGGGCTAACATTTACACTTCAGCACCCAAATGATAGGACCAAATTGGGATTTTAGTCTGTCACTCTAAAATCTCCAATTCTACGCCCGATAATTTTATTTCCCTATTTCTTTGCACCCAACTTCCAAGGGCTTTGACCTCCCTAAATCTTAGATGTAATCTTCACTTTAGTTGCAAAATTCAACATATTTTAACAAATCAATTGACTAGATTGAAAGTAAATTAAGATCTAAGTGAAAGTCATCACAACTTCTTTAACATTTTTATGGCTCAACCAATTCAAATCACCATTTCACAAATCTTAAGACAATCATCACAATTTCTTAAACATTTTCATGTACCAATTTAAATCACCATTTCACAAATCTCAAGATAAGGAGAAAGACAGAGAAAACTACTCAGATCTCATGGGAAAAACACAACAAAACTTGGAATTCATATATAAAATCAAATTCATACAATTTATAACAATAAATAAACTTATCTCTAATTTCTCCCCAAGAAAACTCCTCAAAGTTCCTCTAAATCAGTTCCTTTCTTACAACACACAGAATTCCTCTTCGAAGCAGCAATGAGGAAGAAATCTCTCACCTTCCCTCCACTCTACAATCTGTCGAAGAATTCCTCACAATTTAGACTCTCTACACTTTTTTCACACTTCAATTTTGAGTCTCTTCTCTTTATTTTCGGCCAAATTCTTCTCTTTATAGATGTGGTTGAGTTTTCCCAAGAGTTGCTTAAGCACCCCTCCAAAATTCATCCTCATCTAATGCCTAGTTGGGCATAACCACCGAGCTCGCCGTCGGCAGATCGAGGTAGCCGTCAGCGGGCCTTCTAAGTGAATTAATTTGTTGTCTTGGGAAAATCTCACCGTCGGCGTCGTTGGGCTTGCCGTCGACGCCCTAGTTCAAATCTTTACATTTTGGCCTTTTCACTCCAAATTTTCTTCTTTTTGGATCTTTTTGCTCCAATGACCCTAATTCATATTCCTGCAACAAAACATCAAAAATACCTTTCTTTAAAGTGCAATATCATCAAAAACAATATAAAATAGGTTTGAAAATTTCAACATATTTTTTTTGGTCAGATCCTAACCGGTGTCGCTCTATTCAACTTTAAAATTTCCCATAACATTTAAGTAACCATAGCATTAGGAGACATTTGGTTTGACATCAGGACTTGGCACATTAGAAAACTTAAACTTGCCACAAAGAGGAACTTGGAGCTAAAATTATGGGCAACACGACCATCTTCAATCGTAAAACATGTCTACATCGGCTAAACCATTCCTTTGAATTAAACAACAAGCCATAGGATTTCATGGTTGTTCACATCTTCCAGGTTATTTGTGTGATCGTTTCACATGGATGTAAGCCCTAATTAAATAAAACTGGCAAGATGAAACAATTAAATATTTCATCTCTAAATTGAAGCTAAACTGTAGGATAGCTTAGAAAGTCACCGAGGTTGTCCTCAGAATCCATGACATCCCCTAGTTCTTCTTCCTTTGGATTCCATAATAAATGTTCCAAATTCGAGCCATTATTATTTTACACCACTTCGTTTGATCTATTTGAAAAGTCCTATCCTTTTAAATTTCTGAAGACAATATTATTTGATTTTTATCAAGAGTTTTCTTAGGTGACTTTGGTTATTTAAGATGTAAATAACTAAAAGGGCTTGCCTTTATAGGAAACTTTTCCGAACCTAGCTTAATATAAACCCTATTAAGTTTTTCATATTAAATGGGAGAACTTTTTGACTTACAAATAAAAATGATTTTGCAGACCAAACGGATGTCATATATTTCTTAGTTTGTTTGATCGAGCCTCACCCTTAAGTTTTCTGCTTATCTTTCGAGATAGATACGTAGCTTGAGGTGTAGTGCTCTTTCATCTAAACTTTGAAAGATATGGGATCAGATTGATTTAATATTTTTCTAAAAAATTAAATATATATATATGTAAATTAAAATGTCATTCTGAAGCGGGCGACGAGATTATGGTTCCGGCGACCGACAGCTTCCAACGAGCAACTCAATCAATATAGTGCCGACTAGCTTCTAGCAACTCCGTTGGGGAATTGATTCTCTCTCCATTTAAGTCAAGAAATATTCTCTTCATACATCAGTAATGTGTTCATCTCCCTTGTGGAGAAAATTACCCTTCTTCAATGACAGGCTTCTCCCATTTCTTTCTTGGGTAAGTACGGTCAACTCTTTTAGACTTCAGGACTGTCTGTTCAACCACCTTTGAATAGAGAGATTCAGGAGTTCATTAGGACTTTTAATCTTTATGTGGGGTCGGACCCCGAATAGGTGTGTTGGTGGACTAGTTTTGCTTGGGCATTGTGCGTTGTGAAGTCGGTCCTGCATTGGGTCCTAAACCTCACTTTCCCTTTTGAGTTTGGTTTGTTATTTTGTAAATTAAATCAAATTGTGTCGTGCGACACTTGCTCTTTAAACATTCTGTATATAATTAATTAAATTCTCCTATTTCAAACTTATTTTTACTAAATATCAGAATATTTTCCACAAATTAAAATTAAAATGAAAGACTCTCCCAGTCTACAGATTGACCTTTGTTAATTTTAGTGCTTACACTAGAATTACAAGGTATTAGCCAAATAACTAACCTCAGAGATTTCTTTTTGAAGCTGCTGGAATGGTGTTTCATATGCGCACCTTCTCGTGCAACCTGCCGACGAGCCGCGATGTTTGCAACGTCTCCCCCACCATCAAGTTTGTAGCCGGACTCGATGAACTTAAAGTCATGCTCGAAAAGGCTCCCATTGTCATAAGGGAAGTTATCGCTTGGAAGTTTAGGAGTCGTCTAATCCCGAAAAATATAGTTGTGTGAAATTTATAAAGTTGCTCCACTTTCAACGGTGCCAAAAATTTAATGTTATATTTTATGAAAAATAATGTTAAGCACTAAATGTTGGGATTCTACGCAAGTATACGTATGGTTATTAAGTAATATAAGACTATCGGCACTAGTTTGGTTTGGGAAGTTGCCCGTAAGAAGTTGTCGGCCACTGGAATCAAAATCCTATCCCCCGCTTCAGAAGGACGTTTAAGTTTAGAAAAATATGAAATCAAATTCACCTCATATTTTTTGTAGTTTAAATGAAAGAGAACTATACCTCAAATCCTGTATCTATCCCGAAGGATAAACACAAGACTCGAGGGTGAGGCTCAATTAAATAAACCAAGAAATATATGGCATCCGTTTGGTCCCCAAAATCATTTTATTTGCCAACAATTTCCCCTATTTAATATGAATAATTACACATGTTAAGCTGGGTTTGAAAAAGCTTCCTATAAGGGCAAGCCCTTATAGTTAATTACATCTTAAATGACCCAAATCACTTAAGAAAACTCTCGATAAAAATCAAGAAATATTATCTTCAAGGAATTCAAAGGAAAGTACTTTTCAATGAAATCAGACAAAGAGGTGTGAAATAGGAATGACTCAAGTTTGGAACATTTTGTTGTAGAGTTTAAAGGAGGAAGAACTAGGGGCGTCATAGATCCGGAGGAGAACCTCGGTGACTTCCCAATCTATCCTATTATTTGGCTTCAATTAAGAGGAGAAAATTATTTAAGTGTTTCCTCCTACAGATTTTATTTGTTAGGGCTTACATTTGTGTGAAGCAATCACATAAATAGCCTGGAAGATGTGAGGATTTAGGTCGTAATGAACGACAACCTCGGAATCCTAAGACGAGTTAGGGTTTATATTATACAATATGATTGTACAAAGACCTAAAGATAAGTTGAGGATTTATGTTGCATAAGTAAACAGCTTCGAAGTCCAATGACTTTGTTCTTTAATTCTAAGGAATGGATTCGGTTTGGCTGGGGAAGACGAGTTTTGCTGTTGAAGATGGTCGTGTTACCCACCATGCTATCTCCAACCTCCTTGCTATGACGAGTTTAAGTTTTGTAGTGTCCAGTTATGATGTCAAATCAGGTGGCCCTATGGTTGTAGTTCTTTAAATATTATGGGTTATATTAAAGTTTATTAGAGTGACACCGGTTAGGATACCACGGTTCCCTTGTTCTGGCACCACCATTTTCTTTTGGATTCACTTAGTCTAAATGAATTTACTAAAGTCAACTTAATGAGTTCCAAACTTTCATTTAGACTGTGGGAAGCCTCATTAGCAACAGTAGATTACCTCCTCCGAGGGATTCTCAATCATCCGATAGAGACATCTTAATTTAGTTTTAGTTGTTATTTTGTGTGATGTTTGTGATTAAATTTTGAGTTGTCTTATATTTTGAATGTTATGGGGTGTGAATTTTATCTTGGTTGATTTTAGTTTTTGTTTTGGTTTTAATTTTGTGGCTATCCTGATAGTTTTAGTTTTCATGCAGGGTGACATCCTTGTTTAGCATGCAGGTTTGTGTTAATTTCAAAAGTATAGTATGAAAGTACAAGAAAGATGTTGCTGTAAACTATAAAAGCGTACCTGGCGAGTCTTCTAGTTCCACCAGCAGAAACTCAAAATGCATGTCAGGGCATTTTATATGAAGCAGGAAAGTAAGGTTTTGGTGACCTACCTAAACCCTAGGTTATATCTTGGTGGGTCCCTATTAATTTGATTAAGAATGATTTTGTTTAAACAAAACATATTAAGTTTAGTAGACCTCAGAGGAATGCAACAGGTCTAGAGGAAGAAGTAGGTCCATGCTTCCTTCTCACTGCCTGGTGAAAAGTCTCGATCTCATTTAAACTTATTGTGTTGCTTAATGATTCCACCCTATAAAAATATTCCTAATGCTTAGTGAACATTGATGTTTCAATTATCCCTATGAGTAGGGTAATTATCATTTTTGATTTAATTTGTAAATTATGTGGGTGAAGACCCTTAAAAGGGGAAAGTTAATGTTATCAATGCACTCAGCCAACTTTTTAATTTGGGCTTGTAGTGTTCCAAAGGTTTTTTAATTTTAGCTATGCCTACTTTTTCTAATCCTTTTTTAACCAAATTTGATTTAGCTTGGGTCACTACTAATCCCTTAGTATTTTGGTGGACGTCTTAGAAAAAGATTAAAATTTTAAGTGATGATGATTCATTTTTGAAAGTCATTTGAACATCAAATAGGGGTATTAAATTAAGGAGTTATTAGCACCCAAAACTATACTCCTAAGTTTAGGATCATTTATTTAACTAGACTTCCAAATTTTAATAAATTTAGGAAATTAAAATTTTAATTTTTTTTATTAGGAAACAATGTGATTGGTTTCTACTAATTAATCCCCTTTTGATTTCAATCATCCAAATGAGTTAGTTAAAATCAGAGGATACCCTTTTCCCTTTTGAATTAAGCCTAAATGTTAATTAAGGCTAAACTTCCAAAATTACACTTTTGCCCCTAGGGCTCTATCGCCTCATAATTTGTCAAATTTAATTCAAATGACTTTGAATTTTTTCCTTACCTTACTCACGGGTCAATTAAAACATCAGAGGAGAAAATGTGATTTTTCAAAATTTAACCTAATTTACATATTTATTTTTATGCAAAAATATGATTTTTCAAAGAAAATTTCATAAGTTCACGAAGCCAAAGCCTAATCCCTTAAAAATGTCTACTAGAGGTAGACTTATATCATTGAACCATTTGTACAAATTTTCATGATTTATTGAGTTTTTTTTCTGAATTATTAGAATTATTTTAATTTATGGAGTATTTATTAATTATAAAATATTTTAAGAATTAAAAATTAATTTTTATGTTTTTTGAAAATCTCCCTGAGATTAGAGGCTAGAGAAGCAAATTTTACATTTTTCCGATTTTTATTTGATTTATTGGAATTATTTTGGAGAAAACTCATTTTTTAGCCTTTTAAAATTATTTTAAGCTTTAAAATTCAATATCTTCATTTAGAAATCAGGAAAAATATTTCAATTGTTCCCAAATGCTTAGAAAACAATTTAGAACATTTCCATGAAATTTGTTATTTTTGTGATTTTTATCATTTTTTAATTATTTTAAAGTTTTTAAAAATAGGCTAAAAATGAAGTTTTTTTTTAGACACCATTTTGATTTTAGAAAATTCTCTTGATCGTAGGGAACTCTAAAAACTAGTTTTCATAATTTTTTGAGTTATATTTTGATTATTAAAAAAACATTTTAGTGTCAAAAATGCCATTTAACTTAGAAAATCAATTTGAGTTATCAAATGAGTTCAAAATGTTTTGAAATTTTGATGGGGAGTTCTCTGAGTCTTAAAAAATAATGGAGATAAAAAATAAAGTGATTTTGATGCTTTTATTTTCCAAAATTAATTATCTTTGTGTCTTAGAGTTTGTGAAGATTAGGTTCATTTTGAATGACTTGGCTCATGAAAGATTTTCCAAATAGTTCTCTAGTTATAGTAGACCTACCAAATTTTTCTTGGATTTTTATAAGCAACATGCTAATTATTATGATTAATTTATGTAAATAATAGAAATATGCTTGAAAAATATGGATCTCTGTCTAGAAGTCTCCCCTAACTTTGGAAAAATCAGAGAATGTCCCCTTATCAGAGGCTACAACATGTCAAAATTGCAAGCCATGATGAAATGCATACATGCATGGAGAGTTAAAAGACTCCTAATGCTAATTGATTTATTAAAAATGAAATACACATCAAATGGAATTCAAATCATTTCCACATTGTTCTCCTCTATTCACTGAGTAAGAGGATATTTTTATTTTATTTTTGTGATTTTTTTACACCAAGATATGGATTTTCAAAGTTAAGGAGCATTTTTTGATTTATTTAATTCCCTATTTATTTATTTAAATGTGTGACACCATGTCAACCTAGAAAGGCTCCAAAAATCCACGCGGCACGCTCTTCTTTGATGCCGCCATCCACCTCAGTGGTGACTAGGCCTGGGGTTCATGTAAGGGAGCGTTGTCCGGCTTGATCTCATCCGTTGATGAGATAAACGCACGATCAGATGGCTCTCTGTCATCGTCCCCAATGCCCTAACCTAAGAACCGTCCATCTTCAAGGCTTGATATCTCCCTCATTTCTCAACTAAATTGAAATTTTTTTTTAAATGTTCGTCTAGACTAGAGGAACATATCTATACGGTTAAGATGCATAAGCAAATAGAGAATTGAAATAGGCTCGGGAAGGAAGGAGTTCAATACCTTTGCTCTGAGAAGGGAAGCTTCAATCAAAGGTGCTCGACATGTTCTTTGGGGTCTAAAGAGGCTAGGGATTGAGCCTCTTGCTGTGGTGTAAGGTCTAGGTATGAATTTGACCAAGCTTAATTTTAGGTGTTGATCTAAAGTTATGTTAGGTCTCTTTAGAAGGGGGATTTGATGGGGCTTCTCCTTCTTTCACTGTCGTAAAGGTGTGGGTAAGTTTAATTTGTGTTTGGTGGACTGTGGACGTGTATTGAGCTCCGTCTTGGTTTTAGGCAGAAGTTTGAGCTCAAAATTGAGCTTCCACACTGGGAAACAGTGGGAGAAAGTGGTTGGCTTGAGCTTAGGAGGCCTTGAAGAGTCTCTGTGAGCAATTTGAGGGCTCTCTCTGAGAAAATTTCAACTCTCCTTCCATGGCAGTGGAGGGGAGCTTTTTATAAAAATGGCTTAAGGCTTGGTGCCATGGCCAATGCTTGGGTCCAATGTGATGCTTAGGTGGAGAGCAGAGGGGCTCTAGAATTTAAATTGGGTGAGTTGGCCTCTAGGTTTGAATTGGGTGAAGATTAATAGGGGGTGGCCCTTGTTTTTGGCTTCTCTGGCGACTAGGCCAGCCGGCCATGGCAGAGGGTGGCTAGGAGTTTAAAAACCTCAGGGAAATTTGTCAAAACAATTAACTTAAATTGGTGGGAGGATTTGATAAGGATATCTTTGGTTTGAGCAATTATGGCAATAAATAATTTAATTTGGGGTACCCTTGGTCGATAGAGAATTTATATTGGGTTAGGTGGTCTTGGCTTAGTCCTAAGGGTCCTAGGATTGGCTGTGGTGGAGTTAACTTGGTCATGTTGAGTATAATTTGGTCAAATTTGGTCATGGGTCCATTTAAGTTCACATGGTCAAGGGTTTGGTTTGGGTCAGGCTAGCCATGATTTCAAGCCCAATTGAATGGTACATTTGTTGTAAATGATTATAAGGAATATTTTTGGTGAAGGGTTGAAGTGATTTTGAGTTCAATTGGAGGGTCAATTTGATGGATTTTGGAGATTTGGTTATTTTGGGCATATTGGGCTAGACTTGGGTCTAGAATGGGCTAGCTAAGTCTAAATTTATTATTAAGAATGGTTAATAGGGATGCCATGAAGAGTTTTCAACATGAATTGGGTTCCAATTTTGGGGCTAAAGCATTCAAGTTTGTGAAATTTGAAGACAGTCAATTTGGGGTAAATTTGAGGATTTTTAGACTTGGGTCAAAATTCAGTGCAGTTGTTGCTTTACCAAGGTCAATTGAAGGTCAATTTTGATGCATAGGGATATTATGAAGAGTTTACAACATCAATTGTGGCAAATTGAGTGGGATATAGGTTCAATTTGGTGAGATCAAGTCATGTGACCAAAAGTGGGGATTTGATCTAAATCAAAATTGGGCTTAAAGCATGGGCCAGTTATGCCTAGATTTGGGTTAGATTGGTCATATTAAAGGTCAATTTGAGTTTAGAATAGAAATTGATGGAAATGGGGACCAATTTGATGGACATTTGAGGTGGATTTAGAGAAATTGGGCCTTTAAAGGCAACATGGGGGTTTTGGACAAAGATTATCAAAATAGCCAAATTAGGTCATGTGGTGGTTGAGAAAAGTGAAATTGGGAATATTTGGAGTATTTTAGGAATTTTTGGGATTTTTTGAAATATTTAAAATTTTGGGCTAAGGAGGGGTATTTTGGTAATTTGGCAATTTTTTTGGTAATTTTGGGTAATTTGGGTATTTTCAAAAGGATTGAAATGACTTTTGAATAAATTTGGGAATTTTGCCCAAATTTAGGGTTCCAAGTGTATCTAAGTAATTTAGGGGAGTTCAGGGGCAAACGACTAAGTTGAGAATTTTGTTAGAGTTGGGGTGCTAACCACCATTAATAAGCCATGGACCAATGGAAACCCCATTTGAGTCCTCTATGTACTGGTCTTAGCTAAACCCTAGCCTAGGTCTAGTGGGTTTTGGGGACCCTCTACATGAGTATCT
Organism: Phalaenopsis hybrid cultivar; assembly: GCA_002079205.1. Lineage (NCBI taxonomy): Eukaryota > Viridiplantae > Streptophyta > Magnoliopsida > Asparagales > Orchidaceae > Phalaenopsis > Phalaenopsis hybrid cultivar. The sequence goes on along the minus strand of JXCR01111009.1, from coordinate 172,892 downwards.
CAATAGCATCAAGGGAATAAAGTTAAGAAATTTTGGTTTGTGCTTGTGAGTGGTTGTGAGTGAGGTGATTGCTGGTGAGTGCCTTAGCTCTAGAACAACACCCAAAGCCAACATTAAGGTCCAACAGTCCTATAGGAACACTTCTTGAGCTCCCCCCACAGTGTCCCCACCTACTAAGTGCTAGAGGTTAGGAGCACTATATGTAGAACTTCAAGTTGAGTAAAGAGGAGTTTAGAATTTTTAATGGTGAGGGTTCCTTTTCCAGTTTTCTTGGAATAGTCAATAGGAAGTCCTATGGCTAGAACTTAGGTTTCTAAAGAGAAAAACTAGACCTCAATAAAAAATGAGATCAACAAATGGACTACCAATAGGTGTGATGTGTTGGGCAAGCACACCGCACGTATTGGCGTTGACTGACGAGATCAAAAAAATCGATTTAAACTCCAAAGTCAAGAGGAATAGAAGGGGTGTGGGATTGTGTGTGCTATTTGCTTCCACTAGGGAATATAGCAGGTGAATATTTGATCGAAGTCAAGAACTAGGGACTCTCGCTAGGGATTGGAGAGTGGATTTTAAGTTATAGGATTTCAGAAATTTATAGAAGATGGGAATCAGTGTATAAGTGCTGACCACGAGGTAGGATTTGAAATTTAGGAGTTAATTTTAGAAGAGGGTTGGGAGTTAAGGACCGATCATGAAAAGAGAGGAATCAAAAGTTAGCAACTGATCCAGGATAAAGATTGAAAGTTAAGGCTCAATCACAAGAGAGAGAGTCAGAAGGTAGGGACCGACCTAAAAAAGGTGAATCAGAAGTTAAGGACTGATTTGAAAATCATAATTGAAAGGTAGTGATCAATCTCAAAAGAGAGCATTGGAAGGTTAGTACTGACCTCAAAAATGTGAATCAAAAGTTAAGGACTAATTCAAAAAGGAGAATTGAAAGGTAATGATCAATCACAAAAAGAAAGCGTCGGAAGGTAAGGACCGACCTCAAAAGTTGTGAATCATAAATTAGGGACTGATTCAAAAATGAAAACTGAAAGGTAAGAATCAAGCTCAAAAGAGAGCGTCAGAAGGTAAGGACTGACCTCAAAAGGGTGAATCAGAAATTAGGGACTGATTCAGAAATGAGAATTGAAAGGTAAGGATCAATCTCCTGATTTGAATATGAGAATTAAAAGGTAAGGATCAATCTAAAAAAAGAGCGTCGGAAGGTAAGGACCCACCTCAAAAGTAGTGAATCAGAAATTAGGGACTGATTCAAAAATGAGAATTGAAAGGTAAGGATCAATCTCAAAAGAGAGCGTTGGAAGGTAAGGACCGACCTCAAAAGGATGAATCAGAAATTAGGGACTGATTCCAAAATGAGAATTGAAAGGTACGGATAAATCTCAAAAGAGAGCATTAGAAGGTAAGGACCGACCTCAAAAGGGTGAATCAGAAATTAGGGACTGATTCAAAAATGAGATTTGAATGGTAATGATCAATCTCAAAAGAGAGCGTCAGAAGGTAAGGACCGACCTCAAAAGGGTGAATCAGAAATTAGGAACTGATTCGAAAATGAGAATTGACAGGTAAGGATCAAAATCAAAAGATAGCGTTGGAAGGTAAGGACCAACCTTAAGAGGGTGAATCATAAATTAGGGACTGATTCGAAAGTGAGACTTGAAAGGTAGGGATCAATCTCAAAAGAGACCGTTGGAAGGTAAGGACCGACCTTAAAAGTAGTGAATTAGAAGTGAAGGACTGATTCCAGGATAAGGATTGAAAGTTAATGATCAATCTCAAGAGAGAGTCGGAAGTTAAGGACCGACCTCAAAAAGAGTGAATCATAAGTTAAGGGCTGATTATAAAATGAGAATTGATGGTGTTGAATACAAAAATATATGTTGTGTGCAAAGGTTGACATTGTTGAAGAAGATTTGTGCAATTTTATAAGGTTTTGTGCAGGACGTGAAACTTTGCGGGGATGTTAAGAGAATTAGTGCAGACAAAGATAGTTGTGTTGCGTGAGCAAAGAGTAAGAGATCTCGAAATAGATAAAATCAACTCAACAGATTTATTTTCTTTTTTGTTTGTTTTTATCACATTTAATTTTTCAAAATATGCTTTCAAAATTTGATTTTAGTTGGTTGATTTTTTTTTTAAAAGAGAGTTGTTTTTTTTTTGTTTATTTGTTATTTTTGTTTAAATTTTATTGTTGTTAAATTTTTTTGTTTGTTGTTTTGTTCTTTGTTCATTGTAATTTTGAACCAACGTGTGGTTCGTAGCTTCCATCCATCGCACAAAAGGAAATTGAAAAAAAAGACACATTTCAGAATGAAATTTCATTAATCTGTTCCAACAAAATGTTACAGGTCAAGTGTAGGCCAACACCTCAAAAAGTACAATATGCAAAATGCATCAAAGTACATCCAAAATATCTCATGCCAACTACACATTATTGGCTGAGCATCTTTGGTACATATCACATTGTTGTAATGTAGTAAAGTAGAAATGAATCCTCTAACTGTTTGTTCCTGTTGTGATGAACTCCTGTTTGAGCTGACCTTCTAAACTACGCTTCAGGACAAGAGTTCCCTTCACATGCGCTCAGAGGTGTAACCCTCTCATAGTTCGTAAGGTAGTGGTTCCTCCAGTTCTGGATTTGGCTGAAATCCATGCGGTATTTTATTGTTGTCCATCTGTCGAATGGTCACAGACAACCTGCAGTGTCGCACTTCCGGAATGCAATATTTGGCGGCGTCTGCATCGTTGTCTTTAAGGATAAGCACTGAGCTAACTAGTAGGGGAATCTCCATAGAGCCTCTAAACTCACCAGGGCTAACGATGTCAATTTTTTTCTCAAATAAGATGTTACTTTTATTCATGAATGAGACTGTACAAAAAGGCCTCACAAAGTCATGGTGATCGATGTGTAGAGGTATGCAATCAACCTTGTCGTAGATGTTGATAATACAACTATTTGGAATGCAGGTAGCGGGCAGAATACTCCATTCGACCATTCTCTTTATCATCCACTTTATCATTTGCGGTAGTGGATCTACTTGGTCGTATCTGAGGATCCCAGGTGGATTCCCTTGTCTATCATTTGTGAAGTTATAGCAGCAGCCACATTGGATAACAATTCTCCCTTTTCCTCGCATCCATTTCCTCGGCTCAGAATAGGTCCTTTCCATAAGTAAACCTACTCGGCCTCTATCCCTTAGGTCAAAAATGCAGTCAATAATACTTTGTTCATCAGTCTCTAAGAAGACTCTGGTATACCGTTGTAATCCCTCCAGTATGTTGATGAATTTTACCTATATAGGATTCAAATTCTCTTTTATTTACTTTGCTCATTTTATAATATTCCTGCATACTGGGAGTCGATAGTTGTTGCGGGTATTCCCTCATTTGAATATCAACGGGAACCCAAGCTAGTGTTTTCTCTAGCTCTAACGGAATGTATGATTCTGCATCTAACAGGACATTTGGCTATGGATCCTTCAAAACATATGGCTCTGCATCCATTGGGACATATGGCTCTGCCTCTATCAGGTAAACAACGGTCTGAGATCCATCATCGGTAGATGCATATTCCTCTAATGTGTTGTAGTGTTGTGGATGTTGGACATTGCAGTCCGGGCACTCCATGAATGCCCCTGTTGCTTCATGTAGGTATTTCAACATTGCAGTTAGAGTAACCCATACACAGAACATCTGAAGCTGGTAGTATCTTTGACTTTGTAACAAACTCAGACTCCTCATCCGTAGCAGGTTGGCTGAAGGTGGTCTCTTTCATGCCCAGATCATAAATGTGTCACTCAGAAATAGGAGTGAGCAAGTTGTCTACCTCTTTCTGGCGTCTCTTCTCTTCTTATAAGAAAGCTCTCTATTTTTGTTGGCTGGCGTTTCTTCACTGTGTTCTTCACAGTGGAGCAAACGATATCCTTTCATTATTAGCAGCAACTAGGCACTTAGTCGGCGTAGCTATCATGGATGGTAAACGATTGGGCCGCTCCATCAGATCCTGTTGTACCATCACGCTCTTTCCTTTCAGTGACGCATTGTCATTGGTGGCCACCCTTAGTAGTCAGGGTAGTCTTTCCTTTTCCCATTGACCGACAAAATTCATTAAAGGCCCTTCGTAATCCATGAAGACTTGGTTAAATTCCATGTCAAAATCTATAGTACTGCCCTGTGACGCAATTTCTTCATTTAGTGAGAGATTCTAGCCATCTTTGAAGGCAAAGATCAGCCTCTGGCCTGACATTTCTCTACAGACAATAGGAAAAATGTCAGTGGGTTGAAACTTAGCATGAACAAGAACAAAACAAAGTATTTGTTTAAGAAAATTTTAGTTTATTTTTGTGAAGAGATCGTTTATTTATGTGTGAATTTTGTTTAATTTAGTAGCATATTAAGTTTGAAAAGAGGAAATTGAAGTGTGTAATTTTCAAAAAAATATTTTGTTAAGGTTAATTTTGTTACAAAAATTTGGACCAGGTCACACACGTTTGGCCACATAGATAACCCCAAAATAATCAAAATTTCAAAATTTCAAATAAAGTGAATGCAAGCAATGTCAGGTTGCGTAGTATGTCTTCAGGTATCGTCCATTGATTGGTAGCATGGGTCTTTTGCCCCGGAAGTCTACTAACCAGTAGGCTCCCCCTCTGTATACCTTTTCAACAACAAATGGTCCTTCCCAAATTGGCTCAAATTTTCAACCTATCTTGTGGCGTGAAAGAATAAGCCTTTTGAGCATGAGGACGAGGTCACCCAGTTTGAATGTCCATGGGCAGACCAATTTTTCATGAGCTTGTACCATCTTTGTATGATAAAGTTCTAGATGTTATTGTGCTGCAAGTTGTATTCCTTCCAGACTCTCTAGTTACTCGAGCCTGAGCTTTTCACTTTCTTTTGTTGTTAGTTGGTTGGCGACAGCGACTTTGAGAGACGGTGTCTGAATTTCTAACGATAGCACGGCCTCGGACCCGTACACGAGCATGTAGGGTGTACACTGAGTGGGAGTCCTGAACATCGTTCGGTAGGCCCATAAAGCTTCTAGCAATTTATTGTGCTAGTTGCTTTTGTTTTCATCCAGTGTTTTCCTTAATATTTGTACCAACATTTTGTTGAAGGCCTCAGCCAATCCGTTTGCTCTAGGATAGTCAATTGTAGAGTATCTCTAATCTATCTCGTGTCTTTTAACGAAATCATTAATTTTTGTGCTTTTAAAAGCTATCTCATTGTTGGAAATTATTCTCACGGTACATCGAAATGGTAGACGACTTAGATTTTGAAGAACTGAAGAATGTGTTGTGTCGTAACCTCTCATAGTGGCACTGCCTCTGCCCATTTGGAGAAGTAATCTATATCGGTAAGTATGAACCTGTGTCCTTTGTAAGATGAAGGATCTATCAGACCTATTATGTCTGTGCCTCAACGCTGGAATGACCACGAAGAAATGATTGGGTGTAGCACATTCAGAGGTTGGTGCAAGACCACCCCATGCACTTAGCACTAGTGACATTTTTTGGCTATATCTATGTAGTCAGACATCATTACTGGCCAATAATATCTGAGTGTCTTGATCTTCATTTTCATTTTAGTCCCAAGCAAGACCACCCCATGCACTTAGCACTAGTGACATTTTTTGGCTATATCTATGTAGTCAGACATCATTACTGGCCAATAATATCTGAGTGTCTTGATCTTCATTTTCATTTTAGTCCCAACTGGTGAGCCCCACAAAATCTGGCATGTACTTCTTTGATGATATTTCAGGCTTCGGGTTTGTTTAGGCAACATAGCCACATATGGTCGAATAAACTTCTGTGGAGGACCTCACCAACCAAGGCGTATGACATAGTGCTTTTTGTAATGTGATGTGGCGCTGACTTGTCTTATGGTAGCTTTCTAGTATGAAAGTATTCCAATAATGACTTGTGCCAATCTTTATTGATATCCATAACTGCAATCGTTGTTTCTTCTTTTCTGAGCTTATGTAGAGTTTTGAGGTTGATTTAAGACAAAACTTATCTTCCTTGTATTAAGATTTCAGTGGAATCCTTCGGAGGACACTCCAATTCTTTAGCGAGTTTTTTTAGAGCGTCAGCATGGGCATTATCTCCCATAGGAATCCAGTAGAATGTCACATATGAGATTTGCTCCAGTAGCTTCTTCACGTATCGGTGATATTCTACTAGTCTTGGTTTCGGAATTTTGTATAGTCCAACAACTTGTTGGATGACGAGTTGTGAGTCACCGTAGATGGCAATGTTTGTTATATCCATTGAGGGTGATTAGGGCTTTATATTCTACTTTGTTGTTGGTGTAAGAATCTCTCAGGTGGTATGAGAACCTAAACATACCCTTATCTGGCATGATAAAGATCAAACCAATCCCTGCTTTGCCTGGTATGACTGTGCCTGATTTTTTGTCTTTTCTTGCTGATGAAGCACCATCAAAGTATATTTCCTAGCATTGCATGTTGGAGAATTCCATTTGTAGTATCTGCTCATCTAGTAGTTTGTCGTCGAAAGGGGACCCAGCTGGCAGTGGGTGTGCAGCAAGAAAGTCTGCTAGAATCTGTCCCTTGATAACATGGAGGGGAACAAAAGTTATATTTAATTTTAATAAGATCATTGACCATCTTGGTAAATGTCCGGAGAGTGTTGGTCAGATCATCAAATATTACAATGGGTTAACTTTTGAAATTAGGGTAGTCTTATGACAGAGCATGTAATGTCTAAGCTTTTGGGCGGAGAAAATTAATGCCATACAATGCTTCTCAATAGGTGGATACCTTACTACTATCGGTATCAGACAACGACTCAAGTAGTAGAGTGCATTTTCTTTAACCTCGTCATTGACTTGGGCTAAAAGGGCCCCAAGAGAGTCATCTAGGGTCGCGGTATAAGTCATCAAAGGTTTTCCTAGGATAAAGGCTGCTAAAATAGGAGGTGTCATTAAATATTATTTAACGTCCTCAAAGGCCCACTATCATTTCCCTTCCTAAATTTATTTGGCATCATTTTAAATTAATGCCGAGAAGGGCTGACACCTACTTGAGAGATTAGAAATAAAGCTTATAAGATATGCCAACTTCCCCTAGAAGGAACGTAGTTGTTTTAAGATTTTAGGAGGAGGCATTTCCAAGATAGCTTTAATCTTATCTGCGTTGATCTCGATTCTTTGATGACGGACAAAAATCCTAGAAACTTTCCAGAGGTAACGCCAAAGGTGCACTATAAGGGATTCATTTTAAGGTCGTATTGTCGTAGCTGTTCAAACACGATCCTCAAATCGCACAAATGGACTATTTTTCGTTTGCTTTTGATGACCAAATCATCCACGTAGTAATCTAGTTGATTGTGAATGAGATCGTAAAAATCTTTTGTAATTGCACGTTGATATGTTTGGCATTTGTTTTGGTAAGTGTTCTTTTTGAATTAACTTTTGTACGTAAGGCAAAAAGTAACCAAAAGGCAATTCCATTAATTCAATAGGATCATCATCCAAATTTACATGATTTTCAAGATTAGTAAAGGTAGAAGCACGGTAAAATTTGTTTGCCTTTAAACCAGCACTACAGACTTCCTTGACCTCTAAACTCTTGACTTTTTGAGGGAGGATCAGAGCAAGGGTCATAGTATTCACATCGCGATTTATCCGATCATGCATCGTCTCACATTCAATTTTCTCCGCATCTTCTAAGGATATCTCATTTTGAGGTTTCCTTTATTTTGTCATCATTATTTCATCTTCGAAACATTCTTCATCACTGATGTGGATGGTTGGCCTAGTTCTTTCAACAAAGTTGGTACTTGCTCATCCACGTCCCCGGCCTCGACCTCGGTAACCTCCACCAACTTGTTGTAAGAGAGTAGTGGAAGATCACTGAAGTGGAGGTGAATGGCCCTGCCATTGTGCTTCTTTTGAACCTTTACTTTTGTTTGTTGCAATTTCGTGAGAGAAGACAGTTTTCTTTGGAGGCACGTAGTAGGCATCATCTTCATGAATGCCAACTTCATGAACTGAAAAACGATTGTAGATCTCCTTTGATGCAATGTTCTTGTCCTTCTTTGTAGTACTTAATGCATTGGCGTAGAGATGATGGAACTATATTGTGTTCTTAAATCCACGGTCGAGCAAGTAGAGCATTGAAAGAGGTCTCGACATCGATGATATGAAACTTGGCGGTTGTAGCTAGTTCTCCAACCTTCATAAACAATGTAATCGATCCAAGGGCTCTTTCTTCCTTTTGGTTGAATCCTCTTAACATCATTTTATCAGTTGTAAGCTCCTGAGCTTTGATGTCCAAATAACCAATGTCCATAGACTCATCAAGTTGAGAGATGCTCCAGGATCTACTAAAACTCTAGACAACACAAATCTGCCAATGTTAATAGAGATGTAGAGTGGTTGGTTATGGTCGGTGGTACCGAGCAACAAATCTTCATCCGTGAAGGTCACCTCAGGCTGTTCTTTCGATGATCAAACTTCATCTGAGGATGTGCTAGCCAACTGGGCTAAACAAATCTCTGGGTCAAGCAAAGCTGTAACCAGATACTCTCTCATCTCCTTTGATAGGATTAGAGCGTCATATATGCTTAATCGGGCCAGCAACTTCCTAAGATGAGCTAGCATGTTGTAATCCACTTTGTATGGTCCTCCAATTTTCTCTTGATTATGTGTTTCTTCCACTGTTGGAGGTGGAGGTAATTCTTCTCGAGTTACTCTTTATTTTCCTTTATCCATTGGAGCTGTTCTCGGGGGTAACACTTTCCCGCTCCTTAAGTTTATTTATGCAGTTTCTTCTTCCTGAGGTACCTTTGTTGAATTTTTTGGTGTTTCTTCTTTGTCGAAAAGATCTAAGTTGATGGCAAGCAATGGGCTTGGTGCTCGAGGATTGGTTCCTTACTCTCGGTGTTGTCGTAGCTGTTATCGTTGATGTCTTCTTCAGTCTTATTAGCGAGTTCGTCAGACTCAAGTACGATTTGAGGATCATTTTGGGAATTGAGATTGAAGTTAGACTGGTCACAATCAATTACGTCATCACTAGAAACAGTTAAAATGTAGCCGAAATCATGATCATTATATTCATAAGACCCCTGAGGGGTAAAAAGATAATCATACAAAGTCAAGGGTTTGAGGATTTTCTTTCCCGAATCTGGAACAACCAATATAGTAGAGGCAGCCCCTATCTCACCCTCCGTGCTATCAATCTTCACGATGGCATTCTTCTTTCTCTCTGTCTTTGACAATGACAGCTGTTGTGCTGAAATCTTCATCTCGAACTTGACAGGCTGAAGACTCTAAACAGAAGTTTATTTTGAAGCGTTATGGATTTGGTTTACTATTTTCTTAGATGATTTGCTTCAGACCGCACTCCATCCATCTTTTCCAGTGTATGCGGAAGATTGTCTCGATGAATTCTGGATTTGATTTAGGACCCTCTTGAGTTTGTCCCAAGTCGTACTCCATCCCTCTTCTCAGCTGTATGGATCAATCAGAGAAATTGGCTTGCCATAATCATATTTATGGAGACTTTTTCAGGTTCTTTTAAATATTCTTTCGGAATCATTATATTTCATTCCTTAAGATTTTTCTCGAGCCAATCCTTAAAGATGAAGCATTCTTCTATAGTGTGTCTGAGCAATCGGTGATACGGGAAATAATTTGGTTCATTCTTTTTATCGACCTAGTCAGGCTTCTTCGGATCTGGTAGTCTAAACTCATGCTTCTTCATCAGACTTCTGAACATCTTGGATACAACTTGATCTTTGAAAGAATACACCATTTTCTGTGGTTCTGCAGAGCTTTTCTCTTATTCCCTGTTCGAGGTGACCCTTCTTGAGGTGGTCGCTGGCTGGACTGACAATTCTATTTTTGAACCTGTTGTGATGAAGACTGATGAGGATTTTCTGCATATATCTTCATTGACTATTTTCCTTTATCAATAGTCGCTATTATTCCTGATTTCTTTTCAAATACTCTAGTTGCCTTGGACTTCTCGTGTGAATCCATATGTTTGATTTCTTCTTGAAGACTTCTGGCTTTACTGAGTAGTTTCTCAAATGATTTGATGGTGAGTCCCTTGAGCATGAAAGCTACTAGGCCATGAATAATTTTGAGTAAAATATCAATTGCATGATGTTCCTGTAGCTTAGGTTCACATTTCATGCTAAGGTTTCTCCACCTCAAAATGTAGTCCACCAAGGTCTCCTTGGGCTTTTGCTTTTCCATCATGAGCTCTCCTATAGAGACATGGTGAAGTGCTCTCGCAAATTTTTTCACAAATAATTGTTCCAATTTGGCAAAGGTTTTCACTGATTCGTTGGGTAAATCGACATACAAATTTGAAGGCGACCCTTGACAAGCTGCTGACGAAAAATTGGAAGAGTAAAGCTTCACTATTCCTTGTGTTGCCACAACTGGCTCGGAAGTGTGCTATATGTTGTTTGGGATTTCTAGTCCCATCAAATATTTTAAATTTTGGGGCCATGAAACCCTTGGGGAAGGGTACGACATCGAATTCTTCGGGGAAAGGTCTACCCTTTAGAATTAATGCACCACCCTTGGATTGGGTTAAGGCCTCCCGAACTTGTTCGATCATTTGCTTAAATTCTATCTCTGGCATGGCGCCCGATGGAGAATCCTTCTTTTGTTGCTCATCTCTATTTGCCGAGGCAACTTCTCTTCTTTCATCTGTAATGTGTATTATCTCAGGTTTGTTGACATCTGGAGATACTAGTTGCGGTGCTTGTGATTGCCCTTGAATGGTGGACTTGGCTGTCATGGCTGCGTCCATCTATTCTATCTTTTTCTCCAATTGTTTGACTTGCTCATCAATTAGGAGAATAGCCCTACGCAGCTCATTTATGGCGTTCTCTTTGACGAGAGGTTGAACCTCACAGGCAGATGTAGCAGCTCTAGTTTTGATGACATGGAAATCCATGAAATCCTCTTTGAGGTAATTATTATTGTCAAAATCTTCATCATTGTTGTCGAGGGAAACTCCGTGTTCCCAAGCCAACTCAAAAATCTCGGCCCAGAGCTTTTCAACTTTTTCTTCGATCATTGATTCTTTGATTTTTCTATGATCCGGAGGACCCTGCTAGACCTTCTTCTCTTGTTCTTCCATTTTACTGGCAATGGCTGCAACGATGTCAAATATTTCGGACCTGACTTCATTCCATGATCTTGCCCTGCGGGCTCACTGGAATATATTGGTACAACGATCTTGGGTATATATACTTTTTTCTTTGACGATGATGCTTCAGGATGGAGTGTCCTAGTAGAAACATTGGTATGTCCAGGAAAAGTATGCTCCCCATGGTGCAGACCAAATACAATATCGGGTAATCTCTTTGTCTTTTCCTTTAGAATTTTAGGGATGTCTTTGTAGCAGGTGATTGGTAGGATTCTTGGACCTAGTCTTGACTTAATGGGTCGACAACCTGCGGTCTTCGAGATGGAAAAATCTTTGGTGACTATGGTGGTATCAACTCTGCTTCCTAAAGAAACCATACAAGAATACGAGTAAGCAAAGCGTCAGTTAACTTATGAGATTCTAGGCAGATTTGACCTCCTTTAAAATTTCTTTCTTCATGCGAGGGGATATTGCATGTCCCACTCGTTTAAGTAGTTTACTCATTGAACAACCTTCTCTGGCGGCTAGCCTTTAAAAAAATAAACTAACTCGAGTGATAGGAGTATGTTTCTTTCTCTCCAAACCCTATCCATGATGTGATGGTAATGCAACAACAATCTTCTGGATACTTTCATACCCGTTGGTATCCATCAAAGTATGGAATCTACTTCCCTGCAGAAGTGTATATAATTTCGGTAATTCTAACTCCTCTTGGTGAGGCTCTTCATCAGTAGGTACTTTATTAAGAGCCTGAGCTTTAGTAGCCCTTCAAACTCTCCTACTATATTTTCTCCTTTGGGTTCGGGTTAGCGGTGCAGTCTTTGAACCCGACCTGATTTCGAATACTGGTGGTGGGACGACCAATCCTTCAGTAGGATCTTCAATGATCATTAGCTCTTTCCCCTTAGCAGCAGTGGGGACAACAGGCTTGGTAAGTGCCACAACGGCAACAATAGTATTGGCTTTCTTATAGTAAGGGAAGTCTTGAAGACAGTTCAGGTTGAACTCAACAGACAGCTCCTGAAATTCCGGAACGGTAAATTTCATTACGACGAACAGAGCCTTCCTGAGCATAACCTTGAGGTCTTTAAATCCAGCTGGTGGGAGCAATGTTGCGCGCTTCATGGCTTGTCAAAAAGTTGCACGAAAATGTCAGCGTTGGGTAGGACATTGTAGCAACTTTAAAATAGAAAATTTTGGGGTTAGTTATATGGCCAAAACCTTGTAATCTTAGTGAAAGCACGTAAGTCCTAGTTTGTGGGAATTTTTAAAATTTTTAGTAAAAATGTAATTTAAAAGTATAAAATTTTAATTAATTTTGAAGTGTGCGCATCACAACATAATTTGATTTAATTTGCAAAATAGCAAATTAAATTGGAAAGGAGATGTGAAGTGTTTAGGACCCTGTGCGAGACCCATTTAGTAACACACAATGCCCAGGTGGAACTAGTCCACCAACACACCTATAGGGGTCCAACCCCACATGAAGATTTAAAGAGTCGTTAATGGTCTCCTGAACCCCTCTGTTCAACGGTGATTGAACAAGCAGTTCTGAAGTCTAAAGAGTTGGCCGTACTTTCCCAAGGAAGAAATGGGTAAATTATGTCAACGGAAGAAGGGTAATTTGGTCCAACAGGGTCATGGAGACACTACTGATATATTAAGATAGTACTTTCCTGATTTAAATGGAAAGAGAAACTTTCCCCAACAGAGTCGCCAGAAGTTGTCGGCACTATTTTGGTTTGGGGAGTTGTCCGTAAGAAGTTGTCAGTCACTGGAATCGAAATCCCATTGCCTGCTTTGGAAGGACATTTAAGTTTAAAAAAATTTGAAATCAAACTGACCTCATATTTTTCATAGTTTAAATGAAAGAGCACTATACCTCAAATCCTATATCTATCCCGAAGGATAAACATAAGATTCAACGGTGAGGCTCAATCAAACAAACTAAGAAATGTATGACAAAAGTTTGGTCCGCGAAACCGTTTTATTTGTCGATAATTTCCCCTATTTAATATGAAGAATTAAGCAAAGTTTATATTAAGCATTCAGAAAAGCTTCCTATAAAGGCAAGCCCTTATAGTTAATTACATCTTAAATGATTGAAATCACTTAAGAAAACTCTCGATAAAAATCAGGAAATATTATCTTCAAGGAATTCAAAGGAAATGACTTTTCAATGAAATCGAACAAAGAGGTGTGAAATGAGAATGGCTCAAGTTTAGAAAATTTTATTGTAGAGTCCAAAGGAGGAAGAACTACGGGACGTCATAGATCAGGAGGAGAACCTCGGTGACTTCACAGTTTATCTTATTATTTGGCTTTAATTTAGAGGAGAAAATTATTTAAGTGTTTCCTCCTGCAGATTTTATTTGTTAGGGTTTACATTTGTGTTAAGCAATCAGATAATTAGCCTGGAAGATGTGAGGATTTAGGTCCTAACGAATGACAACCTCAAAATCCTATGGCGAGTTAGGGCTTATATTATACAACATGGTTGTACAAAGGCCTAAAGATGAGTTGAGGATTTATGTTGCATAAGCATTCTAAGGAAAAGAATTGGTTTGGCTGGGGGAGACAGGTTTTGCTATTGAAGATGGCCATGCTGCCCACCAAGCTAGCTCCAAGCTCCTTACCGTGATAAGTTTAAGTTTTCTAGAGTGTCCAATTATGATGTCAAATCAGGTGGCTCTATGGTTATAGTTCTTTAAATATTATGGGGCATATTAAAGTTGATTACAACAACACTGGTTAGGATCCCATGGTTCCCTCGTTCCGACACCACTATTTTCAATTAGATTCACTTAGTCCAAATAAATTTAATAAACTCAACTTGATGAGTTCCATACTTTCATTTAGACCGTGGGAAGCCTCATTAGTAACTGTAGGTTACCTCCTTCGAGGGATTCCCGATCACCCGATAGAGACGCTTAATTTAGTTGTAGTTGTTGTTTTGTGTGATGTTTGTGATTAAATTTTGAGTTGTCTTATGTTTTGAATTTTGTGGGGGGTGAATTTTATCTTGGTTGATTTTAGTTTTGGTTTTGGTTTTAACTTTGTGGCTATCGTGATAGTTTTAGTTTTCATGCAGGGTGACATCGTTGTTTAGCATGCAGGTTTGTGTTAATATCAAAAATACATTATGAAAGTACAAGAAAGACGACACTACAAACTGTAAAAGAGTACCTAGCGAGTCTTCTCGTTCCACCACCTGAAACTCAAAATGCATGTTAGGGCATTTCATAAGAAGGAAAGTAAAGTTTAGGTGACCTACCTAAACCCTAGGTCATATCTCGGTGGATTCCTATTAGTTTGATTAAGGATGATTTTTGTCAAGCAATACATATTAATTTTAGTAGACCTCTGAGATATCCAACAAGTGTAGAGGAAGAAGCTTGTCCATGCTTCCCTCTCACTGCCTGGTGAAAAGTTTTGAGCCAACTTTTTGTTATCAAATGAGTAGGGCAATTATCATTTCTGATTTAATTTGTAAATTATGTTGGTGAAGACCCTTAAAAGGGGCAAGTTAATGTTATCAAGGTACTTAGCCAACTTTTTAATTTGGGCTTGTAGTGTTCCAAAGTTTCTTTAATTTTAGCCATGTCTACTTTTTTTAATCCTTATTTAACAAAATTTGATTTAGCTTAGGTCACTACTAAGCCCTTAAGATTTTGGTGGATGTCTTAAAAAAAGATTAAAATTTTAAGTGATGATGATTCATTTTTGAAAGACATTTGGACATCAAATAGGGGTATTAAATTTACGAGTTATTAACACCCAAAATTATACCCCTAAGTCTAGGATCATTTATTTGACTATACTTCCAAATTTTAATAATTTTAGGAAATTACAATTTTATTTATTTTTTATTAGGAAACAATGAGATTGGTTTCTACCAATTAATCCCCTTTTGGTTTCAATCATCCAAATGAGTTAGTTAAAATCAGAGGTTAGCATTTTCCCTCTTTGAATTAAGCCTAAATGTTAATTAAGGCTAAACATCCAAAATTACACTTTTGCCCCTAAGGCTCCATCACCTCATAATTTGTCAAATTTAATTCAAATGACTTTGAAATTTTTATCTTACCTTACTCATGGGTCAATTAAGACATCAAAGGAGAAAATGTGATTTTTCAAAATTTAATTTAATTTACATATTTATTTTTATACAAAAATAGGATTTTTCAAAGAAAATTTTATAACTTGACGAAGGCAAAGCTTAATCCCTTGAAATTTTTACTGGAGGTAGACTTAGATCAGAGAACCATTTGGACCAAATTTCTTGATTTATTGAGCTTTTTTTTAATTATTAGAAATATGTTAAGTGATGCAATATTTATTAATTATAAAATATTTTAAGAGTTATAAATTAAGTTTTATGTTTTTGAAAATCTCCCTAGGGTTAGAGGACCTAGAGAACTAAATTTTACATTTTTTTGAGTTTTTTTTTATTTATTGGAGTTATTTTGGTGAAAATCCATTTATTAGCCTTTAAAAATTACTTTAAGCTTTAAAATTCAATATCTTCATTTAGAAAGTCAAGAAAAATATTCCAATTATTCTTAAAGGCTTAGAAAATAATTTAGTTCATTTCCATGAATTTCTTTATTTTTGTGATTTTTATCATTTTTTATTTATTTTAAAGATTTATAAATAGGCTAAAAATGAAGTTTTTATTTGAAACACCATTTTATTTTTATAAAATTCGTTTAATCACAAAGAACTCCAAAAACCAATTTTCATAAGTTTTTTTAGTTATGTTTTGATTATTAAAAAATTATTTTAGTGTCAAAAATGTCATTTAATTTAGAAAATCAATTTGAGTTATCAAATGAGTTCAAAATGTTTTAAAATTTTTATAAGGAGTTCTCTGAGTCTTAAAAAATAGTGGAGATAAAAAATCAAGTCATTTTGATGTTTGTATTTTCCAAAATTAATTATCTTTATGTTTTGGAGTTTGTAAAGATTAGGTGCATTTTGAATGACTTTGCTCATGAAAGATTTTTCAAATAGTTCTCTGGTCATACTAGACCTACCAAAATTTTCTTGGATTTTTATAAGCAACATGCTAATTATTATGATTAAATTATGAAAATAATAGACATATGCTTGAAAAATATGGATCTCTGTCTAGAGGTCTCCCCTGACTTTGGAAAAATTAAGGAATGCTCCCCTTATGAGAGGCTACAACATGTAAAAATTGCAAGCCATGGTGAAATGTATAAATGCATGGAGAGTTAAAAGACTCCTAACCCTAATTGATTTATTAAAAATTAAATACACATCATGGAATTCAAATCATTTCCACATTGTTCTCCTCTATTCACTAAGCAAGGGAGTATTTTTTATTTATTTTTGTGATTTTTCTACACCAAGATATGAATTTTCAAAGTTAGGGAGCATTTTCTAATTAATCTAATTCCTTATTTATCTATTTAAACGTGCGACACCATGTCAACCTACAGTGGCTAGGGAGCTCGACACGGCGCGCTCCTATTTGACGCCGCCATCCACCTTACCGGTGACTAGGCCCGTAGTTCGTATAAGGGAGAGTTGGCTAGCTTTATCTCATCTTTTAATGAGATAAACGTGCAATCAGACGGCTCTCCATCATCGTCCCCAATGGCCTAACCCGAGAACTGTCCATCTTCAAGGCTTTATATCTCCCTCATTTCTCAACCAAATTGAATTTTTTTTTTAAATGCTCTTCTAAACTAGAGGAACATATCTATATGGTTAAGATGCCATGAAATTAAGCCTAAGAAAATGTAGAATCAAAATAGGCTTGGGAAGAAAGAGAGTTCAATACCTTTGCTCTGAGAAGGTAAGCTTCAATTAGAGGTGCTCGACACGTTCATTGGGGTCCAAAGAGGCAAGGGATTGAGCCTCTTGCTGTGGTGTAAGGCTTAGGTTTGAATTTGACCAAGCTTGATTTCAGGTGTTGGTCTAGAGCTATGTTAGGGTTTTTGTAGAAGGGGGATTTGATGGGGCTTCTCCTTATTTCATTGTGGTGAAGGTGTGGGTAAGTTTAATTTGAGCTTGGTGGACCTTGGAGGTGTATTTAGCTCTTTCCTAGTTTTACGTAGAAGTTTAAGCTCAAAATTGAGCTTCCAGAGTGGGAATCTGTGGGGGAAAGTGGTTGGCTTGAGCTGAGGAGGTCTCAAAGAGTCTCTGTGAGCAATTTAGGGGGCTCTCTCTGAGAAAATTTCAACTCTCCTTTCATGGCAGTGGAGGGGAGCTTTTTATAAAAATGGCTTAAGGCTTGCTGCCATGGCCAATGCTTGGGTGCAATGTGATGCTTAGGTGGAGAGCAGAGGGGCTTTAGAATTTAAATTGGGTGAGCTGGCCTCTATGTTTGAATTGGGTGATGTTTAATAGGGGGTGGCCCTCGTTTTTGGCTTCTCCGGTGACTATGCCGACCGACCATGGCAGAGGGAGGTGGCTAGGTGTTCAAGAACCTGAGGGGAATCTGTCAAAGCAATTAACATAAATTGGTGGGAGGATTTGGCAAGGATATCTTTGGTTTGGGCAATTAAGGCAATAAATCCCTTAATTTTGGGGACCCTTGGTGCATAGCTCATTTAGCTTGGATTAGGTGGTCTTGTCTTAGTCCTAGGGGTCCTAGGATTGGCTGTGGTGGAGTTAACTTGGTTATGTTGAGTTTAATTTGGTCAAATTTGGTGATGGGTCCATTTAAGTTCACATGGTCAAGGGTTGGGTTTGGGTTAGGCTAGCCATGATTTCAAGCCCAATTTAATTGTGCATTTGATGTAGATAATTGTAAGGAACATTTTTGGTGAAGGGTTGAAGTGATTTTGAGTTCAATTGCAGGGTCAATTTGAAGGATTTTGGAGATTTGGTCATTTTGGGCATGTTGGGCTAGACTTCGATTTATATTGGGCTAGCTTTGGGCTAAGTCCAAATTGATTTTTAAGAATGGTTAATAGGAATGCCATGAAGAGTTTTTAACATGAATTGGGTGCCAATTTTGGGGCTAAAGCATTCAATTTGGTGAAATTCGAAGACATAGTCAAAATTAAGTGCAATTGAGGCTTTACCAAGGTTAATTGAAGGTCAAGTTTGATGTATAGGGATATTACGAAGAGTTTACAACATCAATTGTGGCAAATTGAGTGGGATGTAGGTTCAATTTGGTGAGATTAAGTAATGTGACCAAAAGTGGGGATTTGATCTAAATCAAAATTGGGCTCAAAGCATGGGCATATTAAAGGTGAATTTGAGTTTAGAATTGAAATTGGGGGAAATGGTGACAAATTAGATGGACATTTGAGGTGGATTTGGGGAAATTGGGCCTTTAACAAGAACTTGGGAGGTTTGGACAAAGGTGGTCAAAATGAAATTGAGAATACTTGGAGTATTTTGGGAATTTTGGAGATTTTTTTTGGAATTTTTGAAATTTTGGGCTAAGGAGTTGTATTTTGGTAATTTGGCAATTTTTTAGTAATTTTGGGTAATTTGGGTATTTTCAAAAGGTTTGAAATGAATTTTGAAAAAAATTGTGTATTTTGGGTAAATTTGAAAATTTTGGCCAAATTTAGGGTTCCAACGGTATCTAGGTAATTTGGGGGAGTTTAGGGGCAAAAGGCTAAGTTGGGCATTTTGGTAGAGATGAGGTGCTAACCACCATTAGTAAGCCATGGACCAATGGAAACCCCATTTGGGTCCTCTATGTACTGGTCTTAGCTAAACCCTAACCTAGGGCCAATGGGTTTAGGGGACCATTTACATGAGTAACCATCTACATTAGTATCCCAAAAATTATCAAGGGATTAAAGTTAAGAAATTTTGGTTTGTGCTTGTGAGTGGTTGTGAGTGAGCTGATTGTTGGTGTGTGCCTTAGCTCTAGACCAACACCCAAGGCCAACCATAAGGTCCAACAGTCTTATAGGAACTCTTCTTGAGCTCCCCCATAGTGACCCTACCTACTAAAGTGCTAGAGGTTATGACCAATATGTAGAACTTCAAGTTGAGTAAAGAGGAGTTTAGAATTTCTAATTGTGAGGGTTCCTTCTCTAGTTTTGTAGGAATAATTAACTAGAAATCTTATGGCTAGACCTTAGGCTATTAAAGAGGAAAACTAGACCTCAAACAAAAATGAGGTCAACAAAGACTTTCTATTTAAGTCCCAAATGTCGATCCCACGAGGAAGCTTTAAATTTGAAATGATAAATTAACTAGAAAATTCAAAGAAATAAAACAAAATTACTGTCACTAATTTCAAATGTTTGAGATACTATCAAAATTAAATTATTAACTACTAACAAAATTTAAATGCATATTTTAAGTTAGTAACTACTAATTATGTTTATGTGATGAAGTTTTCTTATATGAAAAAACATCTTTCCCACTACAATGAGTTTTTGGCGAAATGAGATGAGATAAATGTTTTAAATTTGTATTGCACCAAAGACGAGCAATTTTAACTCTCTACCCTGATTCAGTGTTATAGAAACACATTGGTTAATCTTAGGTTTAGTCCCTAAATCCGTGGCTAGGCTAGGAGGGTACTGGCTCCCATTCTAGAGCTCCCACTTCCCTTCCCCTGAAGGCTAACTCTAGCTTTAGTTCTTTAAACACTAAAATTGAATTGGGGATTTTAGTGTGTCACCCAAAAAATCTCCAATTCTTCTCTAAACAATGTATATTTCTTTATTTATTTGCACTTAATTCCATGAACGAAATACTCATTCATGGACTTAAATGTGATTCTCACTCTGTTGTAGAACTCACACTCCATTTCTCGTTTCATATGTTTCACAACATATTTTAACAATATAATTGGTCAGATCAAAAAGTAAATTATGAAAAAACTATCACAATTTATTTTATATTTTAACATTGACACATCCAAATTATCTCTTCATTTCATCATATCTCAAAGTAGGGAGAAAGATAAAAGGGAACTACTCAGATTTCATAAGAAAGATACAACAAAACACAAATTTTATATATAAAAGAAAGTTAATACAATAATAATAAACAAACAACACTTATCTAAAACTCTTTCTCAAAGCAAATCCATTGTATCATCTCTTAAGAAATTTTGGAAGAAGAAATCTCTCACTTCTCTCCCTCTCCAACACTTCTTAGAGAGTAATTCACACTTAAACTCACTATAAAAACTCAAAAATATAAAGAAAATAAATGACCAATGGCGAGGAATGGCGTGGAAGGATGTAAAGTGGCAAGGAGGAGCGCAAAGAGATGCGAATGGGGTGAAGGAGATGCTTTTCTGATCAATTTTGGCTCTAAATAGAGCCTTGGGTCGGTTCTCCAATAGGTTCATCCAAAAACTCTTCAAAAAGTCCAAATTTGTCACCTGCACCGACACTGGCGCCGTCGGCGCCCATTCTGACACGGTCAGTGCCAGAGGCCATTTAATTAAATCTGTCTTCTCTGTAAAATTGCGTCGTCGACGCTGAACAATTTTTTAATAATTCCATTTTAACTTCAAATTCCAACCTTTTTGCTTCATTTTTTCTCCAAGTCCTAAAAATTAACGATCTGCAATAAAACATAAAAAATATCTTTCATTAAAGTGCAATATCACCAAAAATGAATATAAAATATGGGTCTAAAAAGACATATTTTTAGTGTATCAAAATCCCCCAAACTTAAATGTTACTTGTCATCAAGTAACTCTTTTACTACATAAAAATATGACTCATGGCAAAGATTTTAACTTCTAGATTTCTATATTTTAGTCCGCTAAATACAATAGTATAATTTAAAAAAATGTAAAATAACTCCAGTTACTACTCAAGGTATAACAATATCTAGCATTTAAGTCTAAGATTTCTTATTCTCTATTTCTTTTCAAAGGAAAATTGCAAATTATTCATATTAAAGCCACTTAGAATATCCATATGAAAAAGAACTTCATGAAACTTTACTAGTAAATATGCTAATACTGAAATATAAGTTTAGAATATGCGGCCAAGCCTCCTTCTTTAAGTTTATTCAAGTGAAGCCAATTTTTAATTGGGCATCTCCTCAAGCTTCTCCTAATACATATTTTCTTTTCTTTTCTTTTACTTTTCTTTTCCTTTCAGGATCATTTTCAATCATTTTTCTTTTCTTTTCTTTTCTCTTTTTTTTTTTATGTGAGGAATACTATATCTGAATAGCTTTTAATGATTATGAACTTCACTATCTTCTTCTTAAAGTTAAAAACTTTTCACATTCCTTCACTCTATAAATTTATATTAGCCTCAAAGATTTTTCATAAAATTTTATTCTTTTTTTTCTTACAAGAATTCTAAGGTTTTTAATATTTCATAAATACAAATTCCTTTACTTAAAATAGAAAAACCTAGCCTTATTCTATCTTACCAAATATCTTAATCTTTAAAATTAACCTTTAAAATTTTTTTACTTAAGTTTACTATATATTTAGAAACAAAAATATAATTATCTAAAGTTACCCTCTAATAACAAAGGTCATGTTAAATTTTAAAATATTTTAAAAATATAGCTACTTAAGGATAAATAAAATTAAGTTTCATTTTTTTAAAGGAATTTTTCTTTCCCCCCTGAACTTAAATTTTTAAAAGATTTAGCATGAAAAACTAAAAAAAAATGATGAAAGAAAACATTTAATCCATAAAGGAAAGACTTACCCGTTGAAGGTTCTGATATTGAAATTTAACTCCAAAATTTTAAATAACACATAATACATATAAAAATTTGCTGAGTAAGAGTTAACTACAAATAAATCCAACAAAGCACTAAAAACTAATAACTTCATGCAATTTCATAGTTCCATTGTTCACAACACAACATAACAATTAAAATAAAGTGTCACAATCCATAAACAAAGTCTCAACAATAAAGGTGTCGACACTATTTTGGTTGGAGGAGTTACTTATTAAAAGCTGCCGGTCACCGGAATTGAAATCTTGTCGCCCGCTTCGGAAGGACATTTTAATTTACACACACACACACACACACACACACAGATATATAT
>JXCR01111009.1:80622-150408 GCA_002079205.1 Phalaenopsis hybrid cultivar | reverse complement strand
ACGTTTTAATATATATATATATATATATATATATATATATATATATATATATATATATATATATATATTAAAAAAATATGAAATTAAACTGGCCCCATATTTTTCATAGTTTAAATGAAAGAATACTATACCTCAAACCCTGTATCTATCCCGAAGGATAAACACAAGACTTGAGGATGAGACTCCATCAAATAAACTAAGAAATGTATAACGTCCATTTGGTATGCAAAATCATTTTGTTTGCCGACAATTTCCCTTATTTAATATGAAGAATTAAATAGGGTTCGTATTAAGACGGGTTCGGGCGAGCATCCTATAAGGGAAAGCCCCTATAGTTAATTACATCCTAAATGACCGAAGTCATCTAAGAAAACTCTCGATAAAAATCAGGAAATATTATCTTCAAGGATTTCAAAAGGATAGGGCTTTTCAATGAGATCGAATGAAGAGGTTTCAAAAAGGAATGGTTCAAATTTGAAAAATTTATTGTAGAGTCCAAAAGAGGAAGATCTAGGGGATGCCATAGATCTAGAAGAAAACCTAGGTGATTGCCCAGCCTATCCTATGGTTTGGCTTTGATTTTGAGGAGAGGTTATTAAAGTGTTTCATCCTGCAGATTTCATTTGTTAGGGCTTACATTTGTGAGCAATGATCACATAAATAACATGAAAGATGTGAGGATTTAGGTCGTGACGGACGACAACCTTGAAATCCTGAGGCGAGTTAGGTCTTAGATTGCACAACATGATTGTGCAAATGCCTAAATATATGGTGAGAATTTATGTTGCATAAGCAAACAACCTCGAAGTCCTATGGTTTAGTTGTTTATTTCTAAGGAAGGAAATGTTTAACTGGGAAGACAGGTTTTGCTGTTGAAGATGACCGTGCTTCCCATAATGCTAGCTCCAAGCTCCTTGCCGTGATGAGTTTGAGTTTTCTAGGGTGTCAAGTTATGATGTCGATTAGAGCGACACCGATTAGGATCCTACGGTTCCCTCATTCCGACACCACTCTTTTCTATTGGATTCACTTAGTCTAAATGAATTTACTAAACTCAATTTAATGAATTTCATACTTTCATTTAGACCATGGGAAGCCTCGTTAGCAACCGTAGGTTACCTCCTCTAAAGGAATCCCGATCATCCGATAGAGGCATCTTAATTCAGTTTCAATTGTGGTTTTTGTGATGTTTGTGATTAAATTTGAGTTTTTTTGTATTTTGAATGTTGTGGCGGTGAATTTTATCTTGGTTGATTTTAGTTTTGGTTTTGGTTTTACGACTAACTCAGTATTTTTGGGTTTTCATGCAGAGTGACATCGTTGTTTAGGATGCAAGTTTTGTAAGCATAAAAGAGCACAGTATGAGAAAGATGACACTGTAAACTATAAAAGGCGTGCCTAGCGAGTCTTCTCGTTCCACCACCTGAAACTCAAAATGCATATGAGAGCATTTTAGGTAAAGCAGAAATACAAGATTTTGATAATCTACCCCACCTTAGGTCATATCTTGGTGGGTCCCTTTTGACTTGGTTATGGATGATTTCATCAGGTAAAACATATTAAGTTTAGTAGACCTCCGAGGTATCCAACAGCTCAGGAGCAAGAAGTAGGTCCATGCTTCCCTCTCACTGCATGGTGAAAAGTCTTAAGCTCATTTAAACTTATTATGTTGCTTAATAACTCATCCTGTAAATACCTTTAATGCTCAGTAAACATTGGTTTTTTAATTATCCCTAAGAGTAGGGTAATTATCCCTTATAATTTAATTTGAGAATTATGTAGGTGAAGACCCTTTAAAGGGGCAAGTTAATGCTATCAAGGCACTTCACCAACTTTTTTTAATTTGGTCTTGTAGTGTTTTAAAGGTGTTCAATTTTAATTATGTTTACTGTTATAATCCTCATTTAATCAAATTTGATTTAGCTTAGGTCAGTACTAATCCCTTAAGATTTTGTTTGATATCTTAGTTATTATGTTTTTTGGAAAAGATTGAATTTTTAGGTGATGATGATTCATTATCAAAATTTTTAAAAATCATTTAAATCATTAAATAGGGTATTAAATTGGTGAGTTATCAACACCCAAAACCATACCCCTGAGTCTAGGATCATTTAATTTGATAGACTCCTAAAGTTTGATAATTTAAGCAATTTACAAATTTATTTTTTAACTAGGGAAAAGTGAGATTGGTTTCTATCAATTACTCTCATGTGTTTCAATCATCCAAATATAATAATCATGATCAAAGGTTGCTCATTTCCCCTTCTTGAATTAAGCGTAAATGTTAATTAAGGCCAAATTTTCAAAATTACACTTTTGCCCCTAAGGCTCTATCACTTCATAATTTGTGAAATTTAATTCAAATGACTTTGGAATTTATATCCCACCTTACTCATGGGTTAGTTAAGACATCAGAGGAGAGAATGTGATTTTCAAATTTTAATTTAATTTACATATTTATTTTTATGCAAAAGTAGGTTTTTTCAAAGAAAAATCCATAACTTGACCAAGGCAAAGCCTAATCTCTTAAAAATTTTACTGGAGGTAGACATAGAACAGAGAATCATTGGGACTAAATTTATTTATTTATTGAGCTATATTTGAATTTTCAAAATTATTTTAATTTCTTGAGAATTTATTAACTATAAAACATTTTAAATGTGGAAAATTAAGTTTTATATTTTTATTAAATATTTCTAAGGTCAAAGAAACCAGACAAACATATTTCACATTTTTTCTGATTTTTCTTGAATTGTTAGAATTATTTTATTGAAAATCTATTTTTAGCCTTTAAAAATTATTTTAAGCTTCAAAATTTAATATCTTTACTTAGAAAATTAGGAAAAATATTTCAATTGTTCCTAAGTGCTTAGGAAACAATTTAGAATATTTCCATAAATTTTATTACTTTTTGTGATTTTTATCAATTTTTTAATTATTTAATTGTTAAAAATAGGCTAAAAATGAAGTTTTTATTTTAATTACTATTTTACTTTTTGAAAATTCCTTTGATCACAGAGAACTCTAAAAACTAATTTTTATAATTTTTTGAGTTATATTTTAATTATTAAAAATCATTTTAGTGTTAAAATGACACTTAACATAGAAAATCAATTTGAGTTATCAAATGAGCTCCAAATATTTTTAAATTTTTATGGGGAGCTCTCTAAACTTCAAATTATAGTGGAGGGTTAAAATTAAGTGATTTAGATGTTTAGGTTTCCCAAAATTAGTTTTATTTGTGTTTTAGGGTTCATGAAAATTAAATGCATTTTTGATGACTTGGCTCATGAAACATTTTCTAATGGGTTCTCTGGCCATGGAAAACCTTCCAAAATTTTCTTGGAATTTTCTAATAAACATGCTAATTATTATGATTAATTTATGCAAATATTAGACATAAACTTGAAAAATATGGATCTTTGTCTAGAGATCACCTCTAACTTTGGAAAAATCCGAGAATGTTCCCTAAGATAGAGGCAACAACATGCCGAAATTTCAAGCCATGGTGCAATATCTACATGCATGGAGAATCAAAAGGCTCAAAACAATATTTAGTTAATTAAAAATAAATATGCATCAAATGAAATTCAAACTATTTACAAATTGTTCTCTTGTGTTCACTGAGCAAGGGGGTATTTTTATTTTATTTTTGTGATTTTTTTACAGCAAGATATGAATTTTTAAAGTTTAGGGAATTAAATAGAAAAAGCCCTATTTTTCTACTTAAGTGACGCGGTGCCGCGTCAACCTACGGTGGCTCTGAAGCTCCACGCGACATGCTCCCATTTGACACCGCCTTCCACGCCAGTAGCCACACATCCCGCCTTTTCATTTTCTCTATCCATTCGGTGCGATTGGAGCCATCCGTATGATACACGCGTGATCCAATGCTGCATGGTCATCGTCCCCGATGCCCTAGGCCAATAACCGTTCATTTTCAAACCTTGATATCTCACTCATTTCTCAATCAAATCAAGTGAAATTTGTTTCTAAATGCTCGTATCGATTAGTAGAACATATCCATATGGTAATGATGCCATAAAACTAACCCTTATCAAATGGAGAATCAAAACAATCTCAGGAAGATGAGAAGTTCAATACCATTGCTCTGTGAAGGGAAGCTTCAATTAGAGGTGCTCGACACATTCATGAAGGTCCAAGGAGGCTAGGTATTGAGCCTCTTGCTGTAGTGAAAGGTCTATGTATGAATTTGACAAAGCTCGATTTCAGGTGTTGGTCTAGAGTTATGCTAGGGGCTCTGTATGAGGGGGATTTGATGGGGCTTCTTCTTCTTTCACTGTGGCAATGGTGTCGGTGAGTCTAATTAGAGTTTGGTGGACTGTGGAGCTATGAGGAGTTCTGTCCTAGTTTTGGCAAAAGTTTGAGCTCCAAATTGAGCTTCAAAAGTGGGGATCAGTGAGGGAAAATGGTTAGCTTGAGCTGAGGAAGACTCAAAGAGGTTGTGGGATCAATTTGGAGGTCTCTCTTTGAGAAAATTTCAGCACCTCTCCCATTGGCCATGGAGGTGAGCTTTTATAAAAATGGCCAATGGTGGCTCTATGGGTCAATTGAAGGGTGCAAAGTGCTGCCTATGTGGAGGGCAGAGAGGCTCTAAAGTTAAAATTGGATGAGGTGTCCTCAAGGTTTGAATTAGGTTTGGATTTAGGGGAGGTGGCTCACGGTTTTAGTGTTTTTCGGCCACTAGGCCGGCTAGCAAAGATAGAGGAGCTGGCCAAGAGGTCAGGTGAGCCAGGGGGAGGTTCAATTATCACTTACCCCCAAGGGTTATTCATAATGGTGAGGATTTTTGGCTTAAGACCCAAATATGGGCATAAATCCCTTAATTTAGGGACCCATTGGTCAATAGATTGGTATGAAGGGTTTTTTATGGATTATCATTGTCCAAAGGAAGGTCTTAGTGGCTGTGGTGATCTTTGGTTGGCCAATTTGACATGGCTAGGTTAATTTTTGGTGAAGGGGTCCATGTAGGTCAATTTGGCCAAAGCTTTGGTTTGGGCTAGGCTAGCCATGACCATAAGTTCAATTAATTGATTAAAGTCATGTAGATTATTGTCATGAAGACTTTTGGTGAAGACTTGAAATGATTTTAAGTTCTATTGGGGGCCGAATTTGAAGGATTTTGGGATTTTGGTCAATTGGGGCATGTTGGGCTAAACTTGGGTCTAGATTGAGCTAGGCTTGGGCTAAGTCCAAATTGATTGTTGAGAATGGTCAAAAAAAATGTGATGAAGAGTTTTAACCATAAATTGGGTGCCAATTTTTGGGTTAAGACAATCAATTTGGTGGAATTTTGAGGCATGACCAATTTAGGGCAAAATTGGGACTTTTAGACTTGGGTCAAAATTAATGAAATTGGGGCTTCACTAAGACAAATTGAAGGTCAATTTTGATGTGTAGGAGTGTTATGAAGAGTTTTCAACATAAATTGTAGCAAATTGAGTAGGTTATATGTTCAATTTGGTGAGATTGAGTCATATAGCCAAACTTGGGGGTTTGATTTAGATCAAAATTAGACTCAAAGCATGGGTTAATTGAGCTTGGATTTGGTTTATATGGGTCATATGGAAGGTGAAATTGAGTTTAAAATTGAAATTGGGGAATATTGGGCTCAAATTGATGGACATTTGATGTAAATTTAGGAAAAATTGGGCCTTTAAAGGCAATTTGGGGGTTTAGGTCAAAATGGTCAAATTAGTTAAATTGGGTCATGTGGTAGTTGATAAAAATGAAATTGGAAATATTTAGAAGGTTTCAGTAATTTTTGGGATTTTTTGGAATTTTTGAAATTTTGGGCTAAGGAGGAGCATTTTGGTAAATTGGCAATTTTGTTGATTTTGGGTAATTTGGATGTTTTCAAAAGGTTTGAAATGATTTTTGAACAAATTTGGGTATTTTGGATAAATTTTGAAATTTTGGCCTAATTTATGGTTTCAAGGGTACTTAGGTAATTTTGGGAGTTTAGTGGAAAAAGGCCAGGTTGAGTATTTTTGGTAGAATTGGGGAGCTATCCAACATAAATGAGCTATAGACCAATGAAAACCCCATTTGGGTCCTTTATGTACTAGTCTTAGCTAAATCCTAGCCTAGGACCAGTGGGTTTAGGGGACCATCTACATGAGTCTCTTAAAGGATTAAAGGATCAATGACAAGAAATTTTGGGTTTGTATTTGTGAGTGATTGTGAGTGAGGTGAGTACCTTAGCTATAAACCAACACCCACGGTCAACCCTAAGGGCAAGCAGTCCTATGGGAACTCACCTTTAACTCCTCCATATTGACCCCACCTACTAAGTTCTAGAGGTTAGGACCAAAATGTAGTGCTTCAAGTTGAGTAAAGAGGAGTTTAGAATTTCCAATGGTGAGGGTTTCTTTTCTAGTTTTCTAGGAATAGTTAGTAGGAAAGACCTATGGCTAGACCCTAGGCTACTAAAGAGGTAAACCAGACCTCAACTAAAAGTGGGGTCAACAAATGGACCCCCAATAGGTGGGGTGTGCTGGGTAAGCACACCGCACGTATTTGTGTTGACCGATGAGAACAACAAAACCAATATAGACTATGTAGAATTTGAGTGTGCTATTTGTTTCTGCTGGGGAATTAGCAGATGAATATTTGATCGAGATAAGGAGGTAGGAACTCTCGTTGGGGATTGGAGAGGAGGTTTTGAGTTATTAGATTTCAGGTGTTTATTGAAGATGGGAATCAGTACAGAAGTGCTGATCTCGAGGTGGGAATAGAAGTTTAGGTGTTAATTTTAGAAGAGGGTCAGAAGTTAAGGACCGACTAAAAAAGAAAGGAATCAAAAGTTAAGGACTAAGACCGACCTCAAAAGAGTGAATCAGAAGTTAGGGACTGATTCCAAGATGAGAATTAAAAGTTAAGGATCAATCTCAAAAGAGGGTCGGAAGTTAAGGACCGACCTTGAAAAGAGTGAATCAGAAGTTAAGGACTGATTCTAGGATAAGGATTGAAAGTTAAGGATCAATGACAAAAGAGAGTTGGAAGTTAAGGACCGACCTCAAAAGAGTGAATCAGAAGTTAAGGATTGATTTAAAAATGAGAATTGAAAGTTAAGGATCAGTCTCAAAAAGAGAGTCAAAAGTTAAGGACCAACCTCAAAAGAGTTAATCAGGAGTTAGGGACTGATTCTAGATGAGAATTGAAAGTTAATGATCAATCTCAAAAAGAGGATCGAAAGTTAGGGACCGATCTTAAAAGAAGGGAATCAGAAGTTAAGGACTGATTCCAAAATGAGAATTGAAAGTTAAGGATCAATCTCGAAAGAGGCTCAGAAGTTAAGGATCGATCTTGAAAAGAGTGAATCAGAAGTTAAGGACTGATTCCAGGATAAGGAGTGGAAGTTAAGGATCAATCACAAAAGAGAGTCGAAAGTTAAGGACCGACCTGAAAAGAGTAAATTAGAAGTTAGGGACTGATTCAAAAATGAGAATTAAAAGTTAAGGATCAATCTCAAAAAGAGAGTCGGAAGTTAAAGTCCAACCTCAAAAGGGTAAATCAAAAGTTACTGACTAAGTTCAAGATGAGAATTGAAAGTTAATGATCAATCTCAAAAAGAGGATCGGAAGTGAGCGACCGATCTCGAAAGGAGGGAATCAAAAGTTAAGAATTGATTCCAAAATGAGAATTGAAAGTCAAGGATCAATCTCAAAAAGAGAGTCGAAAGTTTGGGAATGACCTCGAGAGAGTGAATCAGAAGTTAGGGATGGATTTCAAGATAAGGATTGAAAGTTAATGATCAATCACAAAAGAGAGTCAGAAGTCAAGGACTGATCTCAAAAGAGTGAATCACAAGTTAGGGACTGATTCAAAAATGAGAATTGATGGTGTTGAATCCAAAGATACGTGTCGTGTGATAAGGTTGACATTGGTGAAAAGGATGTGTGGAATTTTGTGAGATTTTGTGCAGAATGTGAAATTCCGCGGGGGTGTATATAAAATTAGTGCAGATAAGGATAGTCGTGCTTCTCGAGCGAAGAGTAAGAAACCCTGAAATCGAGAGAATCAACTCAACAAATTTATTTCCTTTTCTTGTTGTTTTTATCACATTTAATTATCAAAATATGTTTTCAAACTTCAATTTTAGTTGGTTGATTTTTTCAAAAAGAGAGTTGTTTTATTGTTTGTTTGTTATTATTATTATTATTAAATTATTTATTTGAATTTTATTATCATAAAAAATTTTGTTGATTTGTTCTTTGTTCATTGTAATCCCGAACCAACACATGGTCAATGGATTTTATACATCGTACAAAAAGGCAATTTAACAAACAAAAATTTAATTCATCTGCTCTAATAAGTGCTACAAGTTAAGTGCAAGCCAAAGGCTCAAAAAGTACAATGCGCAGATTGCATCAAAGTACATAAAAATTGGTCATCCAAGTACATATCATAAACTTAGCATGTCTAATACATGTTATATCTGCTGTAATGTAGTACAACAAAATGGAAAGGAATCCTTTGAATTTCTGTCTTTGATGGGGCAACTTCTTGATCGAGCTGACCTTCTAAGCCACGCTACAGGACAAGAATTCCTTTTGCATGTGCTTAGAGGTGTAACCCTCTCATAGCTCATACAGTAGCAGTTCCTCCAATTCTAGATCTGGTTGAAATCCATATGGCATTTTACTGTTGTCCATTTGTCGAAAGGTCACGGATACCCTATGGAGTCGCACCCCTGGAATACAGTGTTTGGCGACGTCCGCCCCATTTCCTTGAAGAACTAGCACTGAACCAACAGGCAGCGGAATTTCTACAGCTCCTCTGAATTTGTCAGGACCAATGATATCAATTTCTTTTCCAAATAGGATATTGCTTTTTCTCATGAATGAGACCGTGTGGAAAGGCCTCATGAAGTCATGATGATCAATGTGCGGAGGTATGCAGTCTCCTTCATCATATATGTTAATAATACAACAATTAGGAATACAGCTAGCTAGAAGTATATTTCATCTAACCATTCTTTTAATCATCCACTTTATTATTTGAGGTAGTGGATCCACTTGATCGTGTCTGAGAATCCCAGATAGATTTCCTTGTCTATCGTTGGTAAAGTTGTAGCAGTAGCCGCTTTGGATAGTGATCCTACCCTTTTCTCGCATCCACTTTCTTGGCTCGGAATATGTTCTTTCCATAAGATGACCTACTCGACCTCTATTCCTCAAGTCAAAAATGCAGTCAAGAATGTTTTGTTCATAACTTTTTGAGAGAACCATGGTGTATAATTTCAATCCTTCTAATATGTTGATGAACCTCCCTTTCACTTCTTCGTAAAATTCAAAATTTATTTTGTTCACTTTGTTCATCTTATAGTAGTCTGCTGTACTGAAAACCAACGACTGTCGAGGATATTCCCTCATTTCAATATTGGCGGGAACCCAAGCTGGTGTTGATTCTAGTGCTAACATAATGTGTGACTCAGCATCGAAAGGGACATATGGCTCTAGACTCCACGGGATATATTGATCTGTTCCCAGCAGGACATATGAATCTCCCATCTGGCAATCGACGGTCTGAGACCCATCATCGGTAGATGCATACTCCTTTAAGGTGTTGTAGCGCTATAGGTGTAGGACATTGCAGTCCGGGCATTCCACGAATGCCTCTGTAGGTGATGCTTGTGCAGGTATTTTGGCATTGCAGATCTGGCAACCCGTACGAAGAACATCTAAAGCTATTAGTATTTATGGCTCTGCAATAAATCCTGACTCATCATCTGTAGCAGGCATGCTGGAAGAGGTCTCTCTAATGCCTGGATGATAAATGTTCCTTTCAGAAATAAGAGTAAGAAAGTTCTTTGCCTCTTTATGGTGTCTTCTTTCTTCTTGTAAGAAAGCCCTCTGCTTTTGGCGGCTAGCATTTCTATGCTGAGTTCTTCATAGTGGTGCATCTGAAAGTCTTCCATTATTGGCAGTAAGTAAGCCTTCGGTCGGTGTAGCTATCAGGGACGGTAGGAGACTGGTCCCCTCCATCGGGTCTTCTTGTACCATCACATTCTTTCCCTTCAGTGATGAATTGTCTTTGGTGTTCAACCTTAGCAGTGAGGGCAACCCTTCATTTTTTTGTGCACTGATGACATCCATTAGAGGCCCTTCATAATCCATGTTGACTTTACTAAATTTCATGTCAAAGTCTATAGTGCCGCCTTGCAGCGCCATCTCTTCATTGAGTGCGAGGTTCCAGCCATCTTTAAAGGCAAAGATCAGCCTCTGGCTTGAAATTTCTCTACAGAAGACAGAAAAAATGTCAGTGAGCTAATACTTAGCGTGAAAAACAAAAAAACAAAGTATTTATTAAAGGAAATTTTAGATTGTTTTGATGAGAAAATTGTTTATTTATGTATATATTTAATTTAATTTAGTAGAATATTAAGTTTGAAAAGAGAAAACTAAAGTGTGTAATTTTTAAAAATTTTCATTATGTTGAAGTAAATTTTATTACAAGAATTTTTGGACACGGTCACACACGTTCAACCACATAGATAACCTCAAAACAATCAAAATTTCAAAATTTCAAATCAAGTGAAGGTAAGCAATGTCAGGTTGCATAATATGTCTTCAAGTATCATCCGTTGATATGTAGCATGGGTCTTTCACCCCGAAAATCTACTAACTTGTAGGCTCCTCCTATGTAAACCTTTTCAATGACAAATGGTCCCTCCGAAGCTGGATTGAATTTTCCACCTATCTTGCGATGTGCAAGAATAGGCCTTTTAAGCACGATTACGAGGTACCAACTTTGAATGTCTTTGGGCAGACCAATTTGTCATGAGCTTGTACCATCTTTGCCTCGTAAAGTTTAAAATGTTGTTGTGCTTCAAGTCATTTTCCTTCAAGACTCTCTAGTTCCTCGAGCCTGAGCTTGACACTTTCTTCTGTTGTGAGTTGGTTGGCAACTGCAACTCTGAGAGATAGCATCTGAATTTCTAATGGTAGCACGGCCTCGGCCCGTACACGAGCATGTAGAGTGTACATTGAGTGGGTGTCTTGAACGTCGTCCGGTATGCCCATAAGGCTTCTAACAATTTTTTGTGTCAATCTCTTTTATTTTCATCCAGTGTTTTATTTAAAATTTGTACCAATGTCTTATTGAAGGCTTCAGCTAGGCCGTTTGCTCTGAGATAGTAAGTTGTAGAGTATCTCCGATCTATCCGGTGTCTTTTGGTGAAATTGTTGGCTTTTGTGCTTTTAAAGCTGTCCCATTGTCGTAAATTATTCTTCGCAGTACTCCGAAATGGTAGACAACTTGGATTTTGAAGAATTGAAGGATGTGTTGTGCTATAACCTCTCGTAACGGTATTGCCTCTACCCATATAGAGAAATAGTCTATAGCGGCAAGTATAAATTTGTGTCCTTTTGAGGATGGAGGGTCTATCAGACCTATTATGTCTGTGCCCCAACACTTGAATGGTCACGAGGCAACAGTTAAGTGTAGCACATTCTGAGGTTGGTGTAAGACCACCCCATGCACCTGACACTTGACATCTTCTAGTTGTGTCCATGTAATCGGACATCATTGCTGGCCAATAATATCCGAGCCTTTTGATCTTCAGTTTCATCTTCATCCCTGACTGGTGAGCACCACACAATCCGACATGTACTTATTTGACAATATTTTGTGCTTCGGCTCTTCTTAGGCATCGTAGCCACATTTGATCGAACGATCTTCTGTGGAGGATGTCTCCTACTAGGGCATACAACATAGCCTTTTTTGTGATATGGTGTGCCGCTGACTTGTCTTTTGGCAGCTTTCCAGTATGCAAATATTCTATTAATGGCTTACACCAATCTTCATTGATATCAGCAACTGCATTTATCTCTTCTTTTTTTACAAGCTTGTGTAGATTGTCGAGGTCGATTTGAGACAAAATTTGTCTTCCTTGCACTGTGATTTTGATGGAATCCTCCAGGAGACATGCCAGGTCCTTCTCAAGTTTTGCTAGTGCATCGGCATGGGCATTATCTCCCCTAGGAATCCGGTAGAAAGTCACATTGGGAATCTGTTCTAGCAGCTTCATTGCGAATTGATGATATTCTGCTAATCTTGGTTTTAGAAATTTATATTGTCCGACGACTTGCTGGATGACGAGTTGTGAGTCGCCATAGATGACAATGTCTGTTATACCTATTGATATTACTAACTCCAATCTGGTGATTAGGGTTCCATATTTTGCTACATTGTTGGTGCACGATTCTGTCAGGTGGTATGAGAACATCAACATACCCTTATCTGGCGTGATAAAGATCAAACTGATCCCTGCTTTGCCTGGTATGACTGTGCTTGATCCTTTATTTTTCCAGGCTGATGAAGTACCATCAAAGTACATTTCCTAGTGTTGTGCACTGAGAATTCCATTTGTAGTATCTGCTCATCCAGTAGTTCATCATTGAGAGGGTGTGCAACAAGAAAGTCTGCTATAACACTAGGAAATGCCTGGTATGACACTAGGAAATGCCTCGTATGACTGTTCCTGATCCTTGAGGTCCCAGCTGGGAGTGGGTGTGCAGCGAGAAAGTCTGCTATAATCTGTCCCTTGATAGCACGGAGGGGAATAAAAGTTATATCAAATTGCAATAAGATCATTAAATATCTTGCTAGACGTCCGGAGAGTGTTAGTCGGGTCATCAAGTATTGCAACGGGTTAACTTTTGAAATTAGGCTAATCTTATGAGAGAGCCTGTAATTTCTAAGCTTTTGGGTGGCAAAAATTAACATTACACAATGCTTCTCAATAGGTGGATACCTTACTTACATCGGTATCAGACAACGAATCAAGTAGAAGAGTGCGTTTTCTTTACCCTCATCATTGACTTGGGTAAGAGAGCTCTAGGAGAGTTGTCTAAGGTCGTGGTTTAAAGTATCAACGGTTTCCCTGAGATTGGGGCTGCCAAGACAGGAGGAGTCATTAAGTATTATTTAACATCCTCCAAAACCCACTGGCATTTCTCTTACCAAATGAATTTTTTCTTCTTTTTCATTAATGCCAAGATGGGCTGACACCTACCTGAGAGTTTGGAAATAAAATGTCTCGGATATGGGTCGATCTCGATCCCCCGATGACAGACAATGAATCATAGAAACTTCCCTGAGGTAACGCCAAAGGTGCAATTTAAGGGATTCATTTTAAGGTCATATCATCGTAACCTTTCGAACACGATTCTCAAATTGCACAAATGATCTATTTTTTGTTTACTTTTGATGAACAAATCATCCACGTAGCATTCTACTTACTTGTGAATGAGGTCTTAAAAAATCTTTGTCATTGCACGTTGGTATGTTGCACCAGCGTCCTTTAACCCAAACGAAATCACTGTGTAGATGAGAATTCTGATCGACGTTCTGAAGGTTGTAAGTGCTGCATCCTTGGGAGCCATCTTGATTTGGTTGTATCCCAATGATCCGTCCATGAAAGAGAAGATTTCACATGTAGAAGCGAGATCCACCATCATTTCCGGCATTGGTAATGGAAACTCGTATTTTGGACATGCCTTGTTCATATCTCTGAAGTCGACGAAAACACAGATTTGTCCATTTTTCTACTTGAGAGGTACAATGTTAGCTAACCATGTGGGGTATTGTTCTTTTTTCACAAAGTTAGCGTCTATTAATTTCTTCACCTCGGCGATGACTTGCTGCTCTATTTTGAGGCGCATTCTTCTGGGAGCTTGTTTTATTGGGGTCATATCTTTGTCTACTCCGAGTTTATAAACTGCAACCTCTGCTGACAGTCTTGACATTTTGTCATAACTCCATGCAAAGTAATCTTTGAATTCTATTAACAATTTGACCAACTTTAGAGATTCTTCATCGTTGAGTAAAAAACTTATAAATGTTAGTCGGGGTTGTTCTTCAGTCCCGATGTTGATTTCCTTTAACTCAACAACAATTGATTTAATTTCCTTTACAAATTCTAGTGGAGCACTTTCTATTAGCTGATCAGTAGATTCATCCTCTATATCAAGGCAATCCTCTCTTGATTCACTAGTAACAACCATGCAAAATTTTGAATCATCGACTGGTTCGACTGTACTAAATCCGAGATCCTCTTTCTAGTTGAGAGTTTGACTTTTAATACTCCATAACTTTTCAAAAAGCTGTAATTTATATTTTGGCATTTTTTTTTGGCAAATGTCCCTGTTGAATTAACTTTTGTATGCAAGGCAAAAAATAACCAAAAGGCAATTCCATTAATTTATTAGGATCTGCTTCCAAATTTACATGACTTTCAAGATCATTAACATTAGAAGCACCATAAAATTTGATCGGCTTTGAACCAACACTACGAACATCCTTTACATCTAAACTCTCAACCTATTGTGGGAGAATCAGAATAAGGATCATAGCATTCACATAGTGGTTTATCTGATCATACATCGTCTCGTATTCGCTTTTCTCTGCATCTTCTAAGGATATCTTGTACTAAGGTTTCTTCTATTTTGTCATATTATTTAATCTTCAGAACTGTCTTCATCACCAATGCTGATGGTTGGCCTAGTCCGTTCAATAATTAAGTTAGTTTTTGCTCGTCCAAGTCCCAGGCCTCGACCTCGGGTGCACGAACTAAAAGAACCTCCACCAAATTGTTGCAAAAGAGTGGTGGAAGATCATTGAAGCAGAGTTGAATGACTTCCTCTTTGTGATTCATCTGAAGCTTCACTTTTGTTTTTGACAGTTTCATGAGAGAAGACAGTTTTCATTGGTGGCGCGTAGTAGGCTGCATCTTCATAAATGCCAACTTCATGAACTGAAAATGGTTGTAGATCTCCCTTGATGCAATGTTCTTGTCCATCTTTGTAGTACTTCATGCATTGGTGTAGGGATGATGGAACCATGTTGTGTTCATGAATTCATGCTCGACCTAGTAGAGTGTTAAAAGAGGTCTCGGTGTCTATGATATGAAATTTAGTGGTTGTTACGAGTTCTCCAACATTCATAAGCAATGTAATAGATCCAAGGGCTCTTTCTCCCTTTTGGTTGAGTCCTCTTAACATCATTTTATCGGCTGTAAACTCTTGAGCTTCAATGTCCAAATAGGTCCGTGTCCGTAGACTCTTCAAGTTGAGTGATGCTCCAGGATCTACTAATACTTTGGACAACACAAATCTACTGATGTTAATGGAGATATAGAGTGGACAATTGTGATCAGCGGTACCGAGCAGCAAATCTTCATTCGTGAAGGTTACCCCAAGCTATTCTTTCAAGGAGCAAAATTTATCTAAGGATGTACTAGCAAACTGAGCTAAACAAATCTCTAGGTCGAGCAAGGCTGTAACCAGAGACTCTCTCATCTCCTTTCACAAGATTAGAGCCTCGTAGATGCTTAATCGGGCCGACAGCTTCCTAGGATGAGTTAGCACGTTGTAATCCACTTTATATGGTCCTCCAATTTTCTCTTGGTTATGTGTTTCTTCCACTGGTGGGGGTCGAGGTAGTTCTTCTCGAGTTACTTTTTGTTTTCCTTTATCTGTATGAGTATTCTTGGGGGTAACACTCTCTCGCTCCTTAAGTTCACTTCTATAATTTCTTCTTCTTGAGATATCATTGTTGAACCTTCCGGTGTTTCTTCTTGACCGTAAAGATCTAAGTTGATGGCAAGTGGTGCACGCTGGTGCTTGAGGATTGGCTCCTCACTCCAGGTGATGTCGTAGCTGGTATCATTGATGTCTTCTATAGTCTTGTTAGCGAGTTTGTCAGACTCAAGTACGATTTGAGGATCATTTTGAGAATTGAAATCGAGGCTAGATTGGTCATAATCGATTATGTCATTACTATAAACAGTTAAAACTTAGCTAAAATCACAATCAATATATTCATAAGACCCCGGAGGGGCAAAAGATAATCATACAAAGTCAGGAGTTCATGGATTTTCTTCTCCGAATCTGAGACAACCAATCTAGTAGAGGCAGTCCCTATCCTATCCCCCATGCTATCAATCTTTGTGGTAGTGTTCTTCTTTTTCTTTGTCTTTGACAATGACAAACCTTGTGGCAAAATCTTCATCTCCGACTTGACAGGCTGAAGACACTGAATGGAAGTTTGTTGTGACACATTTTGGATTTGGTTTAATATTTTCTTGAATGATTTGCTCTAAACTTCATTCCATCCATCTTTTCCAATGTGTGCGGAAGATTGTTTTGATGAATTCTGGATTTGGTTTAAGACCCTCTTGACCTCGTTCCGAGTCTTACTCCATCCATCTTCTCCAGTATATGGATCAATCAAATAGATCGGCTCGGCCAAAATTACATTTATAGAACCTTTTTTAGGTTATTTTAAATATTCTTTCAGAATTGTTATATTCCCTTCTTTAAGGTTCTTCTTGAGCCAATCCTTAGAGATGAAACAGTCTTCTATAGTGTGCCCAAGCAACCTGTGGTGTGAACAATAATTTAGTTGATCCTTCTTGTCGACCTCTTCGGGTTTCTTTGGATCTAGTAGTCTGAACTCAAGCTTCTTCATCAAATTTCTGAACATTTTGGATACAAATTCATCTTTGAAAGAATACACCATTTTATGTCATTTTGCAAGAGATATTATCTTATTCCCTGCTCAAGGTGATCCTTCTTGAGGCGGTCACTGGTTGGACTGGTTACATTATTTCTGAGCATGCTGTGTTGAAGATTGACGAGGATTTTCTGCATATATTCTCATCGGCTATTTT
The DNA here is from genome assembly GCA_002079205.1 of Phalaenopsis hybrid cultivar. Classification (NCBI taxonomy): domain Eukaryota; kingdom Viridiplantae; phylum Streptophyta; class Magnoliopsida; order Asparagales; family Orchidaceae; genus Phalaenopsis; species Phalaenopsis hybrid cultivar. The sequence continues at coordinate 133,709 of JXCR01111009.1, read as the reverse complement.
CTTTCATCAACAGTCACTACTGTTCATGATCTCTTTTCAAACACTCTGGTTGCCTTAAACTTTTCATACAAATCCATATGTTTGATTTCTTCTTGAAGACTATTGGCTTTACTGAGTAGCTTCTCCAAAGGATTTATGGTGAGTCCCTTGAGCATGAAAGCTACTGGCCCATGGATGCTTTTGAGTAAAATCTCAATTGCATGATTTTCCAGTAGCTGAGGTTCACACTTCATGCTAAAGTTTCTCCACCTCAAAATATAGTCCACAAAAGTCTCATTGGGCTTTTGGTTTTCCATCAAGAGCTCTCCTATAGACACATGATGTTGCGCTCCAGCAAATCTTTTCACAAATAATTGTTCCAGCTTGGCAAATGTTTTTACTGATCCGTTGGGTAAATCGGCATACCAATCGAAGGCAATCCATGACAAGCTGCTGACAAACTGTTGGAAGAGTAAAGCTTTGTTATTTCTAGTGTTACCCCAACTGGCTCGGAAATGTTTTATATGCTGTCTGGGATTTCTAGTCCCATCAAATATGTTGAAGTTCGGGGACACGAAACCCTTAAGGTAGAGTACTTCATCAAATTCCTCCGAGTAAGGTCGACCTTTCAAAATCAATGCACCAACCTTAGATTGGGTTAAGGCCTCTCGAACTTGCTTGACCATTTGTTTAAATTCTTTCTCTACCATGGCGCCTGATGGAGAATCCTTCTTTTGTTGCTCATCTCTGTTGGCTGAGGCAACTTCTCTTCTTTCATTTGTAATGCGTATTATCTCCGGTTGGTTGACCTTTGGAGATGCTAACTTTGTACGTGAGATTATCCTTGAACTGTGGCCATGGTCGTCATGGCTGTGGCCATCTCTTGTATCCTTTTCTCCAGTTGGCTGACTTGCTCATCCCTGAGGAGGATAGCCCTACGCAGTTCATCTACTGTGTTCTCTTCAATGAGAGGTTGAGAGCATTGTGCAGATGCAGCGACCCTGGTTTTGATGACATGGACATCGATGAAATCTTCTTCGAGGTAATCATTGTAGTCAAAATCTTCATCATCATTATCGATGAAAACTCCGTGTTCCCGAGCGAAATCAGAAATGTCAACTCTGAGCTTTTCAACTTTTTCTTCAATTTTTGATTCTTGGATTGACTTAAGATCTGGAGGAACCTGCTTGACATCCTCTTCTGGATCCTCCATCTCACTGGCAATCATTGCGACGATGTCAGATACTTCGGACCCTGTCCTCGTTCCACGATCTTGCCCTGCAGGCTTACTGGACTGTATCGGTACAACGACCTTGGGTATCCACACTTTTTTCTTTGATGATGACGTCTCAGGATGGAGTGTCCTAGCAGAAACATAAGAATGTCGAGGGAAACTATGCTCGCCATGGTGCAGACCGACTACTACATTGGGTAATTTCTTCATCTTTTCCTTTAGAATTTTAGGAACATCCTTGTAGTGGGTGATTGGCAGAATTCTTGCACCCAGTCTTGACTTAACCGGTCGATGACCTGCGGTCTTAGTTATGGTAGAACCGGTGGTAACTATGGCGGTATCAACTTTGCTTCCCAAGCAAAACTAGATGGGGTTGCGAGTAGGCAAATTTTCAGTTAACTTTTGAGATTAGTTGGCATATCTGATGTCTTTTAAAATCTCTTTCTTTATACGGGGGATATTGCATGCCCCACTAGTTTAAGTAATTTACCGACTGAACAGCCTTCTTTGGTGGCTAGCCTTTGAAAAACTGAACTGACTCGAATGATAGAATCTGGTTTCTTTCTCTTTACACCTTATCCATGAAGCGATGGTAATGCAGTGGCGATTTTCTGGATACTCTCATACCCATCGGTATCCATTAAAGGATGGAATTTACTTCCCCACAGAAGTGGATATGTTTCCGGTGATCTTGATTTATCTTGGTGAGGATTCTCCTTAACAGGTATCTCCTCAGGAGCCTGGGCTTTAATGGACCTCTGAACTCTCATACTGCGGTTTCTCCTTTGAGTTCGGGTTAGTGGTGCAGTTCTTGAACTCGATCCAATTTTGAATACTCTTTGCGGGAAAGCTAATCCCTCAGTCGGATCTTCAATGATCATTACTGCTTTCCCCTTAGCAGCAGCGAAGAAAACAGGCTTGGTAGGTACCAGGGTGGCAGCAGTAGTCATGGCCTTCTTATAAGAAGGGAAGTTCTGAGGACACCTCAGGTTGAATTCAGCAGATGACTCCTAAACTTCTAGAGCGGTGACTTTCATCACGACAATTGGGGCTTTCCCGAGGATAACGTCGAGGTCTTCAAATCCGGATCTGAACTTAATGATAAGAGCAACATTGCGGGCTTCATGGCTTGTCGGCAAGTGCAAGAAAAAGTCAGTGTTGGGTAGGCCATCGTAGTAGCTTTAAAACAGAAAGCTCTGGGGTTAGTAATATGGCCATAACCTTGTAATCTTAGTGCAAGCACTAAAAAATAATAGAGGTTTATCTGTAGACCGGGTGAATCTAAGTTTGTGGGGTTTTTTTTAAAAAAATTTAAGTGAAAAAGGTAAGTTGAAGTTAGAAAAATTTAATTAATATAAGAAAATTTTAAAGCGCGCGCAGCACAAGACAATTCGATTTAATTTGCACAATAGCAAATTAATGTCAAAAAGGAGATCTGAAGTGTTTTAGGATCCAGTTCGGGGCCCATTTAGTAACACACAATGCCAAGGTGGAACTAGTCCACCACTCACCTAATGGGCTCCGGCCTTACATGAAGATTAAAAGAGTCCTTAATGGCCTCTTGAACCCCTCTGTTCAAAGGAGATTGAACAGACTGTCCTGAAGTCCAAAGTGTTGGCCACACTTTTCTAAGACAGAAATGGGTAAAATATGTCAACAAAAGAAGAGTAATTCGGTTCAAGAAGATCAGACAAAGAGGTGTGAAAAGGGAATGGTTCAAAGTTGGAACATTTATTGTAGAGTCTAAAGGAGGAAGATCTAGGGGATGTCATAGATCCAGAGGAAAACCTCAGTGGTTTCCTAGTTTATCCTGTGGTTTGGCTTTGGTTTTGAGGATTTAGGTCGTGATGGACGACAACCTCGAAATCGTAAGGCGAGTTAGGGCTTATATTGCACAACATAATTGTGCAAAGGCCTAAAGATAAGGTGAGGATTTATGTTGCATAAGCAAACAAAGTCGAAGTCCTATGGCTTGTTTGTTTAATTCTAATGAAATGTTTAGTTGGGAAAGATATGTTTTGCTATTGAAAATGGTCGTGTTGTCCACCATGCTAGCTCCAAGCACATTGCCATGAAGACTTTGAGTTTTCTAAGGTGTCAAGTTATGATGTCAAATCAGGTGGCCCTATGGTTGTAGTTCTCTAAATTTTATGGGGATGTTAAAGTTGATTAGAGCGACACCGGTTAGGATCCTACGGTTCCCTCATTCCGACACCACTATTTTCTACTGGATTCATTTAGTCTAAATAAATTTACTAAACTCAACTTAATGAATTCCATACTTTCATTTAGACCGTGGGAAGCCTCGTTAGCAACCGTAGGTTACATCCTCCGAGGGATTCCCGATCATCCGTAGAGACGTCTTAATTTAGTTGCAATTGTGGTTTTTTTTTTAATTTTGTGATTAAATTTTGAGTTATTTATTATTTTAAATGCCGTGGCGGTGAATTTTATCTTTGTTTATTTTTGTTTTGTTTTTAGTTTTGGTTTTACGACTATCCTAGCAGTTTTGGGTTTTCATGCAGGGTGACATCATTGTTTAGCATGCAATTTTTGTAGGCATAAAAGAGTATAGTATGAAATTACAAGAAAGACGATACCGTAAACTATAAAAAGTGTAACTGGCGAGTCTTCTCGTTCCACCCCCTAAAATTCAAAATGTATATGAGAGCATTTTATGTAAAGCTGAAAAATAAGATTTTGATAATCTACTGAAACCTAGGTCATATCTTGGTGGGTCCCTATTGACTTGGTAAAATAGATTAAGTTTAGTAGACCTCCGAGGTATCTAACAGCTCTGGAGCAAGAAGTAAGTCCATGCTTCCCTCTCAATGCCTGGTGAAAAGTCTGGAGCTCATTTAAACTTACTACGTTGCTTAATAACTCATCCTGTAAATACCTTTAATGCTCAGTAAACATTGATGTTTCAATTATCCCTAAGAGTAGGTAATTATCACTTATAATTTAATTCAAAAATTATGTTGGTGAAGACCCTTTAAAGGGGCAAGTTAACGCTATTAGGAATTTAGCCAACTTTGAAAAGTCTCGAGCTCATTTAAACTTGGGCTTGTAGTGTTTTAAACGTGTTCATTTTTAATTATGTTTACTTTTCTAATCCTCATTTAATAAGATTTGATTTAGCTTAGGTCACTAATAAGCCCTTAAGATTTTGTTAGATATCTTAGTTTTTTTTTTTTTTGAAAAGATTGAATTTTTAGGTGATGATGATTCATTATCAAAATTTTTAAAAGTCATTTGAATCATTAAATAGGGGTATTAAATTGGTGAGTTATCAACACACAAAACCATACTCCTGAATCTAGGATTATTTAATTTGATAGACTCCCGAAGTTTGATAATTTAAGAAATTTATAAATTTATCCTTTAATTAGGGGAAAGTGAGATTGGTTTCTATAAATTAATCTCCTATGTTAATCAAGATCAAAAGTTGCCCATTTCCCCTTCTTGAATTAAGCCTAAATGTTAATTAAGGTCAAATTTCCAAAATTACACTTTTGCCCCGAAGGATCTATCACTTCAAAATTTGTCAAACTTAATTCAAATGACTTTGGAATTTTTATCCCACCTTACTTATGGGTCAATCAAGACATCAGAGGAGAGAATGTGATTTTTCAAAATTTAATTTAATTTACATATTTATTTTTATGCAAAAATAGGATTTTTCAAAGATAAATCCATAACTTGACCAAGGCTAAATTTCATGATTTATTGAGTTATATTTGAATTTTAAGAATTATTTTAGGTTCTGGAGCTTTAATTAACTATAAAATATTTTAAACGTGGAAATTTAAGTTTTATATTTTTATTAAATATTTTTGAGGTCAAGGAAGCTACAAAAATAAATTTCACATTTTTCTGATTTTTCTTCGAATAGTTAGAATTATTTTATTGAAAATCCATTTTTAGCCTTTAAAAATAATTTTAAGCTTAAAAATTCAATATCAATACCTAGAAAATTAAGAAAAATATTCCAATAATTCCTAAGTACTTAGGAAATAATTTATAACATTTCCATGAATTTTATTATTTTTTTGTGATTTTTATCATTTTTTAAATTATTTAAATGTTAAAATAGGCTAAAAATAAAGTTTTTATTTTAATTACTATTTTATTTTTAGAAAGTTCATCTGATCATAGAGAACTCCAAAAAAAAATTTTTATAATTTTTTGAGTTATATTTTAGTTATTAAAAATCGTTTTAGTGTTAAAAATGACACTTAACATAAAAAATCAATTTGAGTTATCTAATGAGCTCCAAATATTTTAAAATTTTTATGGGGAGTTCTCTGAACTTCAAATTACATTGGAGGGTTAAAATGAAGTCATTTTAATGTTAATTTTTCCGAAAATTGATTTTCTTTGTGTTTTAGAAATTGTGAAAATTAAGTGTATTTTTATTGACTTGGCTCATGAAACATTTTCCAAAGGGTTCTCTGGTGATAGCAAACATTCCAAAATTTTCTTAGAATTTTCTAAGCAACATGCTAATTATTATGATTACTTTATGCAAATAATAGACATAAACTTGAAAAATATGGATCTCTATGTAGAGATCACCTCTAACTTTGGAAAAAATAAGAGAATGTTCCCTAAGATAGAGGCTGTGGGATCAATTTGGAGGTCTCTCTTTGAGAAAATTTCAGCACCTCTCCCCTTGGCCATGGAGGTGAGCTTTTATAAAAATGATCAATGGTGGCTCTATGGGTCAATTGATGGGTGCAAAGTGCTGCCTAAGTGGAGGGCAGAGAGGCTCTAAACTTAAAATTGGTTGAGGTGGCCTCAAGGTTTGAATTGGATTTGGATTTAGGGGAGGTGGCTCATATTTTTGGTGTTTTCCAACAACTAGGCCAACCGATAAGGGTAGGGGAGTTGGCCAAGAGGTCACGTGAGCCAGGAGGAGGTTCAATTATCACTTACCCCCAAGGGTTAGTCATAATGGTGAGGATTTTGTCTTAAGACCCAACTATGGCATAAATCCCTTAATTTAGGGACCCATTGGTCCATAGCTTAGTGTGGTGGGTTTTTTATGGTTTAGCTTGGTCCAAAGGAAGGGCTTAGTGGCTGTGGTGATCTTTGGTTGGCAAATTTGACATGGCTAGTTTAATTTTTGGTGAAGGGATCCATGTAGATCAATTTGGCCAAAGCTTGGGTTTGGGCTAGGCTAGCCATAACCTTGAGCCCAATTAATTGATGAAAATTGTGTAGATGATTTTCATGAAGATTTTTGGTGAAGACTTGAAATGATTTTGAGTTCAATTGGGGGCCCAATTTGAAGGGTTTTGGGCTTTTGGTTAATTTGGGCATGTTGGGCTAGACTTTGGTCTAGATTGGGCTAAGCTTGGGCTAATTCCAAATTAATGGTTGAGAATGGTCAATAGGAATGTGATGAAGAGTTTTCAAAATAAATTGGCTGCCAATTTTTGGGTTAAGATAACCAATTTGATGGAATTTTGAGGCATGGCCAAGTTAGGGCAAAATTGGTGCTTTTGGACTTAGGTCAAAGTTAAATGAAATTGGGGCTTCACTGAAGGTCAATTTTGATGTGTAGAAGTGTTATGAATAGTTTTAAACATAAATTGTGGCAAATTGAGTAAGCTACAGGTTCAATTTGGTGAGATTGAGTCATATGGCCAAAATTGGGGGTTTGATTTAGATCAAATTTGGGCTCAAAGAATGGGTCAATTGAGCTTGAATTTGGTTTATGTTGGTCATATGGAAGGTGATTTTGAGTTTCAAATTGAAATTTGGGAAAATTGGGCCCAAATTGATGGACATTTGAGGTAAATTTGGGAAAAATTGGGTCTTTAAAGGCAATTTGGGGGTTTAGTCAAAATTGTAAAATTGGTCAAATTAGGTCATGTGGTAGTTGAGAAAAATGAAATTGAGAATATTTGGAATGTTTTAGAATTTTTTGGGATCTTTTAGAATATTTGAAATTTTGGGCTATGGAGGGGCATTTTGGTAATCTAGCAAATTTTTTGGTAATTTTGGGTAATTTGGATGTTTTCAAAAGGTTTGAAATGATTTTTGAACAAATTTGAGTATTTTTGGTAAATTTGGGAATTTTGGCCAAATTTAGGGTTTCAAGGGCACTTAGGTAATTTGGTGGAGTTTAGTGAAAAAAGGTCAAGTTGAGTTTTTTTGGTAGAATTAGGGAGCTAAGCATCATAAATGAGCTAAGGACCAATGGAAACCCCATTTGGGTCCTCTATGTACTGGTCTTAGCTAAACCCTAGCCTAGGGCCAGTGGGTTTAGGGGACCATCTACAAGAGTCTTCCAAAGGATTAAGGGATCATAGTCAAGAAATTTTGGGTTTATATTTGTGAGTGACTGTGAGTGAGGTGAGTACCTTAGCTCTAGAACAACACCCAAGGTCAACCCTAAGGGCAACCAGTACTATGGGAACTCACCTTGAGCTCCCTCATATTGACCCCACCTACTAAGTGCTAGAGGTTAGGACCAATATGTAGATCTTCAAGTTGAGTAAAGAGGAGTTTAGAATTTATAATGTTGAGGGTTTCTTTTCTAGTTTTCTAGGATTAGTCAATAGAAATGAGCTATCTCTAGACCCTAGGCTACTAAAGAGTATAACTAGACATCAACCAAAAGTGAGGTCAATAAAAGTACAACTAAACATAAACTAAACAAAAATCTAACTAACACATCACCAATCATCATCTTCTTCCTCTTCTTCTTCCATATCCAAATTCTGCTGCTGATATTGGGTAAAAATAGGGTGCTAGGAAACTGAACTGATCACCCCTCATATATCTGACCATAGTATCATCATAAGCAACATCATATTCAAACTTTTGTCATATTAAATCATCATTGTGTGCATTCCTGACCTCCATAATTTCCATTCTACTTTCCATTCACAAGATATCTCCCTGTTGGATCATCAATTGCTCCATAAGTTCCTGGTTAGTAGGGGTACTAGGCGTAGCACTTGAAGTAGAAGGAATATCTCTGGTCCTACTTCCAGATCTCCATCCAACATGAGTTTCATAAGTCCTTATATCGGCATGCCCAATAGGTTTTAGAGGTTCAATTCTCTCCTCATCCACTCTATAATCAACTCTTACCTATTCACATAGTGTGAAAATCAAGGAAAGGTGTGCTAAACCACTAGTAGTCTCCCTAAAAGCAATAAATCGAGTGTTTCCATAAATGATAGAGTCAACATCTATTGTTCTCATTTGCTGGATACAAAAGTTCAAGATGGCTCTATTCTTTGTAACTTCACTATGATGATTTGTTGGTATCATTCTTCTAAAAATAAAGTAGTGTCAGGCCTTAGATACTACATTTAACATAAAAAGAGGAAAGTTTACCTTAACACCACTCTTCACTTTCCTAGTTCCTCTTCCATCAGTAAGAAAAGAAATAATTTCATCCAAGGCCTCATTTATAGCAGAAAAAATTTTGTACTGGCTGCTGTACACATCTGCTAACTGATAAAATTCATTAATCTTCCTTGGATTAAACTTCGCCATTTTCCCACGAACAAAAACATAGTCTTACAAAGTCTCATTAAAATTAGAATAGAACTCCATCACTACACTAATAATAGCCTCGACAGTAAAATAACAAAAATTCTCCAATTGACGAGCATTGATCAATCTTTCAAATTCTCCGCCCGGATTTTCAAATCCTCGATCCGGAATTACTTTTTTAGTTGTAAGTAAACTATTTAAGCAAATGTTGGCCTTGTAATTGACAAACTTTTGATCATAAAAACCACTTTTATCTTTCCTTTGCTCATTCTTGGTTCCATGGTAAATCTAAGAAAATTTGCTAAAATCCAAATAAATTCCCAAAAATTCTGAAAATCACAATGTGGAACATTTTAAATTTAAATCTACTAGGTAAGAGTTATTCACCAAAGGATTTTCTTAAAATCTTCCAAAAAATTTTCAAAATTTTGGATCTCGACAATGTAAGATAAATCCTTGGTGAAAATAAAAAAAACTGAGTGCAAAGTGTAGCTCTTACCCACAGTAGATGAAATCCAAACTTTGTTTGCCTTAATATCGCCTCAAATCAGAGCAATAGCAAGCCCTAGGTGCAAAAACCGGAGGTTGAAGGTGACTCAAAGGTAAAAATGGAGTTTTACTGTGCAAATTGCGAATTTAAGGGGTTTGGGTAATTTTCGGGTTGAGGGCGCTGTCGGCGCCCATGCCGGCGCTAGTGGCCAAAAATCCATTTTTTCTAAATTTCAATTTTCTTTCAATTTACTCCAAAGTATATTTAGAATTTTTGGACACTAATTTTCATCTTAAAATAATTCATAAACAAATATTTCACAAATAGCACCAAACTAACTTTTATATATGAAAATACACTTCTTTCAAATACATTATTCTAATTACACTTTCACATCCTTAAAGCAAACTAAATTATAATTCAGCATCGAAATCAAGCCACAACATTAGAACGCTGACACAAAACTATAGACACAATCAAAGTCAAAAGAGTTCTGAAGCAATGTAAAGTAAATCAAATCCACACAATCACATTAAATACATAAGTATTTTAAAATAGTAGAGAGTCGAACTTCTTCAATTATTCTGCATCATCTTCAACACTTTCTCCTCCTCTAATATCACCCATAGACTGGTAATGGACATACAAATTGTAGAAGGGTCAGTACGGGAATTGATCAGTCAAATTTTCATTAATCCATCCATTTCTCTTGAACATCTGCACCAATCCTGCTTCAATTGTTCTAGTATGATCAAAGTTCTCTTTCATCATCCAATCTAGGTGATAAAAAAGGTAGTTAAGATTTCTTATTGCATTCATAATACTCTGAAGTTTTGTTTCTATTTTCTTCTTCAAAGCTATTAAACTTCCAACTGTTTGTGGCATCAATGAGGTTGAAGCATGTGATGAATGATCTAAAACAATAATATCTAATGCTTCATTTCCATTCTCAATATTTTCATCAATAGGAATCATGGGCTCCCAAGGTAATAAAACTTTCTCCCAACTTTCATATGGAACTTGAGATTGACTGCAAAGTAGGAAAATTGTGGAAGGACGCCCCAATCCATATATTGGCCCATTCATAATAATACTCATAACATATTTGAAAATAATCGACCCCACATCAATGGGTTTTTCCATTTGAATGCAATAGTTTAAAATGACCCTTTCTCTTGTAGCTCTACTAATCTTCATGGTAGGGAGTAATTTTGTAGATATGAAGAAATGCCATTGTTTTGATATTGGATTAAGCAATGAAGCAGAGAGACTAAAGTATCCCTCATCTCTGATTTCCCAATTATCATTTTCATCCGTCAAAAAAATATATAAATTTTGCATCATATCTCTCATTGGGATAAAATTTATATAATGACAGATTGGAACATTTTCTATCATATACAAACTATTAATTCCAGCCAGAGTAAATGGTACAGCCTTACCTCAAACAAAGAATCCTTGAGTAATTCCATGTAAGTTAGCTTAGAATTCCTTTACTACTGGTACAACAACTGTAGCGGTATTGTAGCATATAACTTCCTAACGCCTCTGCACAATGATTTTCTTAATCTGTGAACTTGGATTACTCAGTCTATGATTGACAAAGCCTCTCTCCTTGATAAGTCTGTTCTTCGTGATGACTTTATCGTATAATCTTTGTGCGTCAAAACTGATAAACTTTCATCTATTGAAAAATCCATACCTTGAAGTATTTCTAGAATTGAAAGCCATGGAATTTGAAAGTAGAAGTTTCTAGACGTCCAAGGCAGTTTTTAGGCCTTTAAAAACACCTCTCGGCAGTTATTTAGGAGCGAAATCCAGCCAAAGTCTGCTGAATTCACTTTGGACGTGCAAAATTGCTAAGGATGATGTCGACACTCTCGGTGGCGCTGTCGGCGCCAGAGGCCAAAATTGCATCTTTTACTTTTTTGTTCAATTTGATTCAAAAATTTTCTCCAATACCAATATTTGCCTTAATTTATGATATATAAAATTGTGTGGGATTCAAAAATATTATTATTTTTTAAAATATAAAAAAAAACTTATTAAACGACATAGTAATATGTATAGATATATAGATTTATGTATGGGTTGCCTCCTAAAAAGCACTTGGTTTAATATTGTCAGCTTGACGTGCCATTTCTTTAATTGTGTTGACTTAACATTAAAATTTCTTTAAATTGTGGTATGTGTCCTTCATAATAATGTTTCAATCAATGCCCATTAACTTTAAATATCGTTTCAGTTTTAGGATCTTTAATAACAACAATTCTATAATGATAGACTTTAATCACTTTAAATGGTCTGAACCATCTAGATTTCAATTTTCCTGGAAATAATCTCAATCTTGTACTATATAATAAAACTTCTTGTCCCAGTTCAAACTTCTTCTTAATAATCTTTCGATCATGCCATATTTTCATTTTCTCTTTATAGATTTTTGCATTATCATATGCTTCATTTCTGATCTCCTGAAGTTCATTGAGTTGCAATAATCTTTTCTCACCAGCATCTTTTATATTAAAATTAAATTACCTTATAGCCCAAAATGCTTTATGCTCCAATTCTACTGGTAAGTGGCATGTTTTTTCCAAAAATAAGCCTATATGGGAACATTCCTATAGGATTCTTATAAGCAGTTCTATATGCCCATAATGCAGTATTTAATCTAACAGACCAATCCAATTTATAGGGATTTACAGCTTTTGCTAACATTTGTTTTATTTCATGATTTGATATTTCTGCTCGACCACTGGTCTGAGGATGATAAGCAGTAGAGAATCTATGTATAATATCATATTTTTCAATTAATTTCTCGATTCTCTTATTCCTAAAATGGGATTCTTCATCAGTAATAATTACTCTCGACATTTCATATCTTGTAAAAATATTTTAATTTAAAAACTTAGAAACACTCCGAGCATCACATTTAGGTACAACAATAACTTCAATCTATTTGGACATATAATCAATAGCAAGTAATATATATAAACTTTCAAATGAAGGCGTAAATGGTCCCATAAAATCTAATCCCCACACATAAAAAATTTCTAACTTCCAATGTGTAATTTAGAGACATTTCATTTCTTCTCGAAATATTTCCTACTCACTGACATCGATCACATGTTTTAATATATTTATTAACATCTCTAAAAAGAGTAGGTAAATAAAATCCAGCTTGCAAAATTTTATATGTAGTTCTATTTGTTCTAAAATGTCCTCCAAATTCAGAATCATGACATCTTTCAATTATTTGTTAAGTTTCTACATAAGGCACCACCTTCTAATAATTAAATCTTTACATTTTTTATATAAATATGAGTCATCCCAAAAATAGAATTTTGAATCATATATAAATTTCTTTAATTGTTGATTCTTAATATCTGGTGGTAGAATATCACTTACAATATTGTTTACTATATCACCATACCACTATGTATTTATTTCATCAATATTATATAATTGTTCAATAGGGAAATTTTCTAAAATTTCATTTGCAAAATTAGTTAATATTTCTTTTTCTAGTTTAGAAAAATGATCAGTTATTTGATTATCATTTCCCTTTCTATCAACTACCATAAAATCAAAATCTTGTAATAGAAGTATCCATCTAATCAATCTTGGATTAGCATCCTTCTTTTGCATCAAGTGTTTGATAGCATAAGGATCTATATGCACTATACATTTGGTTCCAATAAAGTAAAGTCTAAATTTATTAAAATCATAAGCAATAGCTAATAACTCTCATTCAATGGTAGTGTAATTAATTTGAGCATCACTTAAAGTTTTACTAGCATAATATATTACTTTAAAAACTTTATTGTGCCTTTGTCCTAAAATAGCTCCAATAGCATAATTACTAGCATCACACATTATTTTAAATGATTTCTCCCAATCAGGTGGGACTATTATAGGTACAGTGATTAATTTTTCTTTCAATAAATCAAGTGCTTTTAAACATTCTTCATTAAAATCAAATTTTGTATCTTTTTCTAAAAGTTTGCATAATGACTTAGTTATTTTTGAAAAAAAATTTTGTAACGCTTGTAGAAACCAACATGTCTTAGAAAACTTCTCACCCCTCTAATCATAGTTGGTGATGGTAATTTTTTAATAACTTGAAATTTTGCATGATCTACTTCCATGCCAATTTCAAAAATTTTATGCCCAAGTACAATTCCTCCTGCAACCATAAATTAATATTTTCCCCAATTTAGTGTTAGGTTAATTTTTCACATAATTCCATAGCTTTTCCTAAATTATTTAAACATAATTCAAGTGAATTCCTGAATACGAAGAAATTATCCATAAATATATTCCTTCCATGTTCAATCAAATTACTAAAAATTGCCATCATACATCTTTGAAATGTCGTAGGTGCATTGCATAGTCCAAAAGGCATTCTATGAAAAATAAATGTTCCATAAGGGCTTGTAAATGGTGTCTTCTCTTGATCCCCAAAGCAATTAGAATTTAATGAAAACCGGTATATCTATCTAAAAAATAGTAATATTTTTTTCCAACCAAGCTATCCAACATTTGGTCTAGAAAGGATAAAGGAAAGTGATCTTTCCTGGTGGTCATGTTTCATTTTCTATAGTCTATACAAATTTGCCAACCAGTAACTTGTCTTGTTGGAATTATTTCTTCTTTCTCATTTACTTGAACGATCACTCCTTTCTTTAAAACATAGTGGATTGGGCTCACCCAAGCACTATCTAGAATATGATACATAATTCCATAATCTAACCATTTTAAGATTTATTTTTTAACAACTTCTTTCATTATTGGATATAATCTCCTATGAGGATCAACTATCGTATTGATCGTCTGATAGAATTCAGTGCATACAGATCGAAGGAATAAATCCTTTAATATGTGATAAAGTCCATCCAAAAGCCTTTTTATATCTTTTTAACATTTCTATTAATTTTTGTTCTTGAATTTCTGTTAACTCAGAGCTACAATAACAGGCAATGTAGATGAATCTCTTTAAAACACATTGTAGGCTCTATTTTTGGTTGGAGGAGTGTTTCCCGTAAGAAGCCGTTGGTCAACGAAATTGAAATCCCATCACCCGCTTTGAAAGGACGTTTAAATTTACATATATATTTTTAGAATAATATGAAATCAAACTGACCCCATATTTTTCATAGTTTATATGAAAGAGCATTGTAACTAAAATTCTGTATCCATCTCGAAGGATAAACACAAGACTTGAGGATGAGGCTCGATGAAATAAACTAAAAGATATATGACATCCGTTTGGTCTACGAAACCTTTGTATTTGCCGACAAGTTCGCCTATTTAATATAAAGAATTAAATAAGGTATATATTAAGCTGGGTTCGGACATGCTTCTTATAAGGGCTAGCCCCTATAGTTAATAACATCATAAATGACCAAAGTCACATAAGAAGACTCTCGATAAAAATCAAGAAATATTATCTTCAAGGAGTTTCAAAGGGTAGGACTATTCAATGAGATCGAACAAAGAGGTGTGAAAGGGGATTGGTTCAAATTTGGAACATTTTGTAGAGTCCAAAGGAGGAAGAACTAAGGGATGTCATAGATCCAGAGGAGAACCTTAGCAAGTTCCCAAGCTATCCTAATGTTTGGCTTCATTTCTGAGGAGAAATATTTAGGTGTTTCATCCTGACAATTTAATTAGTTAGGGCTTAAATTCATGTGAAACGATCACATAAATAGCCTGAAAGATGTGAGGATTTAGGTTGCGACCAACGACAACCTCGAAATCTTAAGATGAGTTAGGGCTTATATTGTATAGCAGGGCTACACAAAGGCTATAAGGTAGATTTACGTTGCATAAGCAAGCAACCTCGAAGTCCTATGGCTTTGTTGTTTATATCTAAGGAGGATTGGTTTAGGTGGTGAAGACAAGTTTTGCTGTTGAAGATGGTCGTGCTTCCCACCATGCTAGCTCCAAGCTATTTTCTGCCATAAGTTTGAGTTTTCTAGTGTGTCAAGTTATGATGTCAAATCAGGTGGCCCTATGGTTGAAGTTTTTTGAATTTTTGGAGGGCATGTTAAAGTTGATTAGAGTGACACCGGCTAGGATCCTATGGTTCCCTCGCCACGGCACCACTATTTTCTATTCAATTCACTTAGTCCAAATGAATTTACTAAACTCAACTTAATAAGTTCCATAATTTCATTTAGACTTTGGGAAGCCTTGTTAGCAACCGTAGCTTACATCCTCTGAGAAATTCCTAATCATCCGATAGAGACATCTTAATTTAGTTGCAATTGTAGTTTTGTATGATGTTTGTGATTAAATTTTGAGTTGTTTTATATTTTGAATGTTGTGATGGTGAATTTTATCTTGGTTGATTTTAGCTTTAATTTTGGTTTTGGTTTTGTGGATATCCTGATAGTTTTAGTATTCATGCAGGGTGAAATCATTTGTGTAAGAAAAAAAGTATAGCATAAAAGGACAAGAAAGACGACGCTAAAAGTTGTAAAAGTGTACCAGGCGAGTCTTCTCGTTCCACCACCAGAAATTTAAATGGCATGTTAAGGCATTTTATATGAAACAGGAAAGTAAAGTTTTGGCGACCAACCTAACCCTAGGTCATATCTTGGTGGGTCCTTATTAATTTGATTAAGGATGATATTTGTCAAGCAAAACATATTAAGGTTAGTATATCTTTGAGGTTTCCAACTGATCTAAATGTTAGTTAAGGGTAAATTTCGAAAATAACACATTTGTCCCTATGGCTTTATCACTTCATAATTCATCAAATTTAATCCAAATGACTTTGAAATTTTTATCCTACCTCACTCATGGGTCAATTGAGACATCAGAGGAGAAAATATGATTTTTCAAAATTTAATTTATCTATACAATTACCTTTAATGCAAAAATAGGATTTTTCAAAGAAAATTCCTAATTTGACCAAAGTAAATCCTAATCCATTGAAATTTTTACTGGAAGTAGGCTTAGACCAGAGAAGCTTAAGAATTATTTGAAGTTCTAGAGTGTTTATTAATTATAAAATATTTTAAACGTAGAAAATTAAGTTTTATATTTTTATTAAATCTCTCTGATGTCAAGGGAAGCAAATAAATAAATTTCATATTTTTCTGATTTTTATTTGAATTATTGGAATTATTTTAGTAAAAAAACCCTTTTTAGCCTTTAAAAATTATTTTTAAGCTTCAAAATTCAATATCTTTATTTAGAAAATCAAGAAAAATATCCCAATTATTCTTAAGTGCTTTGGATGTAATTTAGAACATTTCTATGAATTTTATTATTTTTTTTATTTTTATGAATTTTTTAATTATTTAAATTTTTAACAATAAGCAAAAAATCAAGTTTTTATTTTAAATATCATTTTATTTTTAGAAAATACTCCTGATCACAGAGAACTAAAAAAACAAGTTTTTATAAATTTTTAAGTTAAATTTTGATTTTTAAAAATCATTTAAATGTCAAAATGATATTATCTTGAAAAGTCAATTTAGGCCATTAAATGGACTCAAAATGCTTTGAAATTTTCATGGTGTGTTCTCTGACTAAATAGCAGTGAAGTTCAAAAATTAAGTCAGTTAGATGTTTATGTTACCCAAAATTAATTTCCTTTGTGTTTCAAGGTTGGTGAAGATTAAGTGCATTCTTAATGACTTAACTCATGAAATTATTTCCAAGGAGTCCTCTGGTCATAGTGAACCTTCCAAAATTTTTTTGGAATTTTCTAATCAACATGCTAATTATCATAATTAACTTATGCAAATAATATACACAACTTGAAAAATATGGATCTCTATCTAGGGACCTCCTCTGATTTTTTAAAAAATCAGAAGATGTCCCCTAAGATAGAGGCAAGAACATGCTAAAATTTCAATCCATGGTGATATGCCTATACTCATGGAGAATCAAAACATTCAAATTAGTGTTTAATTAATTAAAAATAAAGTATGCATCACATGGACTTAAAATTATTTCCATATTATTCTCCCCTGTTCACTGAACATGAGGGTATTTTTATTTTATTTATATGATTTTTCTACACCAAGATATGAATTTTTAAAATTAAGGCTATTTATTTAAATAAAAAAACCCCTATTTTTCTATTTAAACGCGCAACGCCGATTGTATCTTCAGTAGCTCTGAAGACACGCATGGCGCGCTCTAGTTGGACGTTGCCATCTATGTAGCCGCTAACTCGGCCCATCGTTCATGTAAGGAAGCGTTGTTCGACTTGATCTCCTCCATCCATCTGATACACGCGCGATCGGACGGCTCCCCGTCATCATCCACGATACAGTGATCTCGTGATCGTCCACACTAAAACCCTAAGATCCCGACCTAAACTCAACCAAATTGCTTCGGGTTTGATCTTATTGACTCGTCTAAGTGAGATAATCATATCCATAAGCTAATCCTACAATTAAATCAAGCCTAATCAAACGAAGAATTAAAATAGGATCGGAAGGAAGAGGAGATAAATACCTTGGCTATGGGAAGTGAAGCTTCGATCAGAGGTGCTTGGCACGTTCATTGGGGTCCAAGGAGGCTAGGGATTAAGCCTTTGGCTGTGGTGCAAAGTCTAGGTAGGAATTCAACCAAGCCCGATTTCAGGTGTTGGTCTAGAGATATGCTAGAGTCTCTGTGGAAGGAGAATTTGATGGGGCTTTGCCTTCTCTCACTGTGGTGAAGGTGTGGGTGAGTTTAATTTGATTTTTGTGGAGTGTAGGAGTGTAATGAGCTTAGTTCTAGTTTTAGGCAGAGATTTAAGCTCAAAATTGGGCTCCGGCAAGGGGATTCAGAGCAATGTGGTGGTTGGATTGCACTGAGGAGGTCTCAAAGAGGCTTTGGGATCAATTTGGGGAAGTCTCTTAGAGGAAATTTCAGCACAACTCCCATGGTCGTGGAGGTGAGTTTTTATAAAAATGACAAAGGGGTGGCTCTCAGGGCTAACGTTTGGGTGTATTGTGATGCTTAGGTTGAGGGCAGAGGAGCTCTATCATTTAATTTGAGTGAGGTGGCCTTTGGGTTTAATTTAGGTGAAATTCAAGAAGGGGTGGCCCTTGGTTTTAGCTTCTCCAGTGACTAGGCTGGCCGGCCATGATAAGGGAATGTGGCTAGGAGCTCAGCGACCCCAGGGGAATATGTCACAACAATTTATTGCAATGAGGTATTGTTTTAGCAAAGATATCTTAAGCCTATGCAAAAATGGAAATCAAATCCATTAATTTGATGGACCCTTGGTCCATGGCTCATTTAGCTTGGGTTAGATGGTTTTTGGCTCAGTCTTGGGGTCCAACTAATGGTTGTGGTAGAGTTAATTGATGGCTTTAGGGTGGTTAGGCTACATTTAGTGCAGAGGTCTAAGTGGGTGCAAATGACCAAAAATTGGGTTCGTGCTAGGCTAGACATGTCAATTGTCCTAATTAATTATTGCATTTTGTGTAGGTTATTGTAAGGAACAATTTTGGTGAAGAATGGAAAGGGTTTTGAGTTCAATTGGAGGGTCGATTTGAAGGATTTTGGAGATTTGTTCAATTTGGGCATCTTGGGCTAAACTTGGGTCCATATTTGGGGTTAAGGAAATTAATTTGGTGAAATTTGGGGACATAGTCAATTTGAGCAAAATTTGGGGCTTTTTTGGACTTGTGTTGAAATTAAGTTAAATTGAGGTTTCACCAAGGCTAGCTGAAGGTCAAGTTTGATGTTTAGGAATGTTATGAAGAGTTTACAACATAAATTGTGGCCAATTGAGTGGGTTATGGGTTCAATTTGTTGAGATTAGTGCATGTGCCCAAAATTGGGGCTTTGATCTAAATCAAAATTAGGCTCAAATGATGGACAAATTCGGCTTGGATTGGGTATAGATTGGTCATATCAAGGGTTAATTTTCTTTTAGAATTGAAATTGGGGGAAATTGAGACCAATTTGTTAGACATTTGAGGTAGATTTGAAAAAAATTGGGTCTTTAAAAGGTAATTTGGGGGTTTTGGTCAAAAGTGGTCATATTGGCCAAATTGGGTCATGTGGTAGTTAAGGAAAATAAAATTGGGAATATTCGGGAGGTTTTGGGAATTTTTAGAAATTTTTTGGAATTTTTTGAATTTTGGGTTAAGGAGGGGTATTTTGGTAATTTGGCAAATTTTGGTGATTTTGGGTAGTTTGGGTGTTTTCATGGTGTTTGAAATGATTTTTGAACCAATTTGGGTATTTTGGGTAAATTTGAGAATGTTGGCCAAATTTAGGGTCCCTAGGGTATCTTGGTAATTTGGGAGAGTTTAGGGGCAAAAGACTAGGTTGGGTATCTTGGTAAAGTTAGAGTGCCAACCACCATCAATAAGACATGTACCAATGGAAACCCTATTTTGGGTTCTCTATGTAGTGGTCTTAGCTAAACCTTAGCCTAGGTCTAGTGGGTTTAGGGGACCACCCACATGAGTCTCTCAAAAGTATCAAGGGGCCAACGCCTAGAAGTTTAAGTTTAGGATTGTGAGTGATTGTGAGTGGAAGTATGTAACTTAAGACCTAGACCAACACTTAGGGTCAACCCTAAGGTTCAGCAGTCCTAAGGGTGGCTCATGTTGAGTTCCCCCATAATGACCCCACCTACGAAGTGCTGGAGGTTATGACCAATATGTGGAATTTCGAGTTGAGTAGAGAAGAGTTTGTAAATTCTAATGGTCAGGGTTCCTTTTCTAGTTTTCTAAGAATAGTCAGTAGGAAAGTCCTATGGCTAGAACTTAGGCTACTAAAGTGGAAAAACTAAACCTCAACCAAAAGTGAGGTTAACAAATGGACCCCCAATATGTGTGGTGTACTGGGCAAGCACACCGCACGTATTGGCATTGACCGACAAGATCAACAAAATCAATATAAAATCCTAAGTTAAAAGACCTGGAAGTAGTGTAGAATAGAGTAACAATTGTTTCCGTTGGTGAGCAACAGATACTCTCGGCTGGGGAAAAGGAAAGAGACTCCGCAAACGACCTTCGGGAAAACTGACAATTGTGGCGGGAACTCGATTCCAAATTTAGCGTTTAATTTTGATTTTAACATCGATAATTTCAATGAATATGATTGTGTGGGAGGAACGAATCGAGATGGAAGTCATCGAGGCTCACATCAGACTCAAAAAGGTAACAACAGTGTACAAGATGGCAACAATTAAGGATATTACGCCAGAAAGAAAGGACTATACCAGTTTGAGTTACCACTGGGAAGAAAATATCTGCTACGTTGAGGAGGAAAGAGTCGGAACTCACATCCAACTGAAGAGGCAGCAAAAAAATATCGATCACGTTAGGAAGGAAAGCGCTGTGATTCACATCAAACCTAAGAAGTGACGAGGAAAATATCTGTTAGATTGAGGAGGAAAGCATTCTGACTCACATCAAAATCAAGCGGTAGTGAAAAAATATATCAATCACATTAGGAAGAAAAGCGTCGGGACTCACATCCAACTTAAGAGGTGACGAGGAAAATATCTACTTCATTGAGGAGGAAAGCGATGTGACTCACATCCAACCTAAGAAGTGATGAGGAAAATATCTACTACATTGAGGAAGAAAGCGCTGTGACTCATATCCAACTCAAGCGGTAGCGGGAAAACATATCGATCACGTTAGGAAGGAAAGCGTTGGGACTCACATCCAACCTAAGATGTGATGAGGAAAATATCTACTACGTTGAGGAGGAAAGCACTGTAACTTACATTCAACTTAAGCGGTAGCTGAAAAATATATTGGTCATGTTAGGAAGGAAAGCGCTATGACATCCAACCTAAGAAGTTACGAGGAAAATATCTGCTACATTGAGGAGGAAAACGCTGTGACTCACATCCAATTCAAGCGGTAGCGAAAAAATATATCGATCACGTTAGGAAGGAAAGCGCCGGGAATCACATCCAACCTAAGAGGTGACGAGGAAAATATCTACTATATTGAGGAGGAAAGCGCTATGACTCACATCCAACTCAAGCGCGGGAAAACGTTTCAATCACGTTAGGATGGAAAGCGCTATGACTCACATACAACCTAAGAAGTGACGAGAAAAACATCTTCTACATTGAGGAGGAAAGCACTGTGATTCACATCCAACTCAAGCTGTAGTAGGAAAACACATTTCGATCACATTAGGAAGGAAAGCACTGGGACTCACATCCAACCTAAGAGGTGACGAGGAAAATATCTGCTACATTGAGGAGGAAAGTGCTGTGACTCACATCCAACTCAAGTGGTAGCAGAAAAGTATATCGATCACGTTAGGAAGGAAAGCACTGAGACTTAAATCTAACCTAAGAGGTGACGAGGAAAATATCTGCTATGTTGAGGAGGAAAGCTCCGGGACTCACATCCAACTCAAGTGGTAGCAAAAAAATATATCAATCATGTTAGGAAAGAAAGCACTGGGACACACATCTAACATAAGAGGTGACGAGGAAAATATCTGCTACATTGAGGAGGAAAGCGCTGGGACTCACATCCAACTCAAGCGGTAGCGGAAAAATATATCAATCATGTTAGGAAGGAAAGCACTGGTACTGACATCCAACCTAAGAGGTGATGAGGAAAATATCTGCTACATTGAGGAGGAAAGCGCTGGGACTCACATCCAACTCAAGTGGTAGCGGGAAAATATATTCATCATGTTAGGAAGGAAAGCACTGGGACTTGCATCTAACCTAAGAGGTTACGGGGGTACAGAGGTTGGTAACCATTAAGGACTTTATGCTAGGAAGAAAGGGAGAATATACTGGTTTGAGCTACCGCTAGGGACATTAAGTCCGAACTGGATCTAGCCAAAAGGTGACACAAGGTTTGATTGAGTGCTAAGAAGGGAACAGGGCTTTAAAGACCCGCCCCGAATGCAAGGAGTGGTGAGGACTGTGACACTCCATAGAGAATGTGAAGAATTTCAGGAGATTTTGTGTAGAATGTGTAATCCCGTGGGGATGTGAAGCAAATTAATGCAAATAAAGATGGTTGTACTGCGCGCACAAAGAGTAAGAAACTCTGATACCTTAAAAATCCACTCAACAGATTAATTTTCTTTTCTTGTTGTTTTTATCACATTTAATTTTTCAAAATATGTCTTTAAAATTTTAATTTTAGTTGGTTGACTTTGAAAAGAAATTTGTTTTGTTGTTTGTTCATTTGTGATTATTTTTATTTGAGTTCTATTTTTGTTAAAGATTTTTTGTTTCATTCTTCGTTCATTGAAATCATTCTTCGTTCATTGAAATTCTGAACCAACACATGGTTCCTGGCTTCCATCCATCACACAAAAAGGAAATTGACAAAAAGGCACATTTCTGAGAGAAATTTTTATTAATATGCTCTAATCAAGATGTCATAGATCAAACATAGGCTACGCCTAAATAGGTACAATATATAGTCCATATCAAAGTACATCCAAAACATCTCATGCCATTTATATATCGTAGGCTGAGTATGTTTGATACATATCATGTTGCTATAAAGAAAGTGAACCCCCTAAAAATCTTTATCAGGTATGAAGAGCTCCTGATCGAGCAGACCTTCTAAGCCATGCTCTTGGACAAGAGTTCCCTTCGAATGTACTTAGAGGTACAACCCTCTTATAGCTCATATGGTAGCAGGTCTTCTAGTTCTGGGTCTGGCTAAAATCTGTATGGTGCTATGCTATCGTCCATTCTACGGAAAGTTACGGATACCCTACGGCGTCTCACCCCTGGGATGCAGTGCTTGGCGACATCTACTCCGTTATGTCGCCCCGTTTCCTTTCAGGACCAAAATTGAACCAACTTGCAGTGGAATATCTGTAGCCCCTTTGAACTTGTCAGGGCCGATAATGTCAATTTCTTTTCCAAATAATTTATTTCTTTTGCTCATTAATGAGACCGTGCAGAAGGGCCTCACAAAATTGTGGTGGTCTATATGGGGAGGGATGCAATCACCCTCGTCATAGATGTTGATGATGCAACTATTCGGGATGCAGGTAGCTGACAGTATGTTCCATCTGACCATCCTCTTGATCATCCACTTTATTATAAGAGGTAGTGGATCTACCTGGTCATGTTTGAGGATCCCTGACAGATTTTCTTGTCTGTCATTTGTAAAATTTTAATAGCAGCCGCACTGAATGGTGATTCTTCCTTTTCCTCTCATCCATTTCTTCAGCTCAGAGTATGTTTTTTCCATGAGAAGGCTTGCTCGACCTCTATCCCTCAAGTCAAAGATGCAGTCAAGAATGCTTCTTTTGTCACTTTTAGAGAAGACCCTGGTATACAGCTCCAGGCCTTCAAGTATGTTGACGAATCTTCCTTGGACTTCCTCATAGAATTCAGATTCTATTTTATTCACCTTGCTTATTTTATAGTACTTCATCGTGCTAGGAGTTGGCAACTATCGCGTGCATTCCTCCATATGGACATTGGCAGGAACCCAATCTGGCGCTGGCTCATTTGGAACATGTTATCCAGCATCTAAAGGTATGTACGACCCTGGACTTCATGGTATATACTCTTATGTCCCCAGTGGGACGTATGGCTCATCTATCAGAAAATTTGTGGTCTGAGACATGTCGGTGGTGGAGATATACTCCTCTAATGTACTGCAGCATTATAGATATAGGACATTGCAGTCCGAGCGTTCTACAAATGCCCTTTTGGCTGATGTCCCTGCAAGTATCTCGACGTTGCACGTCGGTCAACCCGTGCATAAGGCATCTGAAGCTGAATGTGTCTCTGGCTCTGTGATGAACCCAAGTTCTTCATCTATGGCGGGTAGGCTGGAAGAAGTCTCTTTTATGTCTGGATCATAGATATTCCCCTCAAGAATAGGGGTGAGTAAGTTGTTTGCTTACTTCTAACGTCTGCGTTCCTCCCGTAAAAAAGCCCTATGTTTTCTACGGCTGGCATTTCTGCAGTGAGTACTGCGAAGCGAAGCATCTGACAGTCGTTCATCATTGGTGGCTACTAGGCCCACGGCTGGTGTAGCTATCATGGATGGCAGACAGCTGGGCCCCTACCTCGGGTCCTGCTCTATCATCACTTTCTTTCCTTTATTTGATGTATTGTCTTTGGCGGCCACCCTCAACAGTGAAGGCAATCCCTCCTTTTCTCGACAGTTGCTACATTCATCGGAGGATCTTCGCAGTCCATATCAACTTCGTTAAAGTCCATGTCGAAGTCTATGGTGCCACCCTGCGGCATCATTTCCTCACTCAGTGCAAGGCTCGAGCCATCCTTAAAAACAAAGATCAGCCTTTGTCCCACATTTTTCTGCAGACGACAGAAAAAATGCCAGTGGGCTGAAACTTGGCATGAACGAGAATAAAACAAAGTATTTGTTAAAGTAAATTTTAGTTTTTTTTGGCGAAGAGAATTATTTATTTTATGTATGAATTTTGTTTAATTTAGTGAAATATTAAGTTCAAAAGTATAAAGGAGAAAATTCAAAGTTTAAAATTTTTCACAAAATTTTCATTATATTGAGGTTAATTACAAAATTTGGACCCGATCATAGACATTTGGCCACATAGATAAACCTAAAACAATCAAATTTTCTAAGTTTTGAAGCAAGCGAAGGCAAGAGGTTTTAGGTTGTATGATAGGTTTTCAGGTATCGTCCATTTATTGGTAACTTGGGTCTTTCGCCCTAGAAGTCCACTAACTGGTAGGCTCCTTCTGTGTAGACCTTTTCAACGACAAATGGTCCCTCCTAAATTGGCTCAAAATTTCCACCTATTTTACATTGAGTATGAATAGGTTTTTTGAGCAGAAGTATGAGGTCACCAACTTTGAATGTCCTTGGGCGGACCAATTTGTCATGGGCTTGTACCATCTTCACTTGGTAAAGCTCCAAGTGTTGTTGTGCTTCTAGTCATTTTCCCTCAAGACTTTCCAGTTCTTCAAATCTGAGTTTTGCACTTTCTCTTGTTGTGAGTTGATTTGCAACAACAACTCTAAGAGATGGTGTCTAGATTTCAAGCGGTAGCATGGCCTTAGACCCGTACACGAGCATATAGGGTGTACACTGAGTGGGAGTCCTGAGAGTCATCTGGTAGGCCCAAAAGGCTTCTAATAGTTTGTTGTGCCAATCCCTTTTATTTTCATTCAGTGTATTCCTTAAAATCTATACCAGTGCTTTGTTGAAGGCTTAGCCAGACCATTTGCTCTGGGATAGTAAATCATAGAGTATCTCTAATCTATCCCGTGTCTTTTAACAAAATTATTTATTTTGATGATTTTGAATGCTATCCCATTGTCGAAAATTATTCTTCGTAGTACTCCAAAATGGTAGACAATTTGGCTTTTGAAGAATTGAAGGACGTGCTGTGTCATAACCTCACGCAACGGTACTGCCTCTGCCCATTTGCAGAAGTAATATGTAGTACAAAGTATAAACTTGTGTCTGTTGGAAGATGGGGGGGGGGTCTATCAGACCTATTATGTCAGTGCCCGAACACTCGAATGGCCACGAGGCAACAGTTGGATGTAGCACATTTAGGAGCTGGTATAAGACCACCCCATGCACTTGACATTAGTGACATTTTCTGGCTGTATCTATGCAATTAGACATCATTGCTGGCAAAAAATATCCGTGTCTTTTGATCTTTATTTTCATTTTCAGCCCTGACTGATGAGTGCCACAAAGTCCAGCATGTACTTCTTTAACAATATTCTGTGCTTCGGCTTTGTTCAAACACCGTAGCCTCATCTAATCGAATGATCTTCTGTAGAGAACGTTTCCTAACAAGGCATGAGACATGGCCCTTCTTGTGATATGATGTGCTTCAGAACTATCTTCAGGCAGCTTCCCAGTATGCAAATATTCAATTAATGGCTTGCGTCAATCTTCATTCATGTTTGCAACTGTATTTATTGCTTCTTCTTTTTCGATCTTGTGTAAAGTTTCAAGGTTGATTTGAGACAAGACATATCTTCCTTGTATTATGATTTCAATGGAATCCTCTGGGGGCCGTGCCATTTGCTTAGCAAGTTTTGCTAGAGCGTCGGCATGGGCATTATCTCCCCTACAAATTTGGTAGAAAGTCACATCGGGGATCTGCTCCAGCAACTTCATTGTGTACTGATGGTACTCTGCTAATCTTGGTTACAAAATTTTGTATGTCCGGCGACTTGCTGGATGATGAGTTGAGAGTCTCCATAAATGGCAATGTTCGTTATATCCATTGAGATTTCCACTTCCAACTCGGTGATTAAAGCTTCATATTCTACTTTTTTGTTGGTGCACGACTCTGTCAGGTGGTATGAAAACCTCAACATACCCTTAGCTGCCGTGATAAAGATCAAACCAATCCCTGTTTTGCCTAGTATAACTATGCCTGATCCTTTATGTTTTCTGGCTGACGAAGCGCCATCGAAGTACATTTCCCAGCGTTGCGCACTGGAGAATTCATTTGTAGTATTTGCTCGTCTGGTAACTCATCGTTGAGAGAGGACCCAGCTGGCAGTGGGTGTGCAGTGCGAAAGTCTGCTAGTATCTGTCCCTTGATAGCACGGAGGGGAACAAAAGTTACATCAAATTGCAATAAAATCATTGACCACCTCGTTAAACGTCTGGAAAGTGTTGGTCGGGTCATCAATTATTGCAACCGATTGACTTTCAAAATCAAGGTTATCCTTTGAGAAAGCAGGTAATGCCTAAGCTTTTGAGCGGCGAAAATTAATGCTAGACAATGTTTCTCAATAGTTGGATACCTTATCTCCGTCGGTATTAGGTGACGACTCAAGTAGTAGAGTGCATTTTCTTTACCCTCATCATTGACTTGGGCTAAGAGGGCTTCAAGAGAGTCGTCTAAGGCTGCGGTATAAAGTATCAACGGTTTCCCTGGAATAGGGGCTGCGAAAACAGGAGGTGTCATTAGATATTATTTAACATCCTTAAAGGCCCGCTGGCATTTTTCTTCACAAATGAATTTGGCATCCTTTTTAATTAATGCAGAGAAAGGTTGACACCTACCTAAGAGATTAGAAATAAAGAGTCTCAGATATGCCAACTTCCCTAGTAAGGAACATAGTTGTTCAAGGTTTTAGAAGGAGGCCTTTCTAAGATAGCTTTAATTTTATCCGGGTCGATCTCGATTCCCTGATGACGGAAAGCGAATCCCAGAATTTTCCCGGAAGTAACGCCAAAGGAGCACTTTAAGGGACTCATTTTAAGGTCATATCGTTGTAACCGTTCGAACACAATCCTCAAATCATACAAATGGTCTATTTTTTGTTTACTTTTGATGACCAAATCACCCACGTAGCATTCTACTTGGTTATGGATGATGTCGTAAAAAATCTTCATCATTGCACACTGATACGTTGCTCCGGCGTTCTTTAGGCCGAACGACATCACCGTGTAGCAGAAAATTCCAATCGGTGTTTTGAAGGCTGTAAGTGCTGCATCCTCAGGAGCCATCATAATTTGGTTGTATCCCCATGATCCGTCCATGAAGGAGAAAATTTCATGTGTTGAAGCGATATCCACCATCATTTCTGGAATTAGTAGTGGAAACTCGTCCTTTATACATGCTTTGTTCAAATCCCTGAAGTCGACACAAACACAGATCTATCCGTTTTTCTTCTTGATAGGTACAATGTTAGCTAACCACGTGGGGTATTGTTCTTCTTTTACAAAGTTGGCGTCAATTAATTTCTTCACCTCGGCGACGACTTGTTGTTTTATTTCGAGGCGCATTCTCCTGGGAGCTTGTTTTACTGGAGTTATATTCTTGTCTACCCCGAGTTTATGAACTGCAACCTTTGCTGACAGTCCTGACATTTCATCTTAGCTCCATGCGAAGCAATCTTTGAATTCTATTAATAGTTTGATCAATTGTAAAGATTCTTCATCATTGAGTAGAGAACTAATAAATGTAGGTCGGGGTTGTTCTTCAGTCTCGAGGTTAATCTCTTTCAATTCATCAATGGTAGATTTAATTTCCTCCTCAAATTCTGGCGGAGTATCTTCTATTAGTTGATCAATAGAGTCATCCTCTATACTGAGGCAATCCTCTTCTAACTCACTATTAACAATCATGCAAAATTCGGAATCATCGACTGGTTTGACTGTTCCAAATCCGAGACCCTTTTTTGAGTTGGGAGTTCGACTTTTAACATTCTATAAATTTTCAAAAAGTTGAAATTTATCTTTTGGTATTTGTTTTGGTAAGTTTTTCTATTAAATTAACTTTTGAAAACAAAGCGAAAAGTAACCAAAAGGTAATTCCATTAATTCATTAGGATCATCATCCAAATTTACATGTTTTTTAAGCTCAGTAGAGGTAGAAGCATGGTAAAATTTGATCGGTTTTGAACCAACACTACGGACTTCCTTGACCTCTAAACTTTTGAATCGGAGTAAGGGTCATAACTTTCACATAGTGGTTTATCCGATCATACATTATTTCATATTCATTCTTCTCTATATCTTCTAAGGATATCTAGTACTGAGGTTTCTTCTATTTTATCATCATTATTTTATCTTCAAAACTGTCTTCATTACCAATGTTGATAGTTGGCCTAGTCCGTTCAACGATTAAGTTGATTCTTCCTCGTCCACATCCCCAACCTCGACCTCGGGTGCGCGAACTAAAAAATCCTCCACCAACTCGTTGTAAGGGAGTGGTGGAAGATCGTTGAAGCGGAGTTGAATGGCTTCCTTTTTGTGATTTTTTCAAATCTTCATTTTTATTTGTGAAAATATTGCGATAGAAGACAGTTTTCCTTGGAGGTGCGTAGTTGGCAGCATCTTCATGGATACCAACTTCATGCACTGAAAATGGTTCTAAGTCTCATTTGATGCATTTTTCTTGACCATATTTGCAGTACTTGATGCATTGGTGTGAGGATGATGGAACCAAGTTGTGCTCATGAATCCATGGTTGACCTAGTAGAGCATTAAAACAGGTCTCGACGTCGATGATATGAAATTTAGCTATTGTCATGAGTTCTCCAACCTTTATAAGTAATGCAATTGATCCAAGGGCTCTTTCTTCCTTTTGGTTGAATACTCTTAACAACATTTTATCAGCCGTAAGCTTATGAGCCTCAATATCTAAATAGGCCAATGCCCATAGGCTCATCAAGTTAAGAGATGCTCCAGGTTCTATTAAAACTCTGGACAACACAAATATGCCGATGTTGACGGAGATGTAGAGTGGACGGTTGTGGTCAGTGGTATCGAGTAGCAAGTCTTCATCTGTAAAGGTTACCCCTGGCTGTTTTTTCAACGAACAAACTTCATCTGAGGATGTGTTGGCCAACTAAGCTAGGCAAATCTCTAAGTCAAGCAAAGCTGTAACCAGAGACTCTCATCTCCTATGACAAAATCAGAGCGTCATAGATGCTTAATCGAGCCAACAACTTCCTAAGATGAGCTAGCACGTTGTAATCTACTTTATATGATCCTCCGATTTTATCTTAATTATGTGGTTCTTCCACTGGTGGAGGGGGAGGTATCTCTTCTCGGGTCATTATCTGCTTTCCTTTATCAGTTGGAGCAGTTTTTTGGTGGTAACAGTTTTCCGCTCCTTAAGTTAACTTCCGTGATTTCCTCTTCTTGAGCTACCATTGTTGAATCTTTTGGTGTCTCCTCTTTGTCAGAAAGATCTAGGTTGATGGTAAGCAGTGTACCCTAGTGCTCGAGAATTGGCTCCTCGCTCCCAGTGCTATCGTAAGCGATGTCATTGATGTCTCCTTTGAACTTGACAATGAGTTCATCAGACTCGAGTACAATTTGAGGATCATTTTGGGAATCAAGATTGAAGTTAGATTGGTCATAATCAGTCACGTTATCATTAGAAACAGTTAAAACGTAGCCGAAATTACAATCATTATATTCATAGGACCCCGAAGGGACAAAAAGATATTCATACAAAGTCAAGGGTTCGAGGATTTTCTTCCCCGAATCCGAGATAACTAATCTAGTAGAGACGGTCCCTCTCCTACCCCTTGTGCTATCAATCTTTGTAGTGATGCTTTTCTTCTTCTTCTTTATCAGTCATATGATGGATCTCCTGAAGAAATCTTCATCTCGGGCTTGGTATGTTGCAGAGTCTGAATGGAGGCTTGTCTTGATGCAGACTGGATCTTGTTTAGTATTTTCTTGGATGATCTGCTTCAGACCTCATTCCATCCTTCTTCTCTGGCATATGTAGAAGATTATTTTATTTAATCCTATATTTGGTCGAGGACCCTTTTGAGTTCATCCCAAGTTGTACTCCATCCATCTGTTCTAGTATACGGATCGATGGGGGAGATTGGCTCGGCCGAAATCATATTTATGAAACCTTTTTCAAGTTCTCTTAAATATTCTTTCTGGATTGTTATGTTCCCTTCTTTAAGGTTCCTCTCGAGCCTGTCCTTAAAGATGAAGCATCCCTTTATAGTGTGTTCGAGCAACCAGTGGTATGGGCAATAATTTGGTTCATTTTTCCTACCCACCTCTTCGGGCTTCTTCGAGTCTGGTAGTCTGAATTCCGGCTTCTTCATCAGACTTCTGAATATTTTAAGTATAGCTTCATCTTTGAAAAAATACACCATTTTATGTTATTCTGACAGGGACATTTTCTTATCCTCTATTTGAGGTGTTCCTTCTTGAGGCGGTCGTTGGTTTGATTGACTACTCTGTTTCTGAGCATACTATGACGAAGACTAACGGAGATCTTTTGCATATATCTTCATCAACTTCTTTCCTTTGTCGATGGTCGCTACTACTCTTGATTTCTTTTCAAACACTATGGTCTCCTTAGCCATTTCGTGTGACTCCATGTGCTTGATTTTCTCTTGAAGATTGTTGGCTTTATTGAGTAGCTTCTCGAAGGATTTGATGGTGTGTCCCTTTGAGCATGAAAGCTACTGCTCCATGAATGCTCTTGAGTAGAATTCTTGATGTTCCTGTAGCTGAGGTTCACATTTCATGCTAAGGTTTCTCCACCTCAAAATATAGTCCACCAAAGTTTCCTTAGGCTTTTATTTTTCCATCATGAGCTCTCCAATAGACACATGATGTTGCGCCCCGATGGATCTTTTCATAAACAACTGTTCCAACTCAGAAAATATTTTAATTGACTCGTTGGGTAAGTCAGCGTACCAGTCAAAAGCAATTCCTGATAAGCTGCTGGAAGAAAGAGCTTCATTATTCTTTGTGTTTTCACAGCTGGCTCGGAAATGTGCTATATGCTGTCTAGGATTCCCAATCCCATCAAATATCTTGAAGTTTGGGGCCACAAAACCCTTGGGGAAAGGCACAACATTGAATTCCTCTGGTTAAGGTCTACCATTTAAATTTAATGCACTACCCTTAGATTGGGTTAAGGCATCCCGAACTTGCTCAACCATCTATTTGAATTCTTTCTCCGGCTTGGCACCCGATGGAGAATCCTTTCTATGTTGCTCGTCTTTACTTGCTGAAGCAACCTCTCTTCTTTCATCTGTGATGTGTATGATCTTCGATTGATTGATCTCTGGAGAAGCCAATTGCGACACTTGTGTTTGCCTTTGAATAGTGGCCATGGTAGTCATGGCTGCAGCCCTTGCTTCTATTGTTTTCTCCAGTAAGCTAACTTGTTCATCCCTTAAGTGGATAGCCCTACGCAACTCATCTACGGCGTTCTTTTTAGAGAGAGGTTGAGCCTCGTGTGCAGATGTGGCGGCTCTTGTTTCAACCACATGGACATCCATGAAATCTTCCTTCAAGTAATCATTGTAATCAAAATTTTCATCATTACTACCGATGAAGACTCCATGCTCTTGTGCTAAATCAGAAATCTCGATCCCGAGCTCCTCAACTTTTTCTTCAATTATCAATTCCTTGATCACTTTGAGATCTGGAAGACCTTGATGAACCTCTTCTTCTTGTTCCTCCATCTCGCTGGCTATTGTTGTGACGATGTTAGATATTTCAGACCCTAACTTCATTTCATGTTCTTGTCCAGTGGGCTTATCGGTCTGTATTGGTGCAGCGACCTTGGGTACCCATAACTTTTTCTTTTTTGATGATGATGTCTCAGGATGGAGTGTCTTAATAGAAACATCAGTATGTCGAGAGAAAGTATGCTCCCTGTGGTGTAGACTGACTACAATGTCAAGTAATCATCTTATCTTTGCCTTTGGGATTGTAGAAATATCTCCATAATGGGTGACGGGTAAGATTTTCAGAAACAGT
Source organism: Phalaenopsis hybrid cultivar (assembly GCA_002079205.1). Classification (NCBI taxonomy): domain Eukaryota; kingdom Viridiplantae; phylum Streptophyta; class Magnoliopsida; order Asparagales; family Orchidaceae; genus Phalaenopsis; species Phalaenopsis hybrid cultivar. Next base: position 101,338 of record JXCR01111009.1, on the reverse strand, counting down.
CTTGACTTAATTGGTCGATGGCTTGCGGTCCTGGTGACAGTATAGTCAGTATTAATCATTGTGGTCTCAACTCTGTTTCTTAAACAGAACCAAACGGGGAGGTGAGTAGGTGACACTACAGTTATCTTGTGAGATTTTCTGGCGGACTTGACGTCCTTCAAAATTTCCTTCTTCATGCGAGGAGAAATTGCATGTCCCACTCGTTTAAGTTACTCGCTGACTAAACATCCTTCTTTGGCAGCTAGCCTTTTGAAAACTGCACTAACTCGGGTGATAGAAGTGAACTTTCTCTCCTCACCATGTCCATGAAGTGATGGTAATGCGATAGTGATTTTTCGGATACTCTGGTATCCATCGGTATCCATCAGAGGATGAAATCTACTCCCTTGTAGGAGTGGATAAATTTCCAGTAATGCTTCTTCATCTTGATGAGGCTCCTCCTCAATGGGTGTCTTCTCAGGAGCCTGGTCTTTGATGGCCCTCCGAACCCTTCTGTTACGGTTCCTTGTTTGGGTTCGGTTCAGTGCCACAGTTTTTGAGGTTGATCCGATTTCAAACACGGGTGGTGGGACAGTTAATCCCTCAGTCGGATCCTCGATAGTCATCACCTCTTTCCCCTTAGCAGTAGCAGGGATAGCAGGTTTGGCGGGTGCCGTGACGGTAGTAGTTTTGGTCTTCTTGCAGGCAGGGAAGTCTTGAAGGAAGTTCAAGTTGAATTTTGCAGACGGTTCCTGTATTTCTGGTGCGGCAATCTTCATCACTACAAATGGGGCTTTCCCGAGGTTGACCTCGAGATCTTCAAATTTAGCTCCGAATTTGATGGTGGGAGCGAGCTTACGAGCTTCGTGGCTCGTTGGCAGGTTGCAAGAAAAGGTCAGCATTGGGTAGGCCATTGCAATAGGCTTTAAAACAGAAAGTTTTGTGGTTAGCTATATGGCCAAAACCTCATAATTTTTAGTTCAAGCACTGAAAGTAGAGGTTGATCGGTAGATCGGGCGGGTCTTAATTTATGGGTATTTTAAAATTTTGTTTAAGAAAAATCAAGTGGAAAATTCAATTAATATAAGAAAATTTTAAAGTGCACACAACAAAACACAATTTAGTTTAATTTGCAGAATAGCAAATCAAATTCGGAAGCGAGATGTGAAGTATTTTAGGACCCAGTGTGGGACCCATTTGCTGGCAGACAATGCCCAAGTGAAACTAGTCCACTGAAACACCTATTGGGGGTCCGATCCCACATGAAAATTTAAAGAGTCCTTAATGGCCTCCTCAACCACTCTGTTCAAAGATGGTTGAACAGATAGTCCTGAAGTCCAAGGAGTTAGCCATACTTTCCCAAGATAAAAATGGTTAAAGTATGCCAACAAAATAAGGGTAATTTGGTCCAAGAGGGACATTGACACATTATCGATGTGTGAAGATAATATTTCTTGATTTGTATGTAGAGAAAAGCTTGTCCCAAGCGAAGTCGCAAGAAGCTATCGACACTATTTTTGGTTGGAGGAGTGTTGCCCGTAAGAAGCTGTCGGTCAACGGAATCAAAATCCCGTCGCCCGCTTCAAAAAGACGTTTTAATTTACATATATATTTTTAGAAGAATATGAAATCAAACTGACCCCATATTTTTTATAGTTTATATAAAATAGTGTCATACCTCAAATCCTGTATCTATCCCAAATGATAAACACAAGACTTGAGGATGAGGATTGATCAAATAAACTAAGAGATATATGACGTCTGTTTGGTCTGCGAAACCTTTATATTTGTCGATAAGTTCCTCTATTTAATATAAAGAATTAAATACGATTTATATTATGCTGGGTTCGGACATGCTTCCTATAAGGGCAAGCCCCTATGGTTAATTACATCTTAAATGACCAAAGTCACCTAAGAAGACTCTCGATAAAAATCAGGAAATATTATCTTTAAGGAGTTTCAAAGGGTAGAACTTTTCAATGAGATCGGACAAAGAGGTTTGAAAGGGGATTGGTTCAAATTTGGAACATTTTGTAGAGTCCAAATGAGGAAGAACTAGGGGATGTCACAGATCCAGAGGAGAACCTTGGTGACTTCCCAAGTTATCCTAATGTTTGACTTCATTTCTGAGGAGAAGTATTTAGGTGTTTCATCCTACCAATTTTATTAGTTAGGGCTTACATTTGTGTGAAATGATCATACAAATAACTTGGAAGATGTGAGGATTTAGGTCACGACAAACGACAACCTCGGAATCCTAAGATGAGTTAGAGCTCATAGCAGGGCTATGCAAAGGCCTAAAGATAAGGTGAGGATTTACGTTGCATAAGCAAGAAAAAGTAGTAGGTCGTGACAAACGACAACTTCAGAATCCTAAGACGAGTTAGGGCTTATATTATATAGCAGGATGCAAAGGCCTAAAGATAAGGTGAGGATTTACGTTGCATAAGCAAGCAACCTCAAAGTCTTGTGGCTTTGTTGTTTATAAGGGTGAGGATTTACGTTGCATAAGCAAGCAACCTCGAAGTCCTATGACTTTGTTGTTTAAGTAGAAGGAAGATTGGTTTAGCTGGGGAAGACAGGTTTTGTTGTTGAAGATGGTTGTGCTGCCCAGCATTCTAGCTCCAAGCTTCTTGCCGCGATGAGTTTGAGTCTTCTTGTGTGTCAAGTTATAATTTTAAATCAGGTGGCCCTATGGTTGAAGTTCTTTAAGTTTTATGAGGGCATGTTAAAGTTGATTAGAGTGACACCAGTTAGGATCCTACGGTTCCCTCATTCTGACACCACTATTTTCAATTAGATTCACTTAGTCCAAATGAATTTACTAAACTCAACTTAATGAGTTCCGTAATTTCATTTAGATCGTGCGAAGCCTCGTTAGCAACCGTAAGTTACCTCTTCGGAGGAATTCTTGATCATCCGATAGAGACATCTTAATTTAGTTGCAATTGTAGTTTTGTGTGATGTTTGTCATTGAATTTTAAGTTGTTTTATATTTTGAATGTTGTGGCGGTGAATTTTATCTTGGTTGATTTTAGTTTTGGTTTCGTTTTATATTTTGAATGTTGTGGCGGTGAATTTTATCTTGGTTGATTTTAGTTTTGGTTCTGGTTATGGTTGTATATTTTGAATGTTGTGGCGGTGAATTTTATCTTGGTTGATTTTTAATTTTGGTTTTGGGATATTTTGAATGTTGTGGCGGTGAATTTTATCTTGGTTGATTTTAGTTTTGGTTTTGGTTTTAATTTTGAATGTTGTGGCGGTGAATTTTATCTTGGTTGATTTTTAATTTTGGTTTTGGTTATGTGGCTGAATGTTGTGGCGGTGAATTTTATCTTGGTTGATTTTAGTTTTGGTTTTGGTTTTGGTTTTCTAAGTTGAAGTTGTGGTTTTTGTGTGATGTTTGTGATTAAATTTTTAGTTGTTTTATATTTTGAATGTTGTGGCGGTGAATTTTATCTTGGTTGATTTTAGTTTTGGTTTCGTTTTATATTTTGAATGTTGTGGCGGTGAATTTTATCTTGGTTGATTTTAGTTTTGGTTCTGGTTATGGTTGTATATTTTGAATGTTGTGGCGGTGAATTTTATCTTGGTTGATTTTTAATTTTGGTTTTGGGATATTTTGAATGTTGTGGCGGTGAATTTTATCTTGGTTGATTTTAGTTTTGGTTTTGGTTTTATATTTTGAATGTTGTGGCGGTGAATTTTATCTTGGTTGATTTTAGTTTTAGTTTTGGTTTTGATTTTGTGGCTATCCTGATATTTTTAGTTTTCATATAGGGTGACATCGTTGTTTAGCATACAAATTTGTGTAAACATAAAAGTATAGCAAAAACGAACAAGAAATACGACGTTGAAAACTGTAAAAGTGTACCTGGCTAGTCTTCTGGTTCCAATAACCTGAAACTTAAAAGGCATGTTAAGGAATTTTATATGAAACAAGAAAGAAAAGTTTCGGTGACCTACCTAACCCTAGGTCATATCTTGGTGGGTCCTTATTAATTTTATTAAGGATGATACTTGTCAATCAAAACATATTAAGTTTAGTAGATCTCCGAGGTATCCAACAGATCTAGAGAAAGAAACAGGCCTGTGCTACTCTCTCGCTACTGGTGGAAAATTTTGAGTTCTTTTAAACTTATTATATTGCCTAATAATTCATCATGTAAATACTCTTAATGCTCAGTGAGCATTGATGTCTCAATTATCCCTAAGAATAAAGCAGTTTATCACTTGTAAATCAATTTAAGAATTATGTGGGTGAAGACCCTTAGAGAGGCAAGTTTAGGAGACTTAGCCAAATTTTGACTTGGGCCTATAGTGTTTGAAAGATGTTTTAATTTTCAGTGATCTTTACTTTTCTAATCCTTATTTAAATGAAACTTGATTTAGCCAAAGTCACTAATAAGCCCTTAAGATTTTGGTGAGTGTCTTAGTCATTGCAAATGAAATTGACTTATAAGTGATGGTGATGATTCATGTTTTTGTTTTTTGTTCATCAAATAGGGGTATTAAATTAGTGAGTTATTAACACCCAAAATCATACTCCTAAATCTTGGATCATTTAATCGACTAGACTCCCAAATTTATGTAATTTAAGGAAATGGCAAATTTATCCTTTTTAATTAGGACAAGTGAGGATGGTTTCTACCAGTTAACCCCTTGTGTTTCAAACATCCAAATATGTTAATTAGAATCAAAGATTTCTCATTTCCCTTTCTGAAACTAGGACTAAATGTTAATTAAGGCTAAATTTCCAAATTACACATTTGCCCCTAAGGCTTTATCACTTCTTGATTCATCAAATTTAATCCAAATGACTTTGGAATTTTTATCCTACCTAACTCATGGGTCAAGTGAGACATTAGAGGAGAAAGTGTGATTTTTCAAAATTTAATTTATATATATAATTATTTTTAATGCAAAAATAGGATATTTCAAAGAAAATTCCTATCTTGACCAAGGTAAATCCTGGTCCATTAAAATTTTTCCTGGAGGTAGGGTTAGACTAGTGAAGCCTTTGCACCAAGTTTCATGATCTCTTGAGTTTTATTTGAATTTTAAGAATTATTTGAAGTTCTAGAGTGTTTATTAATTAAAAAATATTTTAAATGTGGAAGATTTAGTTTTATATTTTTATTAAATCTCTCTGATGTCAAGGGACACATAAAAATAAATTTCACATTTTTTTTATTTTTCTTTTAATTATTGGAATTATTTTAGTAAAAAAAAACCCTTTTTAGCTTTTGAAAATTATTTTTGAAGCTTCAAAATTCAATATCTTAACTTAGCAAATCAAGAAAATATCCCAATTATTCCTAAGTGCTTAAGAAGTAATTTAGAACATTTCCATAAATTTTAATATTTTTGTGATTTTTATGGATTTTAAATATTTAACAATAGGTTAAAAATCAAGTTTTTATTTTAAATAACATTTTATTTTTAGAAAATACCCTAATCACAAAAAACTCAAAAAATAAGTTTTTATAAACTTTTTAGTTATATTTTGATTTTTAAAAATCATTTAAGTGCCAAAATGATATTTATCTTGAAAAATCAATTTAGGCCATCAAGTGGACTCAAAATGCATTGAAATTTTTATGGTGAGTTCTCAGGATCCTATAAAATAGTGGAGATAAAAAATTAAGTTATTTAGATGTTTATGTTATGAAAAATTATTTTTCTTTATGTTTTAGGGTTGGTGAAGATTAAGTGCATTCTTAATGACTTAACTCATGAAGTTATTTCCAAGGGGTCCTCTAATCGCAGTGAAGCTTTAAAAATTTTCTTGGAATTTTCTAATCAACATACTAAATATCATAATTAATTTAAGCAAATAATAGATATAAACTTTATAAATAAGGATCTCTGCCTAGGGACCTCCTCTGACTTTGAAAAAATCAGAGGATATCCCATAAGACAGAGGCAACAACATGCTAAAATTTCAATCCATGGTGATATGCCTATATGCATGGAGAATTAAAACATTTAAATCAGTGTTTAATTAATTAAAAAAAAAATATGCATCACATGGACTTAAAATTATTTCCATATTATTCTCCTCAGTTCTCTAAGAAAGAGAGTATTTTTATTTTATTTTTATGATTTTTCTACACTAAGATATGAACTTTTAATGTTAGGGCTATTTCTTTAAATAAGAAATTCCCTAATTTTCTATTTAAACGCGTGTCACTGACTGTATCCTCAACAGCGCTCTGGTTGGACGCCGCCATCAACGTAGCCACTGACTCAGCTCGCGGTTCATTTAAGGAAGGGCTGTCCGGCTTGATCTCCTCTGTCCATCTGATACACGCGCAATCAGACGGCTCCCCGTCATCGTCCCTCATAGAGTGATCCCGTGACCGTCCACACTAAAACCCTAAGATCTCACCCTAAACTTAACCAAATCACTTTGGGTTTGATCATATGGACTCGTCTAAGTGAGACGAACATATCCATATGGTAATCATGCAATTAAATCAAGCCTAATCAAATGGAGAATCAAAATAGGCTCTAGAAGAAGAGGAGATCAATACCTTAGCTTTGAGAAGGAAGCTTTGATCAGAAGTGCTCAGCACGTTCGTTGGGGTCTAAGGAGGCTAGGGATTAAGCCTTTGGATATGGTCCAAGGCTTAGGTAGGAATTCAATCAAGCTCGATTTCAGGTATTAGTCTAGAGCTATGCTAGAGTCTCCATGGAAGAGAAATTTGATGGGGCTTTTTCTTCTCTCACTGTGGTGAAGGTGTGGGTGAGTTTAATTTGATTTTTGTGGAGTGTAGGAGTGTAATGAGCTCTATCCTAGTTTTAAGCAAAGATTTAAGCTCAAAATTGGGCTCCAGCAAGGGGATTCAGGGCAATGTGGTGGTTGGATTGCAATGAGGAGGTCCCAAAGAGGCTTTGGTATCAATTTGGGGAAGTCTCTTAGAGGAAATTTCAGCACACCTCCAATGGCCGTGGAGGTGGGTTTTTATAAAAATGGCTAAGGGGTGGCTCTCAGAGCCAATGTTTGGGTGTATTGTGATGCTTAGGTGCAGGGCAGAGGAGCTCTATCAGTTGATTTAAGTGAGGTGGCCTCTTGGTTTGATTTGGGTGAAATTCAAGAGGGGGTGGCCCTCTGTTTTAGCTTCTCCAGTGACTAGGCCGGCTGGCCATGGCAGGCGGAGGTGGCTAGGAGCTCAGCGAACCTAAGGGAATTTGTCACAGCAATTTATTGCAATGAGGTATTGTTTTGGAAAAGATATCTTAAGCGTAAGAAAAAAATGGAAATCAAATCCCTTAATTTAAGGGACCCTTGTTCCATGGCTCATTTAGCTTGGGTTAGATGGATTTTGGCTCAGTCTTGAGTTCCAAATAATGGCTGTGGTGGAGTTAATTTGGTGGCTTTAGGGTGGTTAGGCTACATTTAGTGCAAATGTCCAAGTGGGTGCAAAAAATCAAAAATTGGGCTTGGACTAGGCTGGCCATGTTAATTGGCCTAATTAATTTTTGAATTTGGTGTTGGTGATTGTAAGGAACAATTTTAGTGAAGGATGGAAAGGGATTTGAGTTCAATTGGTGGGGTCAATTTGAAGGATTTTGGAAATTTGGTCAATTTGGGCATGTTGGGCTAGACTTGGGTCTAGATTCGGTTAGGCTTGGTCTAAGTCCAATTTTATTGTTGAAAATGGTCCATAGGAATGTCATTAAGAGTTTTAAACATGAATTGGGTGCCAATTTTGTGGTTAAGGCAATTAATTTGGTGAAATTTGGGGATATAGTCAATTTGAGCAAATTATGGGGCTTTTTTTGACTTCGGTTGAAATTAAGTGAAAGTGAGGTTTCACCCAGGCAAGTTGAAGGTCAATTTTGATGTTTAGAAATGTTATGAAGAGTTTACAAGATAAATTGTCGCCAATTGAGTGGGCTATGGGTTCAATTTGGTGAGATTATGTCATGTGCCCAAAATTGGGGCTTTGATCTAAATCAAAATTAGTCTCAAATGATGGAAAAAGTGGGCTTGGATTTGTTCTAGATTGGTCATATAAAGGGTGAATTTGAGTTTAGAATTGAAATTGGGGGAAATTGAGACTAATTTGATAGACATTTGAGGTAGATTTGGGGAAAATGGGTCTTTAAAAGGTAATTTAGGGGTTTTGGTCAAAGATGGTCAAATTGGCCAAATTGGGTCATGTGGTAGTTAAGGAAAATGAAATTGGGAATATTTGGGAGGTTTTGGGAATCTTTCAAATTTTTTTGGAATTTTTGGAATTTTTGGCTAAGGAGGGTTATTTTGGTAATTTGGCAATTTTTGGTGATTTTGGGTAGTTTGGGTGTTTTCAAGGTGTTTGATATAATTTTTGACCCAATTTGGGTATTTTGGGTAAATTTGGAAATTTTGGCCAAATTTGGGGTCCGAAGGGTATAAAGTTAATTTGGGGGAGTTTAGGGGCAAAAGACTTGGTTGGGTATCTCAGTAGAGTTGGAGTGCCAACCACCATTAATAAGTCATGGATCAATGAAAACCCCATTTTGGGTCCTCTATGTAGTGGTCTTAGCTAAACCCTAGCCTAGGGCTAGTGGGTTTAGGGGACAACCTATATGAGTCTCTCAAAAGTATCAAGGGACCAAAGCCTAAAAGTTTAAGTTTAGGATTGTGAGTGATTGTGAGTGCAAATATGTACCTTAAGACCTAGACCAACACCCAGGGTCAACCCTAAGGTCCAGCAGTCCTGAGGGTGACTCATCTTGAGTTTCCCCAAAATGACCCCACCTACTAAGGGGTGGAGGTTAAGACAAATAAGTGGAATTTCAAGTTGAGTAGAGAAGAGTTTGGAATTTCTAATCGTGAGCATTCCTTTTCTAGTTTTCTAAGAATAGTTATTAGGAAATTCCTATGGCTAGACCTTAGGCTACTAAAGCAAAAAAACTAAACCTGAACCAAAAGTGAGGTCAACACACATATTTTAAATGGGTAGGTAATACTTTCAGTTCAAGTTCTGGTGGTTTAATACTTGAAGCAATAAGATTTTTATCATCATTTTCCAACAAATCTAAAGTTTCAAATTTGTTTTGAATATAATTTAAGTTTTCCTCTTTTATTTCATCCCCATTGTCACTAAATTCTTCTTGCCTTAAATTTTCTTCAAACTCTTTCTTAAATTGCTCATTACTTCGGAAAATCAGTAACTTCCATTCTAAAACATTCATTGTCATTTTTGATTGTAGGATATTTCATAACTTTTGCAATATTAAATGTTACTTCTTGATCTTTAAATCTCATAATTATTTCTTTTTTCTGCACATCTATCACAGCTCTCCCTGTTAGAAGAAATGGTCTCCCAAAAATAATAGGAAAGTTTTTATCTTCCTCCATATCTAATACTATAAAATCTACAGGAAAGATAAATTTATCCACTTTTACCAGTACATCTTCTATAACTCCTTTAAGATAGGTTATTGATCATCAGCTAACTAAAGAGTTATAGTAGTAGGGGAAATCTCTCCAAAATCTAAACGTTTAAAAATAGATAGAGGCATAAGATTGATACTCGCTCCTAAATTATATAAGGCTTTTCCATAAAACTTATCACCAACTGTAAAAGGAATAATAAAAATACCAGGATCTTTTAACTTTTCAGGAAATGTTTTTTTGAATAATAGAGCTACACTCTTCACTAAGTGCAATGGTCTCATGATCTACAAAATTGCTTTTCTTCTTTAATGTATCTTTCATAAATTTCACATAACTTGGCATTTGTTCCAAAGCCTCAATGAAAGGAATGTTTATTGTTAACTTTATAAGGATTTCTAAAAATTTTGTAAGTTGTTTGTCTTTATTCTTATAGTTTAATCTTTGAGGAATTGGAGGTAATGGTTTTTCTAAGGGAACTTGTGTTTGTTAATTTTCATTACGGTCACTTTCCATCTCTTCCTTCTCCTCATCAACTTCAGTTTCTCTTTAGATTCTTATCTCAACTTCTTTTCCACTTCGTAATTGAATATATTTAATTTGCTCCTTATTTTGATCTTTTGGATTAACTTCCTCAGTACTCGGAAGATTTCCTGAAGGTCTGTTACTAAGTGTAGTAGCAAAATATCCTAATTGATTTTCATTATTTCTAATAGCAGCCCCTTGATTTTGTAATTGATTTCCCATATTAAACAATATCTCTTCCATCATCAACTTCTTTTCCTTAACTTGTGGGTTAGGTTTGGAGTTAAATCTAGGAGGATAATAAGGTCGATACTTAGGATTTCCTTGATTATTTAAATTTCCTGAGGGGTTCATTGAATTGTTATAACTATTCTAACTAAAATTAGAGTGATTTTTCGATCTAGGGTTGTAATAGTTATAATAGGGATTGTTATTTGATACACTAAAAATATATGCATTTTTAGACCCATATTTTATACTCCTTTTTGGTGATATTGCACTTTAATGGAAGGTATTTATATGTTTTCTTGCTGGTTGTTGAATTTCAGGACTTAAAGCAAAAATGTTGAAATTTGGAGCAAAAATGAAGAAGTTGAAAATTTGTTCAGCGCCGATGGCTCCGTTTGATAGAGTGCAGCAAATTAATTTGCGGAACACTAGTGCCGATGGTGCCAATGTTCATCAGAAAGGTGACTCTTCCTGACATCTCATCGCCCCAATTCAACCTTCTACGCATCACACATTCTTCAATTTTTCATTCCACAACCATTTAGACTCCATTGTTCTTATAATTTAGAGTATTGTGGTGAGATCAAGTGTGAACTCTTCTCTTAGAGTGTTGGAGACGGAGAAAAGTGAGTGATTTCTTCTTCCTACATTTTTTAGAAGAGGCTAAATAGAATTTACTTTGAGAAACAGTTTCAAATAAGTGCTAGTTTATTATTGTTGTATGAACTTTCTTTTATATATAAAATTTGTGTTTTGTTGTATCTTTCTAATGTTAGTATGAACTTTCTTTTATATATGAAATTTGTGTTTTGTTGTATCTTTCTCATGAAGTCTAAGCAGTTTTTACAAAGGATTTGCTTTGAGAAAGAGTTTCAGATAAGTGTTCTTTGTTTATTATTGTTGTATAAACTTTATTTTATATATGAAATTTGTGTTTTGTTGTATCTTTCTCATGAAGTCTGAGTAGTTTACTTTGTCTTTCTCCCAACTTTGAGATATGGTGAAATAAAGAGATAATATTGATGTGCTAATATTAAAATATAAAATAAATTAATGATTTTTCAACTCCAAACTTAATTTACTTTTTGATCTGGCCAATTGAATTGTTAAAATATCTAGTGAAACATATGATCCGGGAAATGGAGTACGAGTTCTACAATAGAGTGCGGATCACATTTGATTCCATGTAGGATAATTTCATTCATTGAGTTAAGTGCAAATAAATATGGAAATATACTTTGTTGGGTGTAGAATTGGAGAATCTTTAGGGTGACAGACTAATATCTTTAATTCAGCCTTACTATTTAAAAACTAAAGTGAGCAGTTAGCCTTCAGGTGAAGGGAAGTGGGAGCTCTGGAGTGGGAGCCAATATCCTCCTAGCCTAACCACAAATTTAGGGACTAAACCTGGGATTAGCCAATGATTTTTCCATAACACTGTATAGAGGTAGAGAGTTAAAACTGCACCTATTTGGTACAATTCATATTAAAACCATTTATCTCATCTCATTTTACCAAAATCTCATTGTAGTGGGAAAGATACTTTTTCACATAAGAAATCTTCATCACATAAACATTGTTTTTAGTAGTTACTGTTTAAACTTTGTATTTCAGTTTTGTTATTAATTAAATAATTTAGTTTTGATAATATCTCAACATTTGAAATTAGTGACAGTAATTTCGTTTCAACTTTCTGTGAATTTCCTAGTAAATTTATCATTTCAAAAATTAAACCTTCCCCGTGGGATCAATATTTGAGGCTTAAATAGAAAATCTTTTATTACTTGATAACGATACGTATACTTGCATAGAATCCCAACATTAATTGCTTAAATTTCTAATTCATAATATATTGTATCAAGCTTTTTGCACTGTTGCATAACAGAGTAAACTATATAATTTTTACACAACTATATTTTAAGTTTTTAGCGCCGTTGTCAGGGAAGGTAGCAGTATATTAAATAGATTTGGTGAATTAGGAAATGTTGAGATAATTAATTAAAAAAATTAGAGAATTAAAAATATTTAGAAAATCCAAAAAAAAATATATTTTTATTTTAAAGTTATTTTTAAGAAATTTTTCTTTGCTAATTATCTTTGTTTATGCGAAATATTGGATTTGAAGGTTTAGTACCTTACGATTAAGAATTAGAGCACACTATTAGAAAACATAAAAGAAAAGATAAAAAATAAAAACATAAATGAAATGGCCAATAAATTAAATAATCAAATATACAAAAATCGATAAAGACCTTTAAAAGATTATGCTAATCTGACAACAGATGGTATTCACTTGACTATTCAAAATACTAAAATAAGATCCAAACTTACATCTTGCTAGTTTTCTTGAAATTTGTCCTACTTTTAAATATGGCAGATTGTCTAATGATCCTGTTAGGCTTTAACTTTTTCCTTTTTAATTAAGGGATAAGGCCAAGGTTTGGTTAAATTTAAAATCATTTATCTCATCTCATTTTACCAAAATCTCATTGTAGTGGGAAAGATACTTTTTCACATAAGAAATCTTCATCACATAAACATTGTTTAATAATTTAGTAGTTACTGTTTAAACTTTGTATTTCAGTTTTGTTATTAATTAAATAATTTAGTTTTGATAATATCTCAACATTTGAAATTAGTGACAGTAATTTCGTTTCAACTTTCTGTGAATTTCCTAGTAAATTTATCATTTCAAAAATTAAACCTTCCCCGTGGGATCAATATTTGAGGCTTAAATAAAAAATCTTTTATTACTTGATAACGATACGTATACTTGCATAGAATCCCAACATTAATTGCTTAAATTTCTAATTCATAATATATTGTATCAAGCTTTTTGCACTGTTGCTTAACAGAGTAAACTATATAATTTTTACACAACTATATTTTAAGTTTTTATCGCCGTTGCCAGGGAAGGTAGCAGTATATTAAATAGATTTGGTGAATTAGGAAATGTTGAGATAATTAATTAAAAAAATTAGAGAATTAAAAATATTTAGAAAATCCAAAAAAAAATATATTTTTATTTTAAAGTTATTTTTAAGAAATTTTTCTTTGCTAATTATCTTTGTTTATGCGAAATATTGGATTTGAAGGTTTAGTACCTTACGATTAAGAATTAGAGCACACTATTAGAAAACATAAAAGAAAAGATAAAAAATAAAAACATAAATGAAATGGCCAATAAATTAAATAATCAAATATACAAAAATCGATAAAGACCTTTAAAAGATTATGCTAATCTGACAACAGATGGTATTCACTTGACTATTCAAAATACTAAAATAAGATCCAAACTTACATCTTGCTAGTTTTCTTGAAATTTGTCCTACTTTTAAATATGGCAGATTGTCTAATGATCCTGTTAGGCTTTAACTTTTTCCTTTTTAATTAAGGGATAAGGCCAAGGTTTGGTTAAATTTAAAATCATTTATCTCATCTCATTTTACCAAAATCTCATTGTAGTGGGAAAGATACTTTTTCACATAAGAAATCTTCATCACATAAACATTGTTTAATAATTTAGTAGTTACTGTTTAAACTTTGTATTTCAGTTTTGTTATTAATTAAATAATTTAGTTTTGATAATATCTCAACATTTGAAATTAGTGACAGTAATTTCGTTTCAACTTTCTGTGAATTTCCTAGTAAATTTATCATTTCAAAAATTAAACCTTCCCCGTGGGATCAATATTTGAGGCTTAAATAAAAAATCTTTTATTACTTGATAACGATACGTATACTTGCATAGAATCCCAACATTAATTGCTTAAATTTCTAATTCATAATATATTGTATCAAGCTTTTTGCACTGTTGCTTAACAGAGTAAACTATATAATTTTTACACAACTATATTTTAAGTTTTTATCGCCGTTGCCAGGGAAGGTAGCAGTATATTAAATAGATTTGGTGAATTAGGAAATGTTGAGATAATTAATTAAAAAAATTAGAAAATTAAAAATATTCAGAAAATCCAAAAAAAAAAAAAATTTATTTTAAAGTTATTTTTAAGAAATTTTTCTTTGGTAATTATCTTTGTTTATGCGAAATATTGGATTTGAAGGTTTAGTACCTTACGATTAAGAATTAGAGCACACTATTAGAAAACATAAAAGAAAAGATAAAAAATAAAAACATAAATGAAATGGCCAATAAATTAAATAATCAAATATACAAAAATCGATAAAGACCTTTAAAAGATTATGCTAATCTGACAACAGATGGTATTCACTTGACTATTCAAAATACTAAAATAAGATCCAAACTTACATCTTGCTAGTTTTCTTGAAATTTGTCCTACTTTTAAATATGGCAGATTGTCTAATGATCCTGTTAGGCTTTAACTTTTTCCTTTTTAATTAAGGGATAAGGCCAAGGTTTGGTTAAATTTAAAATCATTTATCTCATCTCATTTTACCAAAATCTCATTGTAGTGGGAAAGATACTTTTTCACATAAGAAATCTTCATCACATAAACATTGTTTAATAATTTAGTAGTTACTGTTTAAACTTTGTATTTCAGTTTTGTTATTAATTAAATAATTTAGTTTTGATAATATCTCAACATTTGAAATTAGTGACAGTAATTTCGTTTCAACTTTCTGTGAATTTCCTAGTAAATTTATCATTTCAAAAATTAAACCTTCCCCGTGGGATCAATATTTGAGGCTTAAATAAAAAATCTTTTATTACTTGATAACGATACGTATACTTGCATAGAATCCCAACATTAATTGCTTAAATTTCTAATTCATAATATATTGTATCAAGCTTTTTGCACTGTTGCTTAACAGAGTAAACTATATAATTTTTACACAACTATATTTTAAGTTTTTATCGCCGTTGCCAGGGAAGGTAGCAGTATATTAAATAGATTTGGTGAATTAGGAAATGTTGAGATAATTAATTAAAAAAATTAGAAAATTAAAAATATTCAGAAAATCCAAAAAAAAAAAAAATTTATTTTAAAGTTATTTTTAAGAAATTTTTCTTTGGTAATTATCTTTGTTTATGCGAAATATTGGATTTGAAGGTTTAGTACCTTACGATTAAGAATTAGAGCACACTATTAGAAAACATAAAAAAAAAGATAAAAAATAAAAACATAAATGAAATGGCCAATAAATTAAATAATCAAATATACAAAAATCGATAAAGACCTTTAAAAGATTATGCTAATCTCACAACAGATGGTATTCACTTGACTATTCAAAATACTGATGTTGATATTAATTCATTTAAGCTTAAACCTGTTATTATAAAAATTGTACAAAATAATATGTTTTGAGGAACACCTACTAAAGATCCAAACTTACATCTTGCTAGTTTTCTTGAAATTTGTCCTACTTTTAAATATGGCAGATTGTCTAATGATGCTGTTAGGCTTTAACTTTTTCCTTCTTAATTAAGGGATAAGGCCAAGGTTTAGTTAAATTTATTAGCACCTGGATCTATCAGAACTTCGAAAGAACTATCACAAAAATTCTTAGTTAAATATTTTCCACCCTTGAAAATTGATAAGCTTAGAAATGATATTACATCTTTTTGTCAGTTTGAAGGGGAATCGATATATGAAGCTTGGGAAATATTTAAAGATCATCTTAAAAATGTCGACACCATGCTTTACCTATATTGGTTAATAATTCAAACATTTTATAATGGATTAGTAGGATCACTTAGATCTATTATAGATGCTACTACGGGTAGATCACTGTTGTCAAAACCTTTTGATGAAACATATTCTTTAATTAAGGAAATGGCTACTAGCAATTTTCAATGGCCCTTTGAAAGGGTAAATCCTAAGAGAGTAGCTAGTATTCATGATTCTAATGCAATGTCTATTTTATCATCTCAAATTGTTGCTATTTCAAAAAAGATTCATCAAATATGAGTGAACTATTCTCAAACACCCCCAGTGTTAGAGGAAAATTCACTAGAACAGATCATTAATGCTCCATCATCTTATGAAAATTTAAATGCTATAAATAATCGAAATAACAATCCCTATTCTAACTTTTATAATCCTAGATGAAAAAATCACCCTAATTTTAGTTGGAATAAATATAACAATTTGGTGAATCCCTCTAGAAATTTGAACAACCAAGGAAATCCTAGTTATCGACCATATTATCCTCTTAGATTTAACTCTAATCCCAACCCACAAATTGAGGAAAAGAAGTTGACGATGGAAGAAGTAATGTTAAACATGGGAAATCAAATATAGAATCAAGGGGCTACTATTAGAAATATTGAAAATTAGTTAGGACATATTGCTACTACAGTCAGTAACAGACCCTCTGGAATTCTTTCGAGTACGGTGGAAGTTAATCCAAAAGATCAAAAGTCGGAGCAAATTAAAGCTATTCAATTACAAAGTGGAAAAGAAGTTGAAACTAGCATAAAAAAACTGAAGTCGATGAAGGAAAGGGAGCAATGGAAAGTGACTAAAATGAAAATGAACAAACACAAGGTCCTGTAGAAAAATCATTACCTCCGTTTCCTCAAAGACTAAAGCAGAAGAACAATGATGAAAAATTTGCAATATTTTTGGAAATCCTCAAGAAGTTAACGATAAAAATTTCTTTTGTTGAAGCTTTGGAACAAATGCCAAGTTATGCAAAATTTGTGAAGGATATACTAAATAAGAAAAAGAAGTTTACAGATCATGAGACCGTTGCACTCAATAAAGAGTGTAGTGCTATTATTCAGAAAAAGCTACCTGAAAAATTAAAAGATCCTGATAGTTGTACTATACCTTGTGCTATTGGTGAAAAGTTTTTTGGAAAACTTTTATGTGATTTAGGAGCGAGTATCAATCTTATTCCTTTATCGATCTTTAAATGTTTAGATTTTGGAGAGATTTCCCCTACTACTGTAACTCTTCAGTTAGCTGATCGATCAATAACTTATCCAAGAGGAGTTATAGAGGATGTATTAGTAAAAGTGGATAAATTTTTTTCACTGTAGACTTTATAGTATTGGATATGGAGGAAGATAAAAAAATTCCTATTGTTTTGGGGAGGCCATTTCTTGCAACATGGAGAGCTGTGATAGATGTGCAAAAAGGAGAATTAATAAGAAGAGTTAAAGATCAAGAAGTAACATTTAATATTGCAAAAGCTACGTAATATCCAGAAATAGAAAAAGATAATGAATGCTTTAGGATGGAAGTAACTGATTATTTGAGTAATGAGCAATTTCAGAATGAGTTTGAAGACAAATTAAAGCAAGGAGAATTTTTTGAAAACAAGGATAAATTAAAATAAGAAGATTTCGGTTATGTTCAGGGCAAATTTGAAACTTTAGATCTGTTGGAAAACGATAATAAAAATCTTATTCCTTCAAGTATTAAACCACCTGAACTTGAACTGAAAAAATTATCTGCCCATTTAAAATATGTTTTTTTAGTAGAACCATCTACATTGCCTATTTTTGTATCTATTAAATTAATAGAAATTCAAGAACAAAACCTAATAGAAATGTTAGAAAAATATAAAATAGCTTTTTGATGGACTTTAGCAGATATTAACAGGATTTAATCCTTCTATTTGTACGCACAAGATTCTATTAGATGAACAACAAGAACCTAAAGCTGATCCTCAGAGGTGATTAAACACAATAATAAAAGAAGTTGTTTAAAAACAAATTTTAAAATGGCTAGATGCTGGAATTATATATCCTATTTCAAACAGTGCTTGGGTAAGTCAAATTCATTGTGTTTTGAAGAAAGCAGGAGTGACCGTTGAAGAAAATGAGAAAAATTAATTAATACCAATAAGACAAGTTTCTTGTTGGCAAATTTGTATTGACTATAGAAATTTAAACATGGCAACCAGAAAAAATCACTTTCCTTTACCTTTTCTAGATCAAATGTTGGATAGATTGGCTGGGAACAAATATTATTATTTTTTAAATGGATATATCGGTTATCACCAAATTCCAATTGCTCCAGAGGATCAATAGAAGACAACATTTACAAGCCCATATGGAACATTTGCTTTTCGTAGAATGTCTTTTGGACTATGTAATGCACTCGCAACATTTCAAAGATGTATGATGCCAATCATTAGCAATTTTATTGAACATGGAATGGAAGTGTTTATTGATGATTTTTTGGTATTTGGAACTTTATTTGAATTATGTTAAATAATTTAGAAAAAGTTCTGGAAGTATGTGAAAAAATCATCTTAATACTAAATTGAGAAAAATGTCAATTTATGGTTGCAGGAGGAATTGTACTTGGGCATAAAATTTCTGAAAATAGTGTGGAAGTAGATCCTGCAAAAATTCAAGTTATTAAAAAATTACCACCTCCAACTAATGTTAGAGGGGGTAAGAAGCTTTTTGGGACTTGCTCGTTTCTACAGGCATTACATGAAAAAATTTTCTAACTTAACTAAGCGATTATGCCAACTTGTAGAAAAAGACATGAAATTTGATTTTAATGAGGAATGCATAAAAGAATTTGAATTATTGAAAGAAAAATTAATCATTGCACCTATAATAGTTCCACCTGATTGGGAGAAATCATTTGAAATAATGTGCAATGCTAATGATTACGCTATTGGGGTTGTGTTAGGACAAAGGCACAACAAAGTTTTAAAGTAATATATTATGCTAGTAAAACTCTAAATGATGCTCAAATTAACTACACTACTACTGAAATAGAGTTACTCGCTATTGTTTATGACTTTGATAAATTTAGACCTTACTTAATTGGAACTAATTGTATAGTGCATACAGATCATTCTGCTATTAGATATTTGATGCCAAAGAAGGATACTAAACTAAAAATAGATGGATACTTCTATTGCAAGTGTTTGATTTTACCATAATTGATAGAAATACAAATGATAATCAAATAGCCGATCATTTGTCTAGACTAGAAAGAGAAATATTAACTAATTTTGTAAATGAAATTTTAGAGAAGTTCCTGGATGAATGACACACTGAAAATATATGCATTTTTAGGCCCATATTTTATACTTATTTTTGGTGATATTGCACTTTAATGGAAGATATTTTGATGTTTTCTTGCAGATTGTTGATTTTTAGGGCTTAAAGCAAAAAGGAAGAAAAAAGATGAAATTTGGAGTCAAAATGACATTTTTGAGGAAATACTCAGCGCTGGCAGCGCCAACGTAAGTGTCGACGGCTCAGAACAATGAGATTTTGAGAATTTTTACTCAGCGCCGACGGCGCCAGACTAGCGTCGACGGCGCCAGACTAGCGTCGACGGTGCCAAAGGCAGTTTCAGACCCCGTTTCTAGAGGGATCGATGTATTTAGATGATTTTTGAAGAGTTTTTGGAGGCACCTCTTAGAGAACCAACCTTGGGCTTTATTTGGGGCTAAATTTCATCAGAAATGGGATTCCTCTACGTTAATTTTTCACTCCACAACGTTCTACCACACCAAATTTTCATAATCCATCTTCATTCCACCACCATATTGGAGTCAATTACTAATTTTGTTTCATAGTTTAGAGTTTTTGTGGTGAGATTTAGTGTGAAACTTTCTGTAAGAGTGTTGGAGAATGAGAAAAGTTAGAGTTCTTCTTCCTACATTTCTAAGGAAAGGCTACAAAGGATTTGCTTTGAGAAAGAGTTTCAGATAAGTTTTGTTTGCTTATTTAGTGTTGTATAAACTTTCTTTTATATATGAAACTTGTGTTTTGTCGTATCTTTCTCATGTAGTCTGAGTAGTTCCCTCTATCTTTCTCCTTACTTTGAGATATGGTGAAATAAAAAGATAAAATGAATGTGCCATAATTAAAATATAAAATAAATTGTGATTATTTTTCAACTCCTAACTTAATTTACTTTTTAATCTGGCCAATTGTTTTGTTAAAATATGTTGTGAAACATATGTTTCTGGAAATGGAGTATGAGTTTTACAATAGAGTGAGGGTCACATTTGATTTAATGAAGGAGAAATTCGTCCAAGAAATTAAGTGAAAATAAATAGGAAAATATTCTTTGTTGGGTGTAGAATTGTAGAATATTTAGGGTGACAGACTAAAATTCCCAATTTTGTCTTAGTGTTTAAAAAACAAAGCGAGAGTTAGCCTTCAGGCGAAGAGAAGTGGGACCTCTGGAGTGGGAGCCAGTATCCTCCTAGCCTAGCCACGGATTTAGGGACTAAACCTAAGATTAAATAATGATTTTTTATGCACTGCATCAGGGTAGAAAATTAAATCTGCTCCTATTTGGCACAATACCTATTATAAATATTTATGCATCTCATTTCACCAGAATTTCATTGTAGTGGGAAGGATGTTTTTTCACATAAGAAATCTTCGTTACATAAACATAGTTAGTAGATTAGTAGTTATTATTCAAAATTTGTATTTCTATTTTGCTAATAGTTAAGTAATTTTGTTTGGTTAATATCCCAACATTCGAAATTAGTGACAGTGATTTCGTTTGATTTTATGTAAATTTCTTGTTAAAATTTATCATTGCTAACATACACCTTCCCTGTGGGATTGATATTTAGGGCTTAAATAGAAATTCCAACATTACTTGATAATGATACGTATACTTGCGTAGAATCCCATTATTAATAAACTATAATTATATATATATATATATATAT